>JAAGEH010002528.1:32117829-32234536 GCA_011751065.1 Lasiurus cinereus
TATATCTATATCTATATCTATATCTATATCTATATCTATATCTATATGTAAATACATATATGTAGCCTGGCTGGTGTTGCTTAGTAGTTCAGCATCAACCCATGAACCAGAAGGTCATGATTCAATTCTCAGTCAGGCACATGCCTGAGTTACAGCCTTAATCCCCACTAGGGGGAGTGCAGGAAGCAGCTAATTAATTATTCTTTCTCATCATTGGTTTCTCTCTATTCTTCTCCCTTCCTCTCTTTAAAATAAATAAAAATTATCTAAATATTCTAAATGTGGTGTTAAAAACAGAGACATTTATAGACAGAAATGGGTAATTATCATCAGTTTATAATCAAATAACCTGAAATTTCAAATAATCAGAATATATTCTAATCTATTTTGGAAAGAAAGATGTTTTATAATGTCAAGAAAATAAGTCAATGCATATATTGTACACAAAGGACCATTCAAGTTAGGACAGAGACCCAGTGCTCATCATCTTCTATAGGACATCAGACCCCACAATGATGCTGATGGCCCTTACCAAATAGAAGTAATGGCATGTTAGAATGCTTACTATGTGCTGGCCATTGAATTATGTATTCACATAAATGTCCTCATTAATCTCTACAACCTTAAGAGACATGTTTTTAGTACTTTTTAATTTGTTTTTACTAGATGAAGAAACTTATTTTAAAGCCAAATAATCTAATTTCACACAGCAAGTAGAGAAAAATCCAGAATAAAACTGAGTGCTCTGATCTCAATCCACTCTTTTTATAATTCTGAGCAAAGGAAGATTACCTTTTGATATAGTTTATTGTTAATTACATCCTTTTCATTGTTTTTGAGAGAGTATGAATCCTATTATGGATTACAAATGAATTAATATACAAACTTTCTAAGTACATGTAACATAATATGTAATAATTACAACAAATTTATCATCTGTGTGCCTAAAATAAAATTGTTTGGAAATAATAACCTCATATCACATGAGCACAGTGTCCTTTTATTGCCGGTGTATAATTTCATGTCCCCAACACAGACAGAAGAGTAAGCATCAAGAAATGATGGAGAGTGTGCACTTGGAGATTTTTCCCCTGGTGATCCATCTCATTGTTATTAAAATTTTAGAGGGGAAATAAAATCTTCCTTGATGAAGCCAAAAAAAATTCATATGTGTATGTATATGCACATATTTATAAAATCATAATAGAACATGAGAGTTCTCAAGAGTTTGAAGTTGAAGTATTCTAACCAAATCACTGGGTTAGAAATAACTCCTATATCAAAATTCTATATCCACTAGGAAAAGGGAAGCACAGATGACCTATTTTTGTAAGTTCATTTGGTACCAACACACCAGAAACACTTTGTCAATCAAAGAAGACCTAAGTAATAACACAGATTCCAGTTTTTTTTAATTTTTGTATTAACTATTTCAAAGAACATTAAATATTTACATTAAATATATATGACTGCACATTTTAAATAGTACATACACTGTATAGAATATATAAAATATATAAATATAAAATATGTAAAATATGATTATGCAACTATTTGTTTAATGTGTGCTAGTATATTATTATTTGTGCTAGTATATTTACTTAATTTGCTTTCCTATGTATTCTAGTATATTTATGTATTATTTACTTTGCTTTTATTAGGACAAATGATGTTCTGTTTTGCAGACAAGGAAATTAGGCTATTGCTTACTAGCTGACTTTCACCTAGGAAATTATACAAATAGGAAAATTATCTAGATCAATTGCATTCTTTTTAATCATGGTATAATTTTCAATAACATTGGACTGCATACATTCGTTCTCATTCTCTGATCTTAGACATTCAAAACTTACTCTGTTTTATTTGTTTGGATTCTAAGAATTATAAATGCCTAATCAAAATGTAAGCGATTTTAAATTGTAATAAATTTTGTTTTAAATTTTATACAATACCGAGAGGCCCAATGCATGAATTTGTGTGCTGGTGGTGTCCAGCCAGCCTGCCCCAATTGGGGCTGATCATACCAGGTTGGACGGGGGGGGGTCGCAGGCAGTTGGCTGGCTGGCCCCACCCCCTGGTTGAATTGCCCATGGAACTCCTGGTTAAGGGGACAATTTGCACATTAGTCTTTTGTGATACAGAATTATTTTAAATACTTTCTCATAATCTAAGTTGTG
Source organism: Lasiurus cinereus (assembly GCA_011751065.1). NCBI lineage: Eukaryota > Metazoa > Chordata > Mammalia > Chiroptera > Vespertilionidae > Lasiurus > Lasiurus cinereus. The sequence goes on from JAAGEH010002528.1 coordinate 32,120,007, forward strand.
AATATGCAGAAAATTATGACACTTCCAAGTGCTTCAAAACTGTCTTCACTGCTTATTTGTATTTCAAAGTGTTATGGAATATAAAAGTAATAAAATCCAAGCCATACATATGAAATAAAGATTAAATACTATTTGTGAAGATACATTTAATTTAATTCAGATTACAACTCTATAAATAATGAGTTAAAATGTAGAATAAGTGAATTTAAAGAAGGTTGCTCAGCCAAGACTTTTTGAAAGAGATGAGTTTTCAGCTACTTTTAGCAGAAGAAAAGGAGAAAGTACTGTTAGAAATCAGTACTATGAAGATGTTTTCTTGTTATCTGCCAATTGAAGCCTGGGTATAAAAACCCACTAAATATTAAAAGTACCTTCCTTTTTATTATTTAAAAATTATTGCCAGAAACCTAACATTCTTTCACTAATAGAAAGATGTGAAAGCCCCTAAGGCTAATCAACAACCTTAATTGCTCTAACTACTTATTGTTTAGTTGAGACATTGTTAGCTGAAGCCTGAAGTGGCCTCCAACTCTGTCTTTTGTATTTTTGTTATTGAAATTTCATGCCTAAAGGCTATGGGTATGTCCCAAGTCTCAATAAAAGGAATAGCAAGGCTAGAGCAGGGGAGTCTTCTCACTAGAGTAAGACTCCTGCCTGGCCCCCCAATATTCCCAAATTAATACTTTTCTAGTCTCTTTTCATTTGTGTGTGGCCTCCTCCAGAACCCGAATCGTGAATGGGAACCCTGAACCACGTGGGATGTAAAAGGGGTTTCCACAAATTATTTTTATTTAAAAAAATATATTTTTATTGATTTCAGAGAGGATGAAACAGGGAGGGAGAGAAACATCAATGATGAGAGAAAATCATTGACCAGCTGCCTCCTGCCCAACCCCCCCCCCCAACCCCCACTGGAGATGGAGTTCACTTCCTAGGCATGTGCCTTGACTCAGATGTTCAACCACTGAGCAACACCGGCTGGACTAAAAAAGTTTATGTTGACATCATTGCAGGAATCCTCATTCCTCATCTTCCTTTCCATATTTTCTCAACATTTATGATACATTTAATTTTTGAAAGTTATTATTTACTAGAGGCCTGGTGCACAAAATTCATGCATGGGAAGGGAGGTATACTTCAGCCCAACCTGGTCCTTCTCCAATCTGGGACCCCTTGAGGGATGCCAGACTGCCCGTTTATGCCTGATCCTACCTACCTGGATCGGGCCTAAACGGGCAGTTGGCATCACTCTCATAATCTAGGGCTGCTGGTTCCCAACTGCTCATCTGCCTGCCTTCCTGTTTACCCCTAAATATTTCTGCTTGCTAGCCTGATCACCCCCAAACTACTCCCCTGCCAGCAAAGTTGCTGCCTAACTGTTCTGTTGCCAGCCTATTTATTCCTGACTGCCCTACCCTAGGGGCCTGGTCACCCCTAACTGCCCTCCCATACAAGCTTGATCACCCCCAACTGCCCTCCTTTGAAGGCCTTATTGCCCACAATTCCCCTCCCCTGCTGACCATCTTGTGGTGGCCATCTTGTGTCCACATGGGGGCAGGATCCTGTAACCACATGGGGGCAGTCATCTTGTGTGTTGGAGTGATGGTCAATCTGCACATTACTCTTTTATTAGATAGGATAGAGGCCTGGTGCATGGGTGGGGTCCAGCTGGTTTGCCCTGAAAGGTGTCCCAGATCAGGGTGGGTGTTCCCTTGGGGTGTGAGGTGGCCTGGGCAAGGGGCCTGTGGTGGTTTGCAGGCCGGCCACACCTTCCAGCAACCCAATCAGAGGCCCTGGTATTTGGGATTTATTTATCTTCTACAATTGAAACTTTGTAGTTTATAGCAGAGCCAAGACTTCTGTTCACACAGCCATTGAAATTGTATTGCCTTAAGCACTGTCCAGGGTGTGTGGAAAGCTTGGCTTCCTCCATCACCAGCAGCAACCCAGGCCTCTCTCCTGTTCTCTATGTGGACATAGCCATTTTGGTTTGGTTATTTTGCATACTTGCTCTGATTGACTGGTGGGTATAGCTTGTGAGTTTAGCAGAGGTACAGTCAATTTGCATATTATTATTTTATTAGATAGGATTACCATGGAATCATTTCCTGCAATCTTTTTGATCAAAGCCTTCATGGATAAATTTAATTAGAGTACTGTGGTCCTTTCTCCTATATTATATTTGGAGCTTACACTCATTTGAAGCATATAATTTTTTTAATAAAACTTTGCAGGTAATAGCCTTCTGTTATAAGCAAATCATGATGATGAAAAACATGGTGTTTATTTTGGTAACTGTATGAAAGTATCACCAATATTTAATGTAGATCACATGGGTGCATTGACACTTATGTCTATTCTATCATAAACCCCTTTCTATGTTTTTTGACTTAGTAACATAAATCTTCATACAACTTTGTTTTTTACTCTACATATAATGATTGGAAAAAGTTTTACAGAATAAATGGAGCTCTAAGGGAAACTTTATTTCTAGAAACATATTAAAGTGTTTAGTTTTATAACCACAGAGATTTCAAATTTTCAGTTTCTCCCAATATCTTTATAGATGACTCTATCCAAAAAATAAATGATCATAATATATGACCTTGGACTAAGCTAATGCTATACTCTCAGATGCTATATTTAAATTCAAGCTTTTAATACCAGTTATAGTTACAATCCTAACAAGTTCTGCACTGTTCTGTAAATGTCCCAGTGAAGGACATTTTTGGTTTTCCACAGTATTCTTCATGATAAAGAGATCAACTTCACCTTTAGATCTAACCTTCTGTTGGGAAATATTTGCTATGTAGGTTTGGGGAGTAAATATATTTCCCTGAAGAATGCTTCAGATCAGCCACTGAACAAAAGAAACAAACATTATAATCAGTAGAAGTTGGGCTTGTGTGTAAAATAAGGTAGGGGTTGACCTTCTTTCTGTGTTTTTGTCCCAAGTCTCTCTCTCTCTCTCTCTTTTTTTAAACCTGACTTTTGTATGTGTTTGGTAAAGTATCTTTGTGAAAGTTTAATAAGAAGTCTGTGGAATCCTTAAAGAATGCAAACTTTTGTGTGTTTTGGTGTTGAAATGTAGAACTAATTCTCACTTGATGTCAGAAGTGCTATCTCTATTAATAATTTGACAACTGTTCCAAAATATATCTTTTGGGAGAATATTTTTGAATTGGAGAAATAGACTAGGATAGAAATATAAATAAAGCAAAAAAGCAAAACATCAGCCTTTTTTATTTTTCTACTTTTTGCCTAGTGACAATATAATGTGAGTCAGAAGATTTGTTTCTTTAAACCAACTTTCTCTAAAATTATTTTTAACATTTATAAATTTTAATTGTTAAAGCAGTTTCAGGCTTACAGAAAAAAAGAATACTAAATATGTTCAATTTATTGTTCATATATTCCCCTCTCCCTCTTACCAATTGTCTCTCCTAAATAGTTTTCTCTATTGTTAACATCTTAATGTTTGTTACCATTGATGAACCAATATGATACACTAGAGTCCCAGTGCATGAAACTGGTAGGTTCCCTAGCAGCTGCCAGCTGCTGACTGGGTGCTCCCTCTTTCCCTGGCCAGTCCCAACCCCCTGGACAAACTCCTGAAAGAGGGGACAATTATCATACTACACTTTTATTATATAAGACTTGAGGCCTGGTGCACGAAATTTGAGCATAGGGGAATGGAAGGGTCCCTCAGCTCAGCCTGCACCCTCTCCAATATGGGATCCCTCTCATAATCCAGGATTGCTGGCTCCCAACTACTCACCTGCCTGCCTGCCTTCCTGATTGCCCCTAATCGCTTCTGCCTGTCAGCCTGATCATCCCCTAATCACTCCCCTGCCAGCCTGATTGATGCCTAACTTTTCCCCTGCCAGCCTGATTGCCACTAACTACTCATCCCTGCAGGACTGGTCACCCCTAACTTCCTTCCCCTGCAGGCCTGGTCCCCAAACTGCTCTCCCCTGCAGGCCTGGGTCACCCCCAAACTGCCCTTCCCTGCAGGCCCAGTTGCCCCCAACTCCCCTCCTCTATCAGCCTGGTCATCCCTAACTGTCCTCCCCTGCAGGCTTGATCACCCCCAATTGCCCTCCCTTGCAGTCCTGGTCCCTCCAAACTTCCCTCCCTTGCTGGCCTGATCACCCACAACTGCCCTCCCTTGTAGGCCATCTTATGGTGGCCATCTTGTGTGCACATAGGGGCAGCCATCTTTGACCAAATGGGGGCAGCCATCTGTGTGTTGGAGTGATGATCAATCTACATATTACTCTTTTATTAGGATAGAGGCCTGGTGCATGTGTACAGGCCAGCTGGTTTGCCCTGAAAGGTATCCTGGATCAGGGTGGGGGTTTCCTTGGGGCATGAGGCAGCCTGGGCAAGGGGCCTATGGTGGTTTTCAGGCCAATCATGCCCTCCCAGTGACCCAAGCAGAGGCCCTGGTTTCTGGGATTTATTTATCTTCTACAATTGAAACTTTGTAGCCTGGAGTGGAGTCAAGCCTCTTGCTCACTCCATGGCTGCAGCCATTTCTGTTGGGATTTATTTAACTTCTATAATTAAAATTTTGTAGCCTTAAGTGGAGGCCAAGAAAGGCCAGGGCTATGGAAAGCTTGGCTTCCTCCATCACCGGGGGCAACCCTAACCTCCTGCTCTCTCTAGCTTCCTGGCTGCCACCATTTTTTTGGAATTTATTTATCTTTAATTGAAACTTTGTAGCATTGAGTGGAGGCCTAGGCCAGCCAGAGTGTGCTGAAAACTTGGCTTCCTCCATCACCGAGGAAACCCAAGCCTCTCTCCTGCTTGTTCCATGGCCATAGCCATCTTGGGTGGGGTTAATTTGCATACTCACTCCTGTTTGGCTGTGGGTATGGCTGGTAGTGTAGTGGATGTATGGTCAATTTGCATATTACTCTTTTATTAGATAGGATTATAATTAAATTCAGTAGTTTATAGTTTGGTTCACTCTTTGTGTTTTACAGTTCAATAGATTTTTAAAAATATATATTTTATTGATTTCTTACAGAGAGGAAGGGAGAGGGATAGAGAGTCAGAAACATCAATGAAAGAGAGACATTGATCAGCTGCCTCCTGCACACCTATTGGGGATGTGCCCACAACCAAGGCACATGCCCTAGACCAGAATTAAACCCGGGACCCTTCAGTCTGCAGGCAGACACTCTATCCACTGAGCCAAAACAGTTTTGGCTATAGTTCAATAGATTTTGACAAATACATAATGTCACGTCCACCAGTAAGATATACAGAATAGTTTCACTATTTTTAAAATGCTACATGTTACACCTATACGTTTCTTCTCTTTCCTCCCCAACTCCTGACAACTACCGATCTTTTTTCTGTCTTCATAGTTTTGTCTTTTCAAATATGTTATATCATTAGAATCATACAGCATGTTGCCTTGCCACTTAACTGAGCAATATGCATTTAAGTTTTCTTTATGTCCTTTTGTAGCTTGATAGGTCATTTACTTTTATGGTAAAACTAGAGAACTAGAGGCCCATTGCATGAAGATTTGTGCAATAGGCCTTCCTTCCTCTGGCTGCCGGCACCAGTTTTCCTCAGGGACCCAGGACCCAAGCCTTCACTCCAGTCACTACCTTCCATCTTTGTTCCAGCTGGAGACTTCAGTCTTCACTCCAGCTGGATCACCGCTCTTGTAACTCCCTCAGCCCCTCACCCTCCCTCTCATAGCAGGCACCCCACTCAGCCTGGCTGCCTCTCTGTGCCTGCATGGGTGCTGCCCAGAGCAGCTGGGGATGGGGGGTGAGCCCACTACTATCTTTGTTGGGTTAATTTGCATACTAACTCTTGATTGGCTGGGGGCATTGCAAAGAGACAGTCAATTTGCATATTTCTCTTTTATTAGTGTAGATAATATTCTATTGTAAGGATGTACCTTGGTTAATTTTTCCATTCACCGATTGAAAGACATTTTGGTTGCATCTAGTTTTGGGCAATTATAACTAAAACTGCTATAAATATGTGTATGAAGGATTTTCTGTGGTTGCATTTCACTTAGTTGGATTAATACCTGTAAGCATGATTGTTGGATTGTATGTTAAAATTATGTTTTGCTTTATAAAACAAAATAAAACTATCTTCTAAATCAGTGATATTGTTTTTTGCATTCTTACTAGCAAAAAATGAGAGTTGTTCATAGTACACAACCTCGACAGCATTCGGTGTTGTCAGTGTTTTGGATTTTAGCCATTCTAGTAAATCTGTAGTGCTACCTCATTGTTTTAATTTGCAATTTCTTAATGACATATAATGTTGAGCATCATTTTTGTAGTATTTTCCATCTGTATATCTGCTTTCATATGACTGTTAAGACTTTCTTTTTTTTAATAGGATAGTTTGTTTTCTTACTGTATTTCAAGAGTTCTTGCATATGTTGGGGATACAAATATCTATTTTTCAATCAAATATCTATTTTGAAAATATTTTCTACAAGTGTGTGGCCTTTCTATTCATTTTCTCAGTGGTGCTTTTGGCAGAACAAAGTTTAAATTTTAATTAATACAACTTATCAATTTCTTCCTTCATGGATTACGTGTTTGATGTTATATCATTGCCAAACCCAGTCATCTTGATTTTCTTCCCCTTATTTTCTATAAGTTATTTGAATTTTCTACATAGATAATTATGTCATCTGCAAACAAAAAACAGTATTACTTCCTTTTCAATATAAATGGCTTTTACTTCTTTTTCTAGTATATAACATTAACTAAAACTTTCAGAAATGTGTTCAATAGAAGGGAAATCCTTGCCTTCTTTCTGATCTTAAGGGGAAAGCATCTAATCTGTTTCTCACCACAATGAAGTATATTAGTTGTGTGTGTGTGTGTGTGTGTGTGTGTGTGTGTGTGTGTGTGTGTGTTTGGTAGATGTTCTTTATCCAGTTGAAGAAGTTCCCCTCTATTCTTTCTGGAGTCTCCAAGGAGAAAATATATTTTCTTACTTTTACAGCTTCTGAGGCTTCCTGAATTTCCTGACCTCCTTCCATCTTCACAGTGTACCACTCCAACATCTACTTCCTTCTGTTGCAACTTCTTTTTATGAATTTGACTGTCTATCCCTCGAATTAGGTCTCTTATGATTATATTTGACCTCCCCAGATAACCCAACTTAATCTACTCATTTCAAGATTCTTACTCACATCTGCAAAGTTTATTTGCCATATAAGGTAACAATCATAGCTACCACTTCTGAGGATTAAATCCTAAACATCTTTGGGAGGCCATCATTCTGTCTACCACAGTAACTTATCCTGCTTCCATCTTTGCTTTTTAAACCTTCCACATTCATGTAAATTCAAGTGAACCATCCCTTCCATGATAAAATTTAATGGGTTTTGTTTTCTCTTTCCTTTATATAATGTGTATTTTTTTTCTGAACTTGTTATTTATATTTGTTTGGGCTCACACAAAAAACTTTTTTTTAACTTTCCTTATCTTCATTATTTCTTTTTAGTAATCTTCTTTTTCATTACTATACACTCTTAAAAATACTTATTCACTTAACAAATATATATTTTAACTATATTTTTATTAATTTCAGTGAGTGAAAAGGAGAGGGAGAGAGAGATAGAAACATTAATGATGAGAATCGTTGATCAGCTGCCCCTAGGATCCCTACTAGGTATCAAGCCCACAATCCTGGCGAGTGCCTTTACCAGAAATTGAACTGTGATCTCCTACATGATTAGACACTCAACCATGGAGCCACACTGATCGGGCACCAACAACAAATACTTATTATGACTTTATCATATGTCCAGTCCTGTGATAGGCACTAGAAAACAAAAGAAACATCTTTTTTTTTTTTGGTCTTAATAAAGCTTACAATTTACAAAAATCTCTCTCTCTCTATAAAACCTTTTTACACAAATAGACCGAATGGTGGAACAACTAAACAACCAAACAACTAGTCACTTGGCGGGTGTTGGCTGTGGAGGGATGGTGGAGCAGGTGAGCTGGGGCACCAGACCAAGGCAGGGCACCAGTTGCTGTCATGGGGTTAACCTCTGGTGATTATTGAAAATTCTTAGCTCCTGCATGCCGTGGTTCTGCCTGGTGCTCACATTTGCTGCCAGCACCAGCTCTGCTTGCACCCATGCCTGGCGCCCAATGCCAGTCCTCAGAGGTAGGTGCCGTCAGTGGATGTGAGTGGTGACACCCAGCCCCAACCATCCTTCAGGGCTTCTCCAGCTCCCCCTGCTCCTGAGGGGAGATAGAGACAGCAGCTGCCACTCGCACCCACTGAGGCTGTTGGCCCCGCTTGCACCTGCTGCTGGCTCTAGCCCCAATTCCTCCCTGCCATTAGTAAGTGGTACAAGTGGGACTGGCACCATCACCATGTGGGATTGACAGCAGTTGGAACAGGACTGCTGGCAGACAGGGCACTGGGGCCCCAGCAGGAGGTCCTGGGTGGGGGCATGGAGAATGGGCCAAGTCCCACCCCTGTGCCCACAGTACCTTGTGGCCCACAATTCCTTTCAGAATGCAAGAATTCATGCACTGGGTCCCTTATGTGATTAAAATATGGGAGAAATTTAATGGAAATAAGATAATATGAAATTATATACTAGAACTGAGCTGGTCTGGTTGGGCAAGTGTAGTGGTGGTGATGGTGGTGGAATTTAGGAAAACAGATTTTACATGGGTATTAAAGTGATACTTGAGGTTTGGGAGATATTCCAGACAGGAAATAACATTTAAAGAGGCTTTGGGAAAGAAAAAAAATGTTCAAAGAATTGAAAGAGAGAGTGACTGCCGAGACTGGTTTGGCTCAGTGGATAGAGCGTCATCCTGCGGATTGAAAGGTCCCAGGTTCCATTCCGGTTGGGAGCATGTACCTTGCTTGCGGGCACATCTCCAGTGTGGGATGTGCAGGAGGCGGCTGGTCGATGTCTCTCTCTCATCGATGTTTCTGACTTTCTATCTCCCTTCCTCTCTGTGAAAGATCAATACAATATATTTAGGGGGAAAAAAAGAAAAAAAAAGAGTGACTAAGTATGGGGAACAGGGCAAGTATGGGGAATTGGGACTTTGTGGGTAGCAAGAACTTGGTCTCTATGGGCTTTTTAAGCCATGTTACTAGTTTTCCCTGGTAAGTGTGGGTTTTAAGCAGTGAATTATCATGATTCTAAGTTTTAAAAGGGATCTATGATAAGTACATTTGCACTATGATAAGTACATTTCTTTAAAATTATTTGGTAGTTTATAGTTTGATTACATTATACAGTAATTTTTCATACTACTTTCTATATAGCCAACTGGTTAAGAAGATTTTATCATTTTCTGCTGGCAGTTTATTTTTAGTCTAAGAATAAAGAAAATATATTAAGCATGGGATATTAAATTGAAGGAAGGAAGTGTTAGATGCTTCACTCCCTGTGCGGACCTCTTCCTGTGCAATTACTTGTTGCTTTGAGCTTAACAATTTAGCAGTTTTTCCAGAGAGACTGCAAGGAGGTCAGAAAAGGTATTTTAGTGATGTTTGCAAAGTGAATTACCAGGAACATAGTAGGTGTTCAATACATGTAAATTACTAAAACAGCTAATTTGATTGGGAATATTACATGAAGAATATTTGTTTACACTTATTGCAGGGAACTGCAGAATTTTACACAGAGAAATGGAATTTCACCAAAAAGAATTTGGACATTTGTTCTCTTTTTATTGCCATAGTAACAATGCACTTTGGTGTGTTCTTATAATATTCACCAGTTTTTCTACTTTGCGTTCTTTAAAAATAGGAAGAAAACACACTATCCATCTGGAAAGAAAAATAAATAAAGAGAGCATTAAATTTAATTTCAAATAAAATATGGAATCATTAAAAAAAATCCTCATCCAAGGAAAGGTTTATTGATTTTTAGAGAGAGAAGAAGGGAGAGAGAAAGAAAGGTGACAAGAGGGAGAAAGAGCAAAATGTCAATGTGAGAGAGAACCATCAATTGATTGCCTTCCATAGATTTGATTGGGAATCCAACCCTTCATCCTTAGGTGTATGGGACAATGCTCCAACCAACTGAACCACCATACCAGGGCAATATATGTGGTCATTTTTACTGAGTGTTACCATGTCCAAAAAGAGTAAAATATATATTTTATAGTATAATACTAGTCTGAAAACTCAAGGGAAAATTCATGACATCTCTTGTACTAACCACTCAACATGATGATTTTGAGGTGGTATGACTCTATTTCTGTAAGAAACTATGGTAATTTAGGTACTGCATTTTTTTTTCTGATGATCTCACAAATCTCACGTTATCTGTAGATCTTTGGTATCCTCTCTATAATATTCTGCCTCACTCTTTGTGCCAGATCGATACGCTGCTGTTCTCTTAAAAAGAATGTTTTTCACAAAATTGCATTACTTATTGTTCATATGTTTAGTTCTTTCTCATTTGCTATGTATCTGATTTAAAAGACAACTTCTCATTTTAGTAATACACATAAGATCAGGAGCAAGTACCTTAGTATATAAAAAACACTATATATACTGGATACTATATTTCACAAAGAGAAAAAATGTAAGTGTTCACTGGGGTAGTGAATGAATGTTGTGTGTGTAAGTGTGTATATATATATAAACATATATATATATACACACATATATGTGTGTACCTACATGTATATATGTATATATAGATGCATATATTGTACTATACATGTATATGCATAAAATAATAAACATGAAAATTAAAAGTATGAGACTAATGAATAATAATTAACACAAATAATTATTCATCTTGTTCATAGGGCAACTATTTTATTTTGGTGAAGGCAAAAAGAAAAAAAATAAGAGTATTCATTATATGCTTATTTATATTATATGAAGAGTATCTCCTATTAATAATTTGTCTCAAAATTCATTAATCAAGTTCAAAGAATGAGGTATCAGTATATGCTAGAAAGCCCACATATCATGGATATCTGTAAAATGACTAGTTATCTGTCAAATTTCACCTGTGCAGGTTTCATAGCTGTTTCATATGTAAATATAAATGATCATGATTATAAACTTTTGGCATCAGTTGTTATGAAGATTAACTGGAAAAGTGTTTATATAGTGATCAGAGAATGCTATTTCTCTCAAATTTGAAACTAAGGATCAAAGAAGTTAAGAGTTATTTAATAATCTCCAATATCATAGTTTTAATGTCACTTTTAATATATGGTGTGATTTGCAAGTTGCCAAAAATGTTTGTTTTACAAAATGTGATCCCACAAGATCAGTGAATATGTGAAATTGTCATACATATCATTTAATTTTTTGTTTTTAAGATCTTGTAGGCATTAATAAACTGGTGATTTCTCATCCATGTTATGTCTCAGAATTTATAAAACTTTTCATATTTATTATCCACTTACTCTTTATTCAAACCTGATATTTAGGCATTTTATAGATAATTATTTCAAAGTTATAGGCCTAGTCCAGGTCAGTCCTGAGAAATGGGCTTAATGCTTTTAACTCCAATGATGATGAGCAATGGTCTTTTCACAGTGCCATAGCTGATGGAAAAGAATGGATACATTTTCTTCCAGGATGAATTTAAGGCATATCAAATTATCTACTATGAGGAAAAGTATATTCCAAGGTAAATGGACATAGGGAATAGCAAATTGCATCAAGAAAATTCTGAACTGTAAGGACAAGTTCTAGAAGGCAATTGTAAATAAGTGTGGCTATTATTGAGAAGGAACACTGTTATCTATCATTAGATATCCCAGAGCAGAGAAGGGCTTAAATTAGTAAAAAAAAGTTCAAAAAGGGTCATTAAGGAACAGTTCAGAATACTTTGTGCTCTGGTTCTATTCCAAACTCATGTCTCTGTACCTTGATGTGCATTTTATAATTTAATCATTAATTCAATTATTTATTGAATTACAGTTATAATGAATCAGGCACTGTTATAGATACTGGGAATACAACGGTGCCCAAAAAGATAAAAAGGCCTGCCTCTATGAATATTAACTTAATGTTGGAGATATTAAAATGCTTCTTGATCTTTCATAAGCCATTATCTTTTTCACCTATGGCCCTATTCTCTACAATGTTCTTTCTTTATTCACCTTGGTAATGTCTACTAATATTTAATATTCATATTAGTTCTCACATCTTTCAGGAAGTGTTCCTGTGTCAATTTATAATTTTGATAATATTCCAATATTTTATGTGCCTCTAAGATTACACTTAACATATTTCTTTAGTATTATCTTATTTTCCTCTTAGTTAATATCAGGGTCCAGGTCTTCTTTGTATGTGTATCATCCATGCCAAACCTGTGTCTTGCACAACTGCCTAAAACAGATTTTTTGGACCAAAGAATAAACTTGCTTTGAAAATATGACTAAAGCTTTCCTTACTTTAGTATTGTGTGTGTGTGTGTGTGTGTGTGTGTGTGTGTGTGTGTGTATGTGTGTGTGTTTTTTGCTGATTGAATTTTAGTGAATGTTTAACTAAATTTTTCAGAGTTGCTATTCATTGATCAAATGACTAGTTATTTGTCAAATTTCTACATCAACTTGGAACCATGTAGTCATGTTTTCCCTCATCTTTGAAAACCGTGAAATAAACAAAAAAATACATAAAATAATTACGTGAACAGAAACATAAGACAGCATGGTATTCACAGTTAATATAGCAAGCACCAAATAAATGTCCTGTCTATACCTTTAAATTCTTTTTATACCTTGTGTGGTAGTGATAAGGTAAGAGTTTGTGAATTAAGTACAACTTCACCTTCACCTTCCTCCACCCCCCATAGCTAATGACTGGCATTCTTACTACCATTTTCAATGATTTTGAGCAGCACATTAGCCCAAAGATAATACAAAAAGAACAAACCCCAAAGCCATTAGGGAGAAAAATTACCTATGGAGCTGGAGCTGATCTGATATATCCAGCAAAATTGGGGATAGCAACTTGAATAACGACCCGGAAGACTGACAGAGTGATTGATAGGCTTCGGTAAACCCATGGGTCTGGTAGAGGATTTCTTTGATCTCCATCTGCAGTCGTAGTAAGTGGCATGGTTCTTTTAATCTGCAGCTGAAGGGTATTAGAATATATGATGAATTAACATGGATTTATCTTCCTTTCTCACTGTCACTTTTATAAAAATAGGAAAAATACAGTATTAGACATATATATTAAATAGTCATGTTGTATTTCATCATTATCCTTTTCTTCAGTGATCTGTTTATTTATTATCTATGATTCCTTCTCATCAGCTTAGCTTTAATTTGTGCTGCTAAATGAACAGACACTTAAATAGTTGCTCATACCATCTATTAACCCATTCTTTTATAATTCTTCAAGTAGTCCTTCCTTTCACTAACATGCTTAGTCCTTCAAAAGCCATAACATTGACCATGTTACTTTTCCTTTCTGCATCTTCCTACTTGTGAAATAATACCTCACAGTATTGCATCAAAGGTTGAATGAAACTGCAACAAATCATTTAGAACTCTGGAAACACCAGGAAGTGTTCATTCCTGCCCCATTTATGAGATAGTTCTATTTCTTTTATTGTGTTTTCACATTTGTTGTTTGTTTTTTTAAATTATGAGAGCAAGTATAGAGGAAACAAAGGATATATTTGAACCCTAATTTTACGCATAAAGAAATGTAGTTACTTGCCTGAGTTCACTTAGCTAAAAAGGCATAGGCACAATAATGTTTCGATTATAACTTGTATATTCTGGCTCCTACTAGTCATATAATTCTAGATTAATAAAAGGGAATAGGTAGAAAGAAACTATTGTGTGTAGGTGCCTATACATGCCAGATTCTGTAGTAAGCACTTAATTTTCATTATTTTATTTAAGTCCCATCACAATCCTGAAAGGTGGATACTGATTTTATGAGTAAATTTAGACTCATGGTGGTTAATTTTCTATTGCTCACTCAGCCAATATTTTAGATTAAAATTCAGACAATAAAGACCTTAATATATATTTAATTTTATCATGCCACATTTCATGCTTGGAGGGATCTTAGGGATAATTTACATCAATCACCTTTATTAGATGAAGTTTGCTCTAAGAAAATCAACTTATTCAAGAACAACTTTAAACTTGTCTTCTCAAATTTTGTCTCACATTTGTTGGTTAGAATTTTTTTAGCCTTTATTCAACCTATTACTTTCTTATAGCCTTGTTGCCTTTGCCACTAAAATCTCCCATTATTTTCCCCTCATTGCTTTTTTAGGAGAGTGAAGGAGAGAGGGGGAGGGCGAGAGAGAGAGAGAGAGAGAGAGAGAGAGAGAGAGAGAGAGAGAGAAACATCAATGTGAGAGAGGCACAACAATTTGTTGCCTCCTGCAGGCACCTCATCCAGGACCAATCAGGCCCAGGATCAAATCTACAACCCAGGTACATGCTCTTGACAAATTGAACCCAAGAACCCTTGGTGCTCAGGGCTGACACTCTACACAACACTGGCCAGGGCATCTCCCATTATTTTTTTAGTCTCCATGTCCTCAGACTGTTTAAGAACCTTGTTTTCTTCCCCTCAGCTGCCAGTGTGATACCTGATAATAAGTAATTGTCTTCCCCTCCCTGTTCTGTTGGCTTATGCGATAAAAAAATGCTAGTGAATAAATTTTAAAGTCCTCTGCCACATATTAAGTACCAAAAATGATCATTGCTGCATAATTTCTAATATCATTGGAAGAACCTCTTAAAGCTATTTAAAGTATGTATACAAAGAAATATGATTATTATTTTAAAATATATTTAACTTTTTTTTATCAGAGAGTCTGGTTGACCCTATTTATAAAGCTCTCCCTCTTTATTCTTTCTATGCTGTCTCTGTGTTTGTTTGTTAATTTCCCCAAATTATCTACCTTTTCAGATCATCTATGTTCTGGCTTGACTGCCTTAGGAATCCTCTGATCTTTAAAATAATAGCCAAGAAACTTTAGGTGTGGCCCTCTTCTTAGATATGTGAAATATGGTTGTCATAATGGCTGATTTTTAACTCAGATGACATCATTTCAACATCATAATAGAAATGAGAATTCTTAGTTCTGTCAAAATAAGTTATTAGAAAGTTCATTTTTTATAGGAGACACAAAATGGATAAAACCAAACACACTAAAAAGCTCATAACTGATCTTAGGATGTCTTAAAACAATGACATCTTTGGCAATTTCTTTATGACAACACCTTGTAGAAATGTACCTGGCCATGAGAAGAAAGCAGAATTTTTTTCTTGGGAATGGTCACCCATTGAGGTTAAAATCTACCAGCGTTGATAAATATAAATACTTATTTATTTGAACAAAGACCTGTTTATGTCAAAACTTTATATTTATGAAGCTAGTTCCTGGATTCAAGTTAAATTTACAAACATTTTCCCATTTGATCTTTATAATATAGGGTGGGGCAAAAAGAGGTTTATAGTTGTTCATATGTATTCTCAGTGTTCGATTCACATTTATCCTGTTATTTGAAGCTCATTCATTGTCAATTCCGAATGTTTAAACAGTATTTTCCAATATACTACAGGTATATAAATTGTAAATTGTTTCTAGTTTAAAGACTGTCCTACCTTTCACATGTCTTTGTATACAAATCCTTGGTTTTTCAACACTGCACTACAGATATTAAATTATAACAAGAATAGACTCTGGGTTTTGTGTGCTCACAACTGTAAATCTACTTTTGCCCCACCCCATACAACTTTATAAAGAAAGGCAGATATTAGTATTCCTGTTTCACAAGTAAGAAAAATAATATTGTAGTTAATTTAAACCATTCAGTTTATTGGTACTAAGGTAGTTATTTTTGCAATAAAATTAATTTGCCAAATATTTATGCTTACAACATCCATCAAAGTATTTTGCTTATTCACCATGACACTGAGTGTGTGTCAAGGAGGGGAATTTTGAATCTTAGCTATTTTCTAAATGGATAGGCGATAACATTAGTGTTGTGATCAGCAATCATTTTTTTTTTTGTGTGTGTGTGTGTATGTGTGTGTAGTATCAGTCTCCCTCCTTCAGATTCTTTGTGCTCTTGAGATAACACAGCATCCCTCCTGAATAAGGCGCATAATTGCGTATTCTTTGGGAAAGAAGTGAGCTGGGACAAACAGAAGACACTGCTATGTCTTATCTGGCTTCTTATTTTTTTATTTTTTTATTTTGAGAATGAGTTTGATAAAGCTGGGGACAGGGAAACAAAGAAGGGCTTAGGATAGAAGAAGCAACAGGAGAGAACCTAGGTGGGACTGCTTGTGTTCCAAGTGAGGGAAGGCAAGGCTGCTGTCAGCTCCCTGGAGAGTCAGAGAAAAGAGGGCCTTGGAAACAGGTTCAGGGAGTTAGCCGGGACTAGCTGCTGCAGCCCGTTGCTCCCCTGGTTTCAATTCTCTTATAGGGACCCTTGAGTTGGGAAGTTGCATGCTTTTGGGCGGGGGGGGAAGGAAGGCAGGCTTATCTCACTTCTTGTAGATAAGCACTCTAAGGTCAAGTCAAGGTTTTATGCTCCTGATATATTGATTAATTGCTTTAAATTATGATAAAAGGCCAAAACACAGTACTCTTTCTAATATAGTTCCTAATTATTTTATGTGTGTATACATATGATATCTCAGAAGGAAAAGGGGAAAAAAGAATTTATAATAAACTTAAAGACAAGAAATGTGAAAGGAGACACAATGCTTAGACACCCAGCGTCATCTCAAGTACGGTTCATGGCCATGTCCAAGGCCATTTGTCAGTTTGAGGAAAACATCCAAAAATTCATAAACTATTTTTGATAGCCTTAAACAAATCTGAGCTGTAACTTTGATTTTTGATGTACATAGAAATTCCATTATTCATACAATTATGATAATTAAGTCCTCTAAAGTTATACATGTCCTTGCAAGGACCACATTGGTTGATTCGCCTGTAAATATTTTGCTAGTAGGATATAGTTTGTCTTACCTAATATGTTTTTCTGTCATTTTCATGCTGCTGTTCACATTATCAAATTTGTAATTCTGTTTTTATGCTTGTGTGGCATTATATCCCCAATTCTCAAAAATGGACCCATGACTAAAATGTGGTTCACTGAAGCATAAAAAATGATGAAAAGAGGAACATAAATACTACAACCCAAATAACATCGTAAACAAAGAGAGAACTGGTCTCCAGTGATGAATAAGGAATGCAAATCTGTATGTGCTGGGACACATCGATCTGCAAGTGTCATGATTTCACATATGCAGCAGGAAAAGAAAAGTGCAAATAGGAAGCACATTTATGAATATATAAAAATTGAATTATATATGACTGGAGGTTAATTTACCACTATTCACCAGTTCATTTTGTGTTATAAAGCCTTGTCAAACATGGGCATCCACATCTGGTAGGGTTATTTCTTAAAGGATAAATGGATGTGTTCTCTTTGCTCGCCTGTGAAGTCTTCTACTTGCACCCTGGGGAGTTATCCACCCTCCTAGCCCACATGAGTAAGGAAAATCACTCAATTCAGTATCATCAACAAAAACACTAAGCTGACACAGAAAAAGAGAAAAGAAGGAAGGTAAGAAATGGAGAGGGGAAATGAGAGAAAAGAAGAAGAGGACAGAGAAGGGAAAAGAAATGTGGGCTGGATAGAGAGCTAACAGCCTCTGATACTATCTGAGGAGTAGGCAGACAATACCTTTATTTTAGACACCAGAAGCCTGAATGGATCCTGGCTAGCTGAGAAGCTATTGTTTTTGTTTCCCCTGGAGAAGTCCACCAACAGATGAACTGCTGCCCTTGGATTTGAACAGCAAGTTGCAATGAAAGTATCCTGTAACCTAGCGATGGGCGCTTCATTTTGTCCATTCCCAAATATCTCATCATATGTGACTGAATCGCCATCCTATAGTCTGGGCATGCTCTATGCTCTCCCAATGGTCTTAGTCACCAGGTTGTGTGGTGGAGTTGTGGGGACAGTGGTGATGGTTTTGTTTCATTGCAGGGTTGAGGTTGGGGGAAGTGGGAAACAATGCATTGGAAATGGTCATTTGACCCGAGGCGTCTGTGAACATAGGATTCCTATTTTAAAGCCATTGATTCTTTTATTCTTCACCCAGTAAACTAAGGGAGATGGCTTTTTATAACAGGCATAAAATAATTCCAATGCAGTAAAATTGATATTATTGCCAAAGGTACAGAAGAGAGCAAGAGTAGGAGAGGCATTTAATGTTTCACTCATTACAGCAAAAGCTTTTTAGAAAACTGTATAGCCAGCTGCGATATTAATGACCAATATTACTGTCTAAGAAAAATAGCAGAAGGTGCTATTGCCAAACATCTTTTATCAAATAATATTTTAGGATAATACATTATGTTAATTACGTATTAAAGGAAAAAGAACAATTACTATGTTGTGGAGGCTGCAGATAGTTTGCTAAACAGTTGAATGGAACTCAACTATACAGATTATGAAAACTTGGCTTATGCACAGAGAAGGTATGTGAGAATCATAGTTGGCAATGTTTAATTTTGTTTATCACCGAGGAAATTGTGATGCTGTGTTTCTGTCTTTTCTTTCATGGCCTTGGTTTTCGTGGCGGTGGCCTTATACAGAGGGTTAGGAAGAGGAAGAGGGGCTACTCTGTGGAATAGCTTCAATGTACTTCAACACTAATCTATAGACAGTTTCATTCTTAGTGAATAAGTTGTGAACATTGAAATGTTTGATTTACTGTATCACGAAACAGTAAAAATGTTAATTCCATCCCATTGTCTCTACTAAATCTGTTGTTTAGTGAAACAATGGGCAGTGAGTTCAACAATCTGCTTTTCCTTGTGAATGTACCTTCTCTGAGCTAGATAATGTGCCTACATTACTCTGAAGTTCTTGTGGATGTTAGTATACTCTGTTCACACACTAGATAGCATTCACATGTTTCAAGTAATTTCCTCGGTAGTGTATCATATGTTAACTTACTTAAGCCTATCTTTCAGAGCTAACATAGTAATGTTTAATATTGGGGAGAAGATAATTATGTTTTCTAAGTTGATTGTGCAGCAAATTCTTTATCTTTGCTACTTTGATTAATTTTCTATCATTAGATTATATTTTTTCACTCGTTGAAGAAATACATCAATAAAATAATTAAAGTGAACTTAAAGATCGCATTAAAACACAGTAAGAGAAAATGCAAAAAAAAAGAACTTTAAAACAAATCTTATGTAGAGTGAATTAGGAATTCATCCACTGATCTTCAAATACACAAGAGCCATATCTAATTTTTTTTTCTTTGAAAAATGTAGAAAGTGAATATTTTTAAACTGGATAATTATGTTTGTAGCTAATTTCATTTAGCCATTATTGAAACTAGGAGGACTTTTATATCCACTTATCTATTGGTGGGTATTTGAGCTAGTTCCAGTTCTTATCCATTGTAAATAATGCTGTTATGAATATAGGAGTGCAAATATTCTTTCTGATTGGTGTTTCAGTTTTCTTAGGATATATGCTTAGAAGTGGGACTTCTTGGTCAAACAGCAGTTCTATTTTTTAATTTTTTGAAGAAATTTCCTACTGTTTGTCATAGTGGCTACATAATCCTGCATTCCTACCAGCAATGTACTAGAGTTCTCTTTTCTCCACAGCCCCGCCAGCACTTGTTTGTTGACTTATTGATGGTAGCCACTCTGGCAGGTGTGAGGTGAAAACTCATTGGAGTTTTAATTTGTATCTCTCTGATGATTAGAGACATAAAATATTTTCTCATATGTTTATTGGCCATCTGTATGTCTTCTTTGGAGAAGTGTCTACTCATGTCCTTTGCCCATTTTTTAATTGGATTGTCTGTCTTCCTGGTGTTGAGTTGCATATGTTCTTTATATATTTTGGATATTAAATCTTTATTAGATGTATCATTGGTAAATATGTTCTCCCATTCAGTAGGTTCTCTTTTCAATTTGTGGATGGTTTATTTTGCTGTGCAGAAGCTTTTTAATTTGATGTAAACCTGTTTGTTTAGTTTTTCCTTGTTTCTCTTGCCCTAGTAGATATAATGGCAAAAAATACTGCTACATGTGATGTCTGAGATTTTACTACCTATGATTTCTTCTAGGATTTTTATGGTTTTTCAACTTACATTTAAGTCTTTTATCCATTTTAAGTTTATTCTTGTGTCTGGTATAAGTTGGTGGTCTAATTTAATGTTCTTTTTTCCTTGTATTTGTCCAATTTTCCAATGTCATTTATTGAAGAGGCTGTCTTTATTCCATTGAATTCTCTTGTCTCCTTTGTCCAATATTAATTGGCCATAAAAAATTGAATTGATTTCTGGGCTCTCTGTTCTGTTTCATTAATCTATATGCCTGTTCTTGTGCCAGTACCAGGGTGTTTTAATTGTAATGGCTTAGTAATATAATTTGATATCTGGTATTGTTGACCCCTCCAACATTGTTCTTCTTTCTCAAGATTGCAGAGGCTATTCAGGATCTTTTCTGGTTCCGTATACATTTTTGGAATATTTGTTCTAAATATGTGAAATATGTCATTGGTATTTTAATAGGAATTACATGGAACCTATAGATTGTTTTGGGTAGTATGGACATTTTAATGGTGCTATTTCTTCCAATCCATAAACATGGTATATGCTTTCTCTTGTTTTCATCTTCCTCTGTTTCTTTTGTCACTGTCCTATACTTTTCTGAATATAGGTCTTTTACCTCCTTGGTTAAGTTTATTACTAAATACCTTATTTTTTTGTTGTTGTCATGGTAAATGGGATTGTTTTTATTTGTTTGTTTGAATTTCTTTCTGAGAGTTCATTATTGGTATATAAAGATGTTACTGATTTCTGGATATTAATTTTGTATCTTGCTATGTTGCCAAAGTCATTTATTAAATCTAGTAGGTTTTGGATGGAGTCTTTAGACTCCAATGTACAATGTCATGTCATGTGTGAATAATGACAGTTTTACTCCCTCCTTTCCAATTTGGATGCCTTCTGTTTCTTCTTCTTGTCTGATTGCTGCAGCTAGGACTTCCAGTATTATGTTGAATGAGAGTGGTGAAAGAGGACATCCCTGTTTTGTTTTTGATCTTAAGGGAAATGGTTTTAGTTTTTGCCCAAGAATGATGTTGATTATAGGTTTGTCATATATGGCCTTGTTACTTTAAAATCTGATCCCTCTGTTTCCTCTTTGTCGAGTGGTTTTATCAAACATGGGTGCTGAATTTTATTGATTCTTTTTTCTGTACCTATTGATATGACTTTATGATTTTTATCCTTCATTTTGTGTATGTGGTGTATTGCATTTATTGATTTTCAAATAATGAACATAATTGTGTGGGAGGATTTCTTAATAGTAGTTGTTTCTAGGAATACAGGACTCAGGTAAAAATGAACTTTGTCAGTTATAAACTAAAGTAGAGGCCTGATGCACAAAATTTATGTACTGGTAGGGTCCCTTGGCCTGGCTGGCGACTAGGGCTGAACAGGGCCTTCGTTCCTTGCCACCCCCTGATGGTCAGTGCACATCATAGCGAGCAATCAAACTCCTAGTCTCCTCAAACTCCTGAGGGGACACTTTGAATATTAGCCTTTTATATCCTGTATATAGATGATAAAAGAAACTCTGAAGAAGTTCCAAAGAGTTACTACTACTTTTACTTTGAGGCATGATCTCTTTTGTACCAAGTTCAGTTTTGCAGCTAGAATTGATAGAGAAATGGTAAAACTAGTTTCTTATGTGTGGGGTCATAATGTAGCTGATGGGACAATAAAACCTTTCCAGAAATTATGACCCATTCATAAAGAATTCATTTCAAAACAAAACAAAATAAATTATTTGAAGGAAAGAATATTGAATTAAAGGCTGATAGAAGTAGATATTTCATGTTTGAGTGACTGAATAAACATTTAGTATTTCTACAAAACAAAAAAATCAGTTTGGTCTGAACTTTTTAAACCTCTAAATTGGACAGTCAATTTTCATATTGCTGGTATACAGCATTAGCAATATTTATATTTTTGCATAAAAGGTGAAATGTAATATGGCTTTCAAAGGCAAGTAAGATGGAGAAAAAAAGTTTGAAGTCTAGAAGACCCATTTCTATAGATTTTTTAAATTAAAATAATTGAAATAGAGAATATTGATATTATCTATCTGTGAAAAGTTACCATTAAAAAGCATGAGAATTTTATAAAAACTTTTGATTTGAGTTTTCCAACATAGGAAGATTCATATATGGACAATCTAAAAATCTGAAGTATTTTCTTTAATTATAAAATAATTTAAATTTAATTATAATTTTACCAAATAATTGTTGGAATTGCTACTAACGAATAATTGAAGATGACCTTTGAAAAGTAACTTAACTTGCTTCATTTTGAATATAAGTTAAACATGACCATTTTGAGACTGACTGAAATCACTTTAAATTTCATCTTGTATTTAATTCCACAAACCTTTCTGAGACTGACTTCTCTACGCATATTATTAAAACAAAGTATAAATACTCAGTAGATATACATTATCACATGCAAGTAATCAATCTCATCCAGTTTAGATAAACTAACAAGCAAGAAGCAAGCTCATTTGTCGCATTAAGTACTTTAAGTATTATTGATATGCATGGTATTCATCAAAGTGTTTATAAAGAGATTTAACATGGAAAATAGCTATTGCACTCACAGCTTTTTATTAATGTACAGTTTGAAACGATGGAAAGGTAAAATTGTAATAGTGATTCTCTATATTACCACTTTTGAACAGTTAATAAACATGACTGATTTTTTTAAATTCTTTTTCCCTATGGTGATGAAATTTGGTCTTTTCTTTCATGTATGCATCTTATTTTATTTTTTTTTCTAGTAATGTGTTATATTGTATCAAGCTCTCTGGCTGACCCCTAAGAACTTCTGAGATACTGGGGCTTATGTTTTCAACATACAAATTTTGGGGTAAGGGGGCACAAATCAACCCAGAACAGTGAATATGATGGTTTACCTCAGTGCTCCACCAACTATTTTCACTAGATCGCGCACACCTGTGTCACAGAGGGATTACGCACTGCTGGCCCTTCAGCTGTGGTAGATTGCTCATGCTTGTTATTGAATGAGGGACCTTGCAGGAGGCAGGCTGCAGATGGCAGATGTGCTTCTCTGTCAGTTTTAAGCAGGTCCTTTTGGCCTGAGACTAGCAGTGAGGTTTTCTCTGATTTTCTGGCCCTCTATTCACAGCAGGCACATTCTCCTTCAGATGGTACAGAGTCTGTTGGGCCAATATGTGTCCTGCTCCTCCACTCATCCCATCCAAACTCATCCTTGTGTGGGTAAGGAGTCTTGGCTATGCATTGATGTCCTGCTCTTCTGGCAAGAGTTTTTGACTTTTGTATTGTGTACATTCTAGGCCCTAGCAGATTTCCTGCTTCTGCCCAGTGGTAGATGGCTCTGGCTTGTTATTTCGGAGTGGAATTGGGAGAAGGTGGCAGTTTCCCTGTACCCGATTTCAATGATATTTAATCTTTGCTGGGAACCAGGGAGTGGAAGGTATTCTGTCCCTCTCCGATCAATCAACAGATAGCTTTAGTTTCTACTCCGCAGTTCAGTAGCAAGCAGTCTGCCTTGGACCTGGTGAAGAGAGGTATCCTTTCCTTCACACAGTGGCAGTCAACTCTTCCTGTCAAAGCAGGGTTAGGTCTTCGGTAAAGTGCACTTTTTGCCTCTCCACAGAAGTGGCTTACTTTTGTTTTGTTTCAGAAAAAAACATGTGGCAGGTTCAGCCTTGTCCCCAGCAGCAGCTGATCAGCATCCTGCATTCATGCACAGCCTGAGTCATTGATGTGCTTCTCTAAGGAGGAACACTCCACTCTCAATGCTCCCTCCCAGCCTGTGCCACAGGGGAAACTCATTCAGTTCTCTTTCCCTGTCCCCCAATGTTACTCATGGTGAAACTCCATTAGAAGAACTGCAGAATGGGGCCAACTCACCCTCTATTATCAGAGGCTGCCATTATTCTACACAGTTACTCTGACCCATGTAACATTTTGACAACATTTAGAATTCAGTTTACCTTATTACCTGGTAACATCAGCTTCCTAATGAATTAAAAAGTATCCAGACATTTCTCATTATTAGGGTTGGAGTGACATTTTGTTACATCTTAAGTGTTAGTAGAACTCCTTCTAATTACAACCTGAATTATTCTTCCCTCCCCTATTTCTGGTACATTCCTCAGAAGCACCCATACTTTTCTCATCAGACTTCAATTATCTGTG
Organism: Lasiurus cinereus; assembly: GCA_011751065.1. Taxonomy (NCBI): domain Eukaryota; kingdom Metazoa; phylum Chordata; class Mammalia; order Chiroptera; family Vespertilionidae; genus Lasiurus; species Lasiurus cinereus. Next base: position 32,144,279 of record JAAGEH010002528.1, read on the forward strand.
TTTCTTTGATGCCTTTTCCTCCTTGCCCATTTCCTCATTTATATTACCTACTCTACATCTCTGTTAGTGATTTCTGCAAATAATTTTCTTACCGATTTAATGGGCATTTTAAGATTTATTTCTCATCCTTCCTTAAGACAAACAGCTAACTTTTAGTCCCAGAGAATCTCACAAGTTTGCTTTCCTTTGTGTTTTACTACTTCCACTTCTTGCTCTTCTTTCATCTCTGTCAGACCCCCTTGTAACCAATTGAGGACGATGGAAGAGGTTTTCTAGCATTTTTAAAGGCTACATTATAAAATCTTTCCCTAATATAAATACTTTTTATTTGAGTTTCAGGATGATCTTTTTCTTTTCTGCTGCAAGACTTTTGTTTTCCCAGTGTTTGTTTTCACACTGTTCTTTATTTAACACTGATATTTGCACCCAGGGAGCATGGGTGTGATTTACAGTTTTGCTAAGGGTTCTTTGCCTTGTGGTAGATTTGCCATATCATTGCTATGACCAAAGGCCATTTACATTATACAAACTGTGGCATAATTTCTAGCAATATCCTGATAACAGCCAGGAAATGGGTGTGAAGTAATTTGACCAAAACCAGAAAGCATCCACATTGTTGAATAGAGGTCTGCTGCCTTCTGATGAATAAATTGATTGTGAATTGGAAGCACTTTCCATCTACTTCCAAGAACAGAGCAGCAAGTTAGCCTTGTTTTCATGGAATAAATCTGAAAATATGGCTTCATTAATTAGGTTTGTCAATGTAGCTCTATGGCTTTTGTTAAAGTTTTCTTTATTTTCAGAAGGAAATTTAGTGACTTGGCTTTAACATTATTATATAACAAAGTATTTTCTCCTTTCCCTTTATAGGCATTTAGGGAAAAGTTGAAAATTTTGGCTCAAAAACTAGTCAGATCTCATTTTTAAGCTGAAAACCTAACGTGAAGTTTTCAGACAAAGACATGCTACATTCTGTAGTCATCATATTGATGCTGAAGTTGGTGGTTTTTTATTAAGTAAATAAACAGCTGTTTGTTACTGATACAGCGTACGAGTGTGTGGAACTTAATCACTGAATTACATCTGTGCTTTAATCAATTGTTGTCAGATATTTATTGAGTGCCTAGCAGGGGTCTGAGCTATCAAACCTCCGCTGTGGCATCATCCTATGAATTTCAGAGCTTTGAAATTTGACAATGACATGCTACATTCTGTGGTCATCATATTGATGCTGAAGTTTAAAGCAGCCTTACTTAAAATTCCGCTTTCAGATGGTTACCTAGGTAGGTGAAATACAACTTTTGTCAATTTTAATCTGTGCAAGGAAAGAACATCTAAATTAAAATCAAACAAAAAATGGTATGCTCATTTCTCATGCAATTTTTCTCCCAGTTTAATGGGTACTTTATCCTCTGGAAGCCTGGACTATCTATAGCATGGCTCTGTGCTGTAGTGCCTAGGTTATTTGTTCTGCATTTCCCAGAGCCCATCAAATTGGGTCTGAGTTCTTTGATGTCTGATTGGGGATTTCCTGGAGATAGCAATGGGATATTGAGGTGAAAGCAGTCATGGAAAATTATAAACATTCAGAAACTTTAATCATAAATTGAAACAATGTGGTAGATATGGGAACTCCCAGAATAAACCAGACCTGTCATGTGAAAACCTCCATATGCTTTAGAATTTTGTGTCAGTAAAATGGGTATTGCTAACTAAGAGCTATTAAGCAAAAACCATGCCCCAAATGTATTAGGTATCAGAATCCACACACCCACGTTTCCCATTTTCTATTCTCTTAATAGGATTAACCTGGGGTGTACATAGTTAGATTAACTTATACTACCACAGCTGTGAATTGCCAGGGCCACATTTTGCACTTATGTCTTTATGGGTGCGGACCCTAAATTCTTTCTCCTCTAATATTCCACCTACTCTATGTAGGATACCATTTAGGTTTTGGAGCTACAAAGGACTAGTTCAACTTTTCAGGTTTAATGTCTAGCTTAGAAATTTCAATGTATCAATTTAAACAGCAAATTTGCATAAAAGAGAGCACATGAAAGGAATCATCCCAATAAGCAGAAAGCATTAAAGCAGAGAATATTCATGACTGTAGCAGTTGGTATATCTCTGTGATTTGGCAGAAAGCAGTTTAGATATGTAGTATCAGGCTGATGTAAAAGTCTCAAGAGTCTGTTCAAACACTAAGAATCAACAAAGTTATTTAGAATTATAGTTGTAAGTCAAAACAGGAGCAAGCGATATTATTCCCATTATCTTTAGGATGAGAGGAAAAATAAACAGCCTTTACCTTATTTCTATTTCCATATGAGATTTTTAGACATGGACTGGCTTTTTAAACATATAGGTGATATGGTAAACACAGATAAGACAATAATGTCTATCAGGAGCAGCCCCAAAGCACTATGTATGTGGAAGCTATTTAAACCATATTAAAAGGTCACAGGATCTTAGGAATGAAGAGCAGGGAGGATCATCTTCACTTGGCCCATATATGGACATCACCAGCTTAGTCCCTCTTCAGGGTTATAAAATGCCTTGGATGTTCTGCACAGGAAACATCTATTATTTATATTTTTAAAACTTTCAAATATTTATTACTCAAGAGAGAGGAAAAGAAGAGTACTTTAAGAAAGTGGTGAGTAATGAGCTAGCTACATAGGATAATCCTTGAAATAAATGATAAGTGCTTTTGGAACAATGAATACATCAATGTGCTGAAACAGTTTCTTTTTAACTATATTTGACCATAAGTCAGAAAAGGTATGTAGTTGCCATTTTTTGAGAAATCAGGTTAAAAATTTAGATTTTTTCATTAGGTGATTGGTAACAATAAAACACTTGAGGTAAAAGGAAAAGTTCCAGTAGTATTATAGGAGGTTAAAAGTGGCAGGAGGACATTCTATCAAACTGAGGAAAGAGAGCCTAAAGGCAGCATTTCAGTTTTTGTTATACAACAAAAAACTGCAAAATATCAGTGGTTCACAGCAATAAGCATTTATAGCTTCTCTTTCATAGCTTTCAGGTCTACTGAATCACTGTGGCTTCCTGTTGAAAACTGGCTAGGCTTGCTATAGACCACCACAGGCTGTGTTCAGGGCTGCCCCACAGTGTCTTATCGTGGGATCAGGGACATTTCTTTTCTCTTGACAATGGCACAAGCAGAGGCAGAAAAACCTGCTGATTTTCAAAGCCTCAGCTTAGAACTAATTATTGTCACTTCCTTCCACATTCTATTGGCCAAAGCAAGTCAATGGCCCAGCTCTACATCAGTGGAGTGGGAAAATATGCTCTGCCCATTCTAGTAGTACCATAACATCACATGGCAGAGTGTTCAGTATAATTGTGACTCATGGAGGGAATAAAGAACTGGGACCAAGGACAAAATCTCCCACATAGACAGAGTATTTGGGAGCTTACCGAAGTAATTTCGGCTTGCCATGATAAGAATCTTAACTAGTGCAGTAACAGAAAAACATTATTTTTTAAATTATAGAAAGGGAAGAACTCAAGAGATGTTTCTAATAAAGAAGAAAGGGATTTGCAGACTGTTTTGATATCAGGAATCCTGGGAAAAGATTCAAAATCAATATTATGTTCCAAATGTTGGGGACTTATACATGATATGTAATTTAAAAATATGCATTTGGAGAGTTATGTTGATTCTAAAAACCAAGTGTGACTAACTCCAAAATTCATAATCTCAACCACCACACTGCAATGTTATCATATTATTTCTGGAAGTAAAACACAAAATGGTTCAGATGTGTGGAAAATTGATCATCATTGTTCTTATCTGGATTCATTGGATTCTGTCCTTCCATGCGCCTAATGGTATCTCAACATGTCAATCTAAAATTTTAAGAACCAAATTGTTTTCAGAAATGACTGGGATCATGGGTAATGCAAAGTAGCTAGGAATTATGAGATCTTCCCCACCAAAAAAAATTTTAACTTGCTCTGTTTTGGCCTCATTCTATCGGTTTTATTTAGAGTTAGACAATTTAACTCATTTATGATGTATAAATTATATTTCACTTATAGCTTCTTCATATTGCACATTTGGATGTATCAATTTTTCATGATTTCAAGCAAATTTCTTCATGTGTATAAGTGAGATAATTAAGGAAGGTGATAATATGTGGTATAAAATCTTATTGAAATTAATGAAACATGAGAATAATTATCTTTTATTTTAATGGATCTTAGAATATAACAATGATGTATATATAAAATGCATTGTGAAAAAGTTTCAAATGTTAAAAGGATCTTTATTATCTGATAAATTTTTAAAGGAAACTCAAATTGATTTGATTTACTGAATTTTAACTATATTTAGACATTGATATTAAATTAGTTAAATAAATATTTACCAGTATACTTTTATTTATTTATTTTTTCTAGAATGTAAAGCCCTTAAAGTATAGTTGACATACAATATTATATTAATTTCAGGTGTACAACCTAGTGGGATTTTACATTTATATACCTTACAAAGTGATCACAAAAAATCCATTTTCCATTTGTCACCATGCAAAGTTATTGTGATAATATTGACTATAGTCCCTGTACTGTACTTTGCTAGTACATCCCTGTGACTTATGTTGTAAGTTTGTACTTATTAATCACCATAACCTTTTCCCCCATACCCTCAGTACTCCACCCTCTGACAACTATCAGTTCTCTGTATCTGTGAGTCTGTTTTGTTTGTTCATTTGTTTACTTTTTAAATTTCACATGCAAGTGAAATGATACCATATTTGTCTTTCTCTAACTTATTTCACTTAGCGTAATACTCTCTAGAGTCTAGGTCTATCCAGATTATTGCAAATGGCAATATTTCATTATTTTTCATGGCTAAGTAATATTCCAGTTTATGTGCGCATGTACACAACACATACACACACATGCATGCACACACACACATACTTTGAAAAAAAATTTGTTCATCCATTGATGAACATATACATTGCTTCCATATCTTGGTTACTCTAAACAAGAGGCCTGGTGCATGAAATTCATGCATTTAAGGGGGCATCCCTCAGCCTGGCCTGCACCTTCTCACAGTTCAGGAGCCCTTGGGGTGATGTCTGACAGACAGCTTAGTGGGCCTAAAGGACAACCACCAGTTAATTCACTGTTAACTCATTCTTGAATTGCCCCCACTTAAAATCAATTTGCCCTCCTGTGGGGCATGTGCTGCACCTTGGGAACCACTGGGCTTGACACTTTTCCTCTCAGAGCTTCATTTATGAATACATACACTTATACCATGGGAATTGTAATCTTTTCTCCGCCTACTTCACTGGGTTGTCATGAGGAGGTTCTGAGCTAATAAACTAGAAATGTTTCATCAAGTAAGTGATGTCTAAACAGGAAGAGATGGTTATTGTTAAGCTCACGGGTACCCTCACAGGTAGTAGGTGTTGATTAGGGGAGGAGGGCATGATTGTTTCCTGGGGCTGTAGCTATGGACACTTTGCAGAGGGTTCTGCAGGCCTTGGAGGGACTGGCTCTGGCAGCAGACCTGTAGCAGTGGTTATCTCTGGAGGTGCTGCTGGGAGGGGATAGTAGAGGGATGGCGAGGCCAAAGGAGGAGTAACTGTCAAACTTCCCCACTTGACACCATTCTTGAAATTGTTCATGGCTGTTTTGCAGCTGTACATGCTCAGGGTGGAGCTCCAATATCCTGGAGTGGGGTGGGGGCTGGGCCAGGCGGGGCCAGGCAGGCTAAGAAGGTAGGTTTAGCTGCACCCCTGGCAAGGTTCAGTGTGCTTCCTCTGCAGAGAAGGCACCACTGCTGTTAGGGGGAGAGGGGATGAATCTGATCCTGGGGGGCTGCTCAGGTCTGCCTCCACCTGGGTCTCGAGTTGAAGGAAGGAGAAGCTTGCCTGGCCACAGTGGAGGGGGCGCATCAGCAGTGGGCCATGGGCCCCAGGTGTCTCAGGGGTGCTGACAGATCATCACCGGCGTGCTATTGTTGTGGACATCTCTGGCGGGGGTGGCGAGGGAAGAGATTGTGAGTCAAAGGTGTGGGCTGCAGCTACCCCGGAAGCTGGGTCTTCTCCCCATCCAGTCAGCCTCCCCATCCCTTTGAGGATGTGGGGATAGGGGTAAGGTGTCCATGCACAGAGATTGAAAGAGCTCTCCATGGCCGATTCCTTTTCCTTCTTTGCATTTCAGGCTTCTGTCAGGCAATCTCCTCAGTCTCCCGGAAACTTGGCTCTGGCCGCCCTTCCCCTCTGTGGCTCCCTGCAGCTCCCTCCCTCCTTGGCTCTCTCCAGTTTCCCACCTGTCAGGAAGCTGCTGGGGCACTCTGCTGTGGGCAGTTTGGTCCTGGGCAGAGGGTGGAGAGTTTAGTAAAGCCCAGGTTGGCATTGGGATTCAGCTGCAAGGTTGCAGGGGAGTCTTCCTGGGTGAGATGAAATTGCACTAGACCTAGAGTTCCCATCTTGCAGCCCCACACCTCCAGCCCCACCAGCCCTGTGAATGGTCATGATGTGATGGTGTCCTGGATAATTTGCATATCCCTCTATTACAGTGGTTCTCAACCTGTGTGTTGAGACCCCTTTGGGGTCGAACGACCCTTTCACAAGGGTCGCCTAAGACTATTGGAAAACACCTATTTCCCATGGTCTTAGGAACCAACACACTGCTCCTCAGTGTAGCAAAGTGTAGCAATGTAATTTACTGTTGTTATATGAAGACTGTTGCCTATGCTATACCACAATTCAAGACAAAATTTCATTTATTTGTAATTAGAAATAAATATTTCACAATATATAATTACATATTGTTTTTGTGATTAATCCCTATGCTTTAATTATGTTCAATTTGTAACAATGAAAATACATCCTGCACATCAGATATTTACATTACAGTTCATAACAGTAGCAAAATTACAGTTATGAATTAGCAACAGAAATAATTTTATGGTTGGGGGTCACAACCACATGAGGAGTTGTCTTAAAGGGTCACGACATTAGGAAGGTTGAGAACCACTGCTCTATTATGTATATAGATAATGTGGTGAACATAGGGGTGCATATATCTTTTCAAATTAGTGTTTTGTTTTCTTCAGATAAGCCATTGCCTCTTGGTGCAGCTTTTGTTTTCAAGTCTATTTTGTCTGACATAAATATTGCAATCTCAGCTTCTTTTTATTTCCATTTAAAGAAATTATCTTTTTCCATTACTTTTTAAAAATATATATATATTTTATTGATTTTTTACAGAAAGGAAGGAAGAGGGATAGAGAGTTAGAAACATCTATGAGAGAGAGACATCGATCAGCTGCCCCCTGCATGCCCTCTACTAAGGATGTGCCCACAACCAAGATACATGCCCTTGACTGGAATTGAACTTGAGACCTTTCAGTCTGCAGGCCGACACTCTATCCAAACTGGTTTTGGCTCTTTTTCCATTTCTTTACTTTTCGTTCCTGGAGTCTCATATAGGCAGTATATGTAAGAGTCTTGTATTTTTATACATTCAGTCACCCAATGAATTTTCAATGGAACACTTAGATAATTTAAATTTAAAATAATTACTGATAGATATGTACTTACTACCATTCTAATTGTTTTCATACTAGATTTACAAGTGGTTGGTCTACTATCTTTACTATATGTTTTCTTTTACTAGTGAGATATTTTTCTTTCATATATTTTCTTATTTATAATTTTGCCTTTTCTTTTCCACTTAAAGACTTCCCTTTAGTATTTCTTACAGTGCCTGGTTAGTGGTGATGAACTCCTTTAGCTTTTGCTTATCTGGGAAAATCTTGATCTCTCCTTCAATTCGGTGTGATAATCTTTTTGAGTTTAATATTCTTGGTTGTAGGTTTTAACCTTTCATCATGTTGAATATGTTGTGCTGTTCCCTTCTGGCCTGTAAAGTTTTTGTTGAAAAGTCAGCTAATTATCTCATGAGTATCACCTTGTATGTACCTAGTTGTTTTACTCTTGTAGCTTTTAAGATTCTTTATTTTTAATTTTTAACAATTTAATTATAATGTGTCTAGGTGTTAGGCTCTTTGAGATTATGTTATTTGGGACTCTCCATGCTTCCTGAATTTGGGTGTCTGTTTCCTTCACCCAATTAGGGAAGTTTTCAGTCATTATTTCATCTAGTAGGTTTTCCTTCCCTTTCTCTTTTTCTATTCATTCTGGGACCCCAATGATTCAATTATTAGTATCTTGTCCCAAATGTGCCTTATGTTGTCCTCATTCTTTTTAATTAATTTCTCTTTTTAATCTTCCAGCTGGGTGAGTTCTACTATCCTATCTTTCTGATTGCTGGTCCATTCCTCTGAATCATCTGATCTGCTATTGATTCCCTCCAGTGTATTTTTCATTTAAGTTGTTATATTCTTTGATTCTGATAGGTCTTTTTAAAAAAGAATTTTTATCTATCTATTTATTTATTTATTTATTTAATATATTTATTGATCTTTCACAGAGAGGAAGGTAGAGGGACAGAAAGCTAGAAACATCAATGAGAGAGAGACATCGATCAGCCGCCTCCTGCATGTCAATGAGAAGAGATGAACCCAGGAACTTCCTACACTGCTATCTTGGACTCAAAGTTAGGGGTCTTGCTGTTGAATGACAATTTAGCTTGTCTATGAAAAATTGTTGCTTGTGGTTGGTGCATTGCCCCCACCATAAAAAATGTCTTCAGATGGTATCCTTGAGTCACCCTATACAAATTCTTTATAAAATAGCTCTTATGACTTTAAAGCAGAAACCATGTAAGTTAGTGCAATAAAGTAATAAATATTATCATTTGAAATCATATGGAGAAATCAATAATTTTTAATGTGTTTGTCAATAGAGTCATGTGCAGCTTAATGATGGGGATATGTTTTGATAAATGCATCATTAGTCAATTTTGTCATTGTGTGAACCTCATAGAAGGCACTTACACTTAGATGGTATAGCCTACTACACAGCTAGGCTATGTGGGGTATAGCCTATTGTTCCTAGTTTACTAGACTATACAGCATGTTCCTGTGAGAAACAACACAAGGTTAAATCAATCATAAGAGAAAATGATGCAAATAAGAAAAATAATAAACATGAGATATATGAGGCCACTACAGGAATAATACAGCATACTGTTTTACAGCAAACTTTTTATTTAATAAATAGAAAGAATATAGTTTAACATGATAAAATTATAGAGTAGCATAGTACATAAACCAGTAACATTATCATTATCTAGTATTATGTACTGTACATAATAGTGCTATACTTTTATGTGACTAACAAACAGTGCAGTAGTTTTCTTTACACATGATTTGCACTATGATGTCACAAAGAATCCTAGGCTAGAGACATTTTTTTAGCTTTATCATAATCCTACTGGACCATTGTCATACAGGCTGTCCAACATTGACAGAAATGTTACATGGCTCATGACTACTTATTTTGTTCAACCTTTTCTGTGTATTTTTCTTCTCTATTTAAAGTCATCAAGCAGACATTGCTCTGTTTTCTAATTATCTTAAAATAACAAAAGTGTAGCATTCTAATTAGACCAGATATCCTTTTGGACAAAGCTGGGTCTGCGAGGGAAGTCTGAGTTCCAGGTGCTAGAGGGAAGTCAGTGCTGGCAGTCTGGGGAAGGAAGGCCTACTCTTATACAAATTTTATGCATCAGACTTCTAGTTAAACTATAATAAAAGAAAAAGAAGAATATGTGATATACCCAGAATATCACATCTATGACATTTCTTATCTGTTTTCTATCTCATAAGGGAAGATGTTTATTACATAAAGGAAAACTATATATGTATAGGCATAATAAACCTTCAAAAGCAAAACAGAAAAAATACAATAAAAGAATAGTTATGAAAATAATTTGCTTGGAAAATATAGTTAAATTAAATATATTTGTCATATTTTGATTATTGTCATGAAGCCAACATTTGGAAGAGTGAAAGACACAACTCCATGAAATTATAATTGGAAATATAAATTCCATCAGAGAGACCATGAATTATACAAAAGTCAAAAAGTTATTCCTTCAGAGCTATTGAAGAAGAATAAAAGTTGTTGAATGGCTTGAACTTAAATTCTAAAGTCAAATTCAGGAGGTGTAAACCTTTTCCACTGGGACTGAATTTATAGCTTAACTTTGATATTACCTTATAAGGAAGGAGGGGTGCAATGCCAAAAGGGTTGAAGAAAAGGAATTGGTTGTCATCAAAATGTCAATGTATTATGTTTATACAGCATGAATAGGGCCTATAAATTCTTCAAACTTACTATGGGACAACATATGAAGTTGGAGTTTAGAAAGAAAGTGAAAAAGAAATACTGTCTTTTAAATGCAGTTATATTTTTCCTTGATTCGTTGGCAACTCCAGTGGTGAGTAATGAAAACAGTGATAGAACCACTCTCAGAATCTTCAAAACTAACATGGCTCAAAATCATCAGAGATTGAGTTATTTAAAAGAATGTGAAAAGTGTAGATTTTTTTTATTCCTTTGAAGTCTCATTTATATAAACTAACACAATAGAGATTCCTACAGCTAATGAAGTAGTTGAGCATTAAATTACTCACCTTTGTTTTAGAGCATGAATTTTTTATCATATTTCAGAGCATTATATTTTCTCTCCAGATTTTATAATATCTGTCACTGTTAAACACTCATGTTCACAAGATTACATCTTTCAACAATTAAAGAAAAATGCTACATAATATCAAAGAGGAAGTAATGTTTTTATTATTTATTGTAGGAAAAAGGCCTATATATATTTTCTCAAAATTTCCATATATTGTTTCAAAATTAAAGAAAACCATCAGTTATTAAGGAGATTCAAGTTCCCGAATGATAATTCAACTGAGATAAAATGAAAATTCAGCAGTCTCTGAGAAAGCTATCCTATCTAATAAAAGGGTAATATGCAAAATAATCATTACTCTGTCACAAAGATGGCTGTGTCCATAGCCATAGGATGGTGGTGTCCAGCCTTGCCAGAGTCCCCCAGTCCTCAGGGGGGAACGATGCCGAGAGCGGGCAGTGTGAGTGGCCTGGCGGAATACAAGCATTCTGTGCCCAGCTGTGGATAGGCTTCTGGGCCACAGAGAGCCTCTGGGCAATGGGTGCAGAGCAGCCAGGCCCACAGAGAACTACTGGTGCACGGATTTGTGTGCAAGGCTACTAGTCCTAATATATAAAAACCCAGTGTCCATTATGACTGACCAAAGGCTCAACTGACTGGAAGTCAGTCTTGTAGTCAATGCTGGGTTATTGTGGTGACCCAGCACTGACTGCTGAGGTGGCTGCAGATCAGGCTCAGAGACAGGCCTGGAGAGAGAAGCTGGGTCTGACTCAGAGCCTCTGTGGCATCTATTGATCAGCTCTTGCCTCTCTTTTTCTTTCTGGGCCTGACCAGCAGCATGCCTCTCTTTCTCTCCAGGCCTCCACAGGGGCTGCTGATCAGCCTGCCTCTCTGATCAGGCCCAGAGATAGGCCCAGAGATGCTGACTGGCATAGAAACTGACCAATAACAACCAAATCTGGGTGAACTGTGAGGAGCCAATTGCTGTCTAGGAAGCGGAGCTTTTGACACTGACTGGCATAGAAACCAGCCAATCAGAACCTAATCTGGGCAAACTGCGAAAGCAGAAGCTAAGGTAGGGGCTGAGGAGGGGTTTTAAGGCATTTGGGAGTGAGATCAGGCCAACAGGGAGGGCAGTTTAGGGGGAGGTCAGACCAGAAGGGGAGGATAGTTAAGGGTGATCAGGCAGACAGAGGCAGTTATTGACAATCAGGCAGGCAGGCAGGTGAGCAGTTAGGAGCCAGCCATCTCAGATTACAAACGGGAGGTCTAAACTGGCAGTCAGACCTCCCCCATGAGGTTCCTGATTGGAGAGGGTGTAGGCTGGGCTGAGAGAACCCCCCATGCACGGATTTCATGTACTGGGCCACTATTATGATATAAAGTAATCTAAAAATACTTCCTGATTTTAACTTTTTGTTACATTATCATCCAATATATGAAAATTATGGTGTTGAAAATATGTATAAAAATGAGCAATAGAAATACTATTTTGGCCCAATCAGTGTGGCTGAGTGGTTGAGCATTGACCTATGAACTAGGAGGTCAGGGTTCTATTCCCTATCAGGGCACATGCCAGGTTTGCAGGCTTGATTCCCAGTGGGGGCTTTGCAGGAGGCAGCTGATGGATGATTTTCTCTCATCATTAATGTTTCCATTTCTCTCTCTCTGAATCAATAAAAAATATTTTTAAAAAGGAAAACTAATTTGGATATGAACATATGAAAATATTTATAAGAAAAGAGAAGTTAAATTTAGTGGAGGCATACAGAATTAAGTCAAAACTAAGGTTTTACCAATCACTGCTTATATGACTATGATTTGGTTGTAATCTTCCCTTACATTTAAATTCACCTCTATTTAATGAAGAAAATTAAAAACAAAACAAAACACAAACTTCATACATTTAATCTGATGATGAAATTAGGTCATATGTATGCACAGCTTAGCTCTATAATCTAATACTTGATATGTATTAAATTAAGTGTGATCTCCTTTACTATTATCATTATTAGACTATCTCACTTTAGAAATTTATTGGGTGCCAATATCTAACACCTGAGGTCTGATCATTTGAAGATCATAACATTAATTTTTTTAAAATATATATTTTATTGATTTTTTTACAGAGAGGAAGGGAGAGAGATAGAGAGTTAGAAACATCGATGAGAGAGAAACATTGATCAGCTGCCTCCTGCACGCCTCCTACTTTGGATGTGCCCACAACCAAGGTACATGCCCTTGATCAGAATCGAGCCCAGGACATTTCAGGCCAAAGGCCAGCACTCTATCCACTGAGCCAAACTGGTTTTGGCCATAACATTAATTTTAACGATTTAGCAAAATTATTCTATGTAACATTTTTTAGAACTTAAAAAAAATTAATTTATTCTCATTATGCAGTTAGTGTTATTATTTATAATCTGTGCTGATGCTTTTATATATATATTTTATTTCTGGGCTAAAGTTTCCCTTTGAATTTCAAACTCAGATCCAGTTGCATATTTGACTTATCAACTTCCATATTTCTCACATATTTGATCAAAATTAAGCCCTTGATCAGACATACAAACAACCTTCCCTCTAAAAGCACACACACATGTAACAAAATTACTAACCAAGGAACTGTTCCAGTTACTATGGCTACATAACAGATAACTCCCAAACATGGAGATTTAAAGCATGATGACATTTATTTTGCTCGTAAGTCTACCTTTTGGACAGGGCTTGGTAGTGATGTCTTCTGTCTGCTGCACTCAGTCCCGGCTGAGATCACACCAAAGGCTTGGATAAGGAACCATCTAAAGGCCCCTTCACTATACTGTCAGGTGATTATGCTGGCTATCAGATGAGACCTTAACTGGGGCTATTGCTTCAGCACCTGCACAGTCCTTTCCATGTAGCATTCATTCCTTAGAAGCTGATGGCTGGCTTCCAAGGGTGAGCCTTTGGGAGAGAGGTTCACTTTTACAACCTAGCCACGAAAGTCACGCATTGCATCCAGTTTGTTCATGCAGTTATAATGATCCAACAAGGAGAAAAAATAGTCTCTATCTCTGGCTGGAGTTTTGCAAGTTTCTGAAGTACATATGGGATCAGAAATATTGCTATGGCTATTTTTGGGAAATACAATCTGCCAAAAAACAAAGTCCAATTCCTTTATCAGTTATTCCACTCTCACTAAATGTCCTTATCCTCCTGTTTGCTCAAACCCCAAACCAAGGATTCTATCTTAACTTACCTTTTATTTCACTCCCCATATCAAATAAGTACAGCTGGTGTTATCACTAGTATTATTGGTCTTAAATTCTTCTCCTTCTATCCTCTTGCATTGTTCCTAATAATCCCAACATATTTTTCTTTCTCCTATTCCTCATCGGTGAACTCTCTGCCCATGTCATTCTGCACGTAAGTGTCTTGTCTTTAATAATAACAATTACCTAAATGTCATTTTCTTGCTTCAAAGAGCCATACATACTAGTAAGCATGAATTATTTGTCTTAATCTTCTTACATTGAAGAATAATAGGGGTGTATTACATTCTAGTGGTGAAAGTTGTGTAGAATGGAAAAGTAAAAAAATCATGTCAAGTACTTCTTATTCTTTAAAGATCAGCAGAATTTATATTCACTTGCTTTCTGCCTTGAAATGATCTAAATAAAGGAAAGATGTGTTTTTTAAATACTCAGAACATCATATGTTTTATTGTTATTTCTAAAAAAGTATATTATTATTTTTACCTATAAGTACACAGGTCATATATATATATTTTTCTCTAACTGTAATTGTGTATTGGGTCCTAGAGCTCTGATTTTCTGTTGAACAGTTCCAGGATACCTATAATAATAAGAGCAGCTGAACAGTGGAATGACAATCCGGGCTATTTTCCCGGCGAAGCTGGGGCTGCTGGGGCCAAGGCAGCCGACTACGAGGGCCGAGTAACTTGCATAAATTTTGTGCATCAGGCCTCTAGTTATTACATAAGGCAAACAGCTACCTTGTAAAGGTATAGACTGTTTATATATTATTTACTAGTTCTATTGTACTGCTTTCTGTTTATATAAAATGCATTTATTTTTGTATCAACTGAGGATAAAAAGTAATAAGATTTAAGATAAGTTAAAAACATATTTCTCAATATCTTCTCTATTTTATCTGCTTTTCATGCTTGATTCTTCTTATGTTCAATAGTACATTTACACAATAAAATTATTTCTTTGAATACAATCTATAATATGAAATACACACTTATAAATAAATATTTATTTATCCACACATTTATTCAGTAACAATTTTAAATTATTACATTTTCTTTTCTTTAACCATTGCAGTTTATGCAATGAAATTCTTACAAGGAGCTTGAAAAGAGTGTAATTGATAATTTATGAAGGTTTATTTTTCTTTTCTTTTTTCTTTCCTCATGGCAGTCTTCCTAGTGACAGTTTTTATTTTTCTTCTAAACTGTGAAATAGCATGTATTGTGTATGCCTAGGGCATACACATATGCCTTTAAGCAGTATGTGGGTGCTCTCACTTGATCAAAATCTGAACAGATATACTAAATTAACTAGTAACATTTTTCTTCTTTTCAATTCATAGTGTTCTAATAATTATTTAGCAACATATGATTTTGTGTATTAATTTAATAGAAGGAATTTTACATTTGTTATTGATGCAATAGAAAAGCTTTGGGAAATGTTCTTACCTCAATAAATTTGTGACTTTGTTAAAAAAAAGTGTTTTTTAATTTATTTTATTAAATTTTTTAAATTGATTTCAGAGAAGGAGAAGGAGAGAAAGGGATAGAAACATCAATGATGAAAGAGACTCATTGATTGGCCGCCTACTTGGGATCAAGCCTGCAATCTGGGCATTTGCCCTAACTAGGAATAGAACACTGATCTCCTTGTTGAGAGGTTGATGCTCAACTAATGAGCAATGCTGGCCAGGCTAAAAAATAGTGTTTTTTAAAAATAGTTGTATTTTATTCAGTTGTTTTTAGGTTGTTGTTATTGTTATTTTTTAATGACTTTAACTCTGAAGCATTATTTTTCAAATTAGTTTTTATTAACAAACTAGAGGCATAGAACATTAATTCATGCATTGGTGAGGTCCAGCAGGCCCTGACCTCAACCAGGCTGGTGGGTACCAATTGGGGCTGGGCTTCGGGGGTAGGGGGGTGCTTATCTGTGAGAGGTTGGCCACCCTCGATCTGGCAGGTTGGCTGGCCACTGTATGCATGATAGCATCTAGTCATTCTGGTCATCTGGTCATTCTGGCCGTTCAGTTGTTCAGGTTGCTTAGCTTTTATATATAGACTAGAGACCCAGTGCACAAAATTTGTGCATGAGTGGGGGATGTCCCTCAGCTCAGCCTGCACTTTTAGCCCAGCCTTCTGGCTCCCAACTGCTCGCCTGCCTGCCAGACTGATCACCCATAAATGTCTTCCCCTGCCGGCCTGGTCATACCTAACTGCCCTCCCTTGCAGGCTGGTCACGCACAATTGCCCTTCCTTGCCAGTCTAATTGCCCTTAACTGCCCTTCCTTGCCAGCCTGGTCATCCCTAACTGCCCTCCCCCACAGGCCTGGTTGCCCCCAACTGCCCTCCTCTGCAGGTATGGTTCCCCCCAAATGCCCTCTCTTGCAGGCCTGGACCCTCCCAATTGTCCTCTCCTGCAGGCCTGGTTCCCCCAACTGCCCTCTCCTGCAGGCCTGATCACCCACAAGTGCCCTCCCTTGAAGGCCCAGTCCCTTCCAACTGCTCTCCACTGCTGACCATCTTGTGGTGGCATCTTGTGTCCACATGAGGGCGGCCATCTTTGACCAATGGAAACAGCCATCTTGTGTATTACAATGACTATTTGCATATTACTCTCTTATTAGGTAGGATGATCTTAGTGATACATGAAGTTTGGAGCACAGAATATCCCCCTTGTGGATTTTTGCCCTACAAAGTTTGAAGAATAACCTTATGGACTAAAAGTAAAAAATATATATATATATTGCAAGCATATACAAACTCTCCCTGGGGAGTTTTCCTCAAAGACCCCACCCCACAGGGAGGGGTTCCCAAATGGGAAAAGCCTGCTTTATCTTTCTCCAAAATGGGGGAAAAATCAATTTTAAAATCTTCTTAAATTCTTTGTCTCTGAGTTTATAAAGGCTGTAGCTCCTTTGTCTCTTCATAACCCTTTCTGATTGGGCCCCTTCTTAACTTATGACTCCTGTGCTTTTCTAATTGGTCATTCTTCTGCAAAGTATCAGTTTCAAAGTCCAAAGCTCTGTTTCTCTCCCCTCATCTTGGAACATTTCTCTATCCTCTGTGAAAGTGTTTCACAGTATCTTGTGACTTTTCTCTATCCTCTGCAAAAGTAAGATAAGGATTCTTGTGGCTTGGAGCTATCTCTGCCCTTTATATATGCATTTCTCTCCCATGGACCTTCCTTTACCTTAAAACTGCCTGCCCTGTTTCTAAAATTCCTTTCATTAGCAAAACATTACATTTCATAGAAATACTTTTAAAAGTGGATAATAAATAATCTCCTAAGAGTTAACTTCCTTAACTTATTAGAAAATCAGATGCCTGGTGCAGAAATTTGTGCATAGGTAAGGTGCCCAGGCCTGGCTGGCAATCAGGGCCAATGGGGCCTTCTGGCTTCAGGACAGGGGCCCCCTTTCCAGGCTGCTAGCTGCTGGCCAGGACCTCCCTTCCTCTGCTGCTGGCCTTCAGCTGGGGCCTTCCTTAGTTCTGTGCCACCCATGGTGGTGAGCACATGTCATAGCAAGAGATAAATGCCTGATCTCCTGGTCAAACTCCTGAGGGAACACTTTGCATATTAGGCTTTTATATATATAGATAATGGTAATCTAAAATACACAATTCACATTGTATAATAATGTAAGAAGATTTTCACTAATGAAATTACTTAATATTTATAATCTAGATTTTCTTCTTTTTGTAATTGATAATTGACATATAGCATTATATTAGTTTCAAGTATACAACATAATACTTTGCTATATGTGAATATTGTGAATAACTTCAAGTCTAGTTCACACTTATTTGTCACCCATATTTATAATTTTTTTTGTGTGTGTGATGAAACCTTAAGATCACTTACATATGGCTATAATAAACCTATTGGCTAGAGCTGGAGTTTCATCTTAAGGCTTGAGCTATGGTCTGCTTCCTTTTTTTTAAAAAATATACTTCTTTATTGACACAAACTAAATAAGCAACAGAGAATAACTTCAAAATGGAAGTACAATCTTAAGTAACTGTTGGTTTTTAATATCACTTTTATTGATATTATCCTAAATGTAGGATAAGATAATCTAAATTAAAAACAAAAATTTTAATTAAATATTTACTAGTAAATAAGTGTCAACATCCACATGTTCTAGTCCTTATCCAAAGGACTACAAAATGAAAACATGTCTAGTGTTCTAAGGGAAGAGAAAGTGGACCCTCCACAGTGAGGC
The DNA here is from genome assembly GCA_011751065.1 of Lasiurus cinereus. NCBI lineage: Eukaryota > Metazoa > Chordata > Mammalia > Chiroptera > Vespertilionidae > Lasiurus > Lasiurus cinereus. The sequence goes on from JAAGEH010002528.1 coordinate 32,162,354, forward strand.
AGGGGATGATTGTTCTATGTTTATCATAACCCTTTATTATATAAATAAAATACTCTCCTCTCTGAATGGCCTGCAACCTTAGAGAAGTTTCCAAGTTTTGGAGCCTCATTTCTCCTTGTCTTCCTGGCACCTTGGAGGCTTAACCCAGAGACCTATTCTTGGCTATAAACAGTAGGTTTTTAAGGAGATAAGAGAAGTTTCATTATTCTTTGAGTTAGAACACTGGTCAGCAAACAGCAGCTCATGAGCCACATGCGGCTCTTTGGCCTCTTGAGTGTGGCTCTTCCACAAAATACCACATGTGGGCGGGCACGTACAGTGTGATTGAAACTTTGTGGACCATGTGTAGATGTTGGTTTTTGGCTCTCAAAAGAAATTTCAATTGTTGTACTGTTGGAATTTGGCTCTATTGACTAATGAGTTTGCCAACCACTGAGTTAGAACAATTAACTGGACTAGTGGCTGCAGATTTGATTCTCATGGTATGTGAATAAGTTATCAGGAGGCTTTTGCGTGAATGTTGAGAAATCAGGAAACTCTCTTTTTCCACAGAAATGTAATCATAGAAGTTATATATCACCACTTTTGTCATATTTTGACACATAATTAGAAGTTGCTAGTTCCACTCACACTCAAGGGAAGGGGATATAAGAAGCATGAATACTAGAAAGTCCTAAGAGATGGGAATGATTGGTAGCTAATTTAAGTACACCCATCTTGAAGACATTACATATTTTAAAAATTAATATAGCTAAAAGTAATCATATCAGCTTATATTTTAACAATAACTTTCAAAAATATAGTTTTACATTAACATAGCCTGAAACAAAAACAATGAAAAGATTTAGCTTAATCTGCACAAAAAATTATTTTAGATTGCTGAATCTACATTAGAACAGTAACAAATCCATAGGACAATATTCTATATTTGGATTATCTCAAATTCAGTTTTAATTAGTTTTCTTTAAATAGTCTTGTTACCATCTTTGTAAAATCAATAGAGATTTTTAAAAAATTAATGGTAACCTATACCTCCCATGAATGTAATATTTTATAATTTATGAAGTGCTTATTTTCTACAGAACAATGTGAGGAATATAAGGATTTTTAACTATGCTTTCAAAGAAACTTAATTTAAGAAAGTTTTTTCTAACTTAAAGCTATCCAGCTACTAAAATAGAGACAGGTCTTTTAATCCAAGTTTCTCAATTATTTGATCAAGTTTACTTTGTATTTATTTCATATTGGGGGTGGCTTTCTTGTGATATCCTCAGGGGGAAAAAATATATATATATATTTGCGAATTGCATGGGAGGATGTGATATTGTAGAAAACTTTATTTCTGTGGAATTACATCCACAAGTTTCCAAATCCTATTTCCCTTTGCCCAATCATAGAAGTGTAGTTGGGGCTTCAGTAGAGCCTAACTCAGAGTCAATGTCTAGAGGTTAGTTTCCTTTCCATGTTGTAGCAATGTCCAGTCAAACAACAGACTAACTTAGCTTCTGTTTCCCATTGCAGCCCATTGCATGTTGGGTCTGCAGAGCCACATGGCTATGGAAGAAAGAGGGTGAATGCAAGAAAGTTGGAGCAAAAGTGTATCTGTAACAAGAACAACAAAAGAGCAGTAAGAGAGAGAACCCCTTTGTTTGGGAGATTATGTAGTCCCCAATGTTGTACACTTGTAGTGGCTAGGCCCATTGCGGTCAATGATCTTTGTTCCCAGGTGTGACTGACAGACAAGGACCTCCCTATGTTATCCAAACTTTACTTTGCATGTATTTATCTTCTCTTTGTTGGATCCCTTTCCCCAATGTTTTGCAGAGAACAGGCCCATGATTCCCTGGGGAATGCAAAGTTGCAGCTTCCTGGTGTAAGTGCCCAAATGACATGCCCGTAATGTCTGGCTTCCTCCTTTTACTCTTGTCCTATGATCAACAGCTAGCTAATTACAATAGTATCGATTTGCTCTTGAGAATCCACCTAAGAACACTTCAAAATGTAGAAGCAAATCTGGTAGACAATACTAAGAACATACAAGTAAAACACAGAGTCAGGTCTTTTTGAAAAATGAAGCATAGTTCATTGAAAAGCTTTAGTATGTAGAATGCCATTAAGTTGCACCACAAGCAATCCTATACTCAATAAATGAATATGAGAGAATAACTTTCATGCCTAATAAACTAATAAATTCCAGGTTATTAGAATTGATGTGAAATTCCCTGAAATGTGAAAAAGTATATATATATTTTACTTTATAGTCTTGTAACTAGATAATTGTTCCCTATGATAGACAATTTTGAAAACAGCATTCTGAAAATTATTTTAAATGTTAGAATATTATTATTTTTTGTTTATTTGTATAGAGCAGAACTCTAGTTCTTGGATAACATTGCTATTAATAGTTATTGAATTCAAAGGATGTTATTTTATAAGAATAGCACAAATAATTTTATATTTTTCAATGTCCTGGACTGATAAGTTGCTGTAATTTTAGTGGTTTAGTTATTTATTGTTAAAGTAGGGGTAGATTTCAAAATACCTGAAATCCATTTAGTTCAAATATGTATTGACTTTCATTCTGTTTACCTTTTGAAATCATTATTTATCACATTCATATTATCCTCTTTTCCTTTTCCTCTAAGATTACTGGAATACAGATAATTGTGCTTTTCAAAGACAATTACATGGCAATGCAAATGAAAACCAGTTTATATTTTAAAATATTACATATGGTGTAAAAGTTTAGAAAAAATAGACAAGGTGGATTCTAATTTTAATTGACTTTTAAGCAAGACATTAAATACATTGACCTTCTTTATAGACATGAAAGTATATAATTCATTTGTTCCTATAATATAATTCAGAGATTTTATGTTGATTTATCTGGGCAGTGCTCTCTCTCCAAAGAAGGTAGTTCTATTGGCTTCAACTCTGAATCCTCTGCTCTTGCTATGGTCACCAGTGACTTCATGTTGTTAGGTCTACTGGTATTTTTCATTCCCTGTCTTGGCTTCTTAGCAGTATTAGATTTGTTTAATGAGTGTGACCATTTTTTCTCTGTGTTTAATTTTATGATATTATGTTACTTGCCTTTGAGTTTTTCTTTCTTCATTATGTTTTTTTTTATGTTTTCTTTGCTAGTTATCTCTTTTACACAACTTCAGATTTTTGTATTGTGCTTTAGTTTTTTTCACTCATTATATGTATATTTACCTTGTTTAACTCATATAATTTCCATGTCTTTATAAACCACTTATATGCTGATCTCTCTGAAAATATATATCAGTTCTGATTTCACTTTTGAGTTTCAGAACCCACAGTAATAATATACTCTTTATGTTTATTTGGCTATCTCTCAATCATCAGTCTTAATATGACCAAAATTAATTCTGTCTTAACCTTTCAAACAAACCTGTGCCTCTTCTCATCTTCACTGTTTTAATAAAGGATACCATGATGAACTAATTGTTCCAGAAAGAATATAGAGCAAACCATATATATTTGAATACCACATCGAATTTTGCTTCAAAATAATATCACAAATTTGACAATTTATCTCTATCTTAATCTCATGCCACTTCTTAGTTAACTTGTCTTATTATCTATAATATTTACTCTTTCACTCTTGCTCCCAATCAGTCTGCTAGCAGAAACCAAAATAATACCCAAATATAAATCATATGATATAATTTTTCTGATTACTGTTTTAAATTGAATATATTGGGATGATATTGATTCACAAAATCACACAGATTTCAAGTGTAGAACTCAATAAAACATCATCTGCACACTGCATTGTGCACCCATAACCCCGAGCAAAGTCTCTTTCTGTTTCCATTTTCATGGCTGTATATTGTGTTCAGGGTAAAATTAATAAAATTTGACCTTGCCTTCATAATGTCCTTCTAGCTTTATCTTTAGTCTATATTATCACACTTTTTCACTTTGGCTTTTAGTCCTGCTCTGCCCACTTCCTTTCTAATTTCATCTATATTTACTTAAAGAATACCTCTCCATTATTTAACTCCCTCTATTTATATTCAACATTTTTTGCCTAACATTCATTCTCATTAATGAATATTGGCTTACAAGGTTGTTGTTTTTTTAAATATTCTATGATTCTCTAACTTTGAGGCATATAAATCTCAGAGAACCAGTTTCTTTTAATTTCTGAACAGTATAGGTTTATAAGCATGACTGTTTGTTTCTATGATTCTTTACTTGCTTCCTCCTCTCATCGGACATGAAATAGTGAACTTTCTTTCTCCTTTTCCACATTTTACGGCTAAGGTTTACTATAGTAAATAGTATCCAGTGAATTATAATTTCAATGTAATAGCCTTCCCCAAATTCATTTTTATCTAAAAGTCCAAATAATACTTTGTATATTTATTTGCATATTCCTTGTTCTCTTCTGTATAACTTTTTTTTTTTACTTCTTATTCTCCTAAAGCCCATCTTATCAGTTTTTCTTCAAAGTACTTCAATTCTGTTTGGTGATCCTATTGTGGAGACATGCAATGCCTGTGATATATCATTGCCAAACTTCATGTTATCATAATTTATTGTTTATCTTAATTTTCCCTATCTTTATGAACAATAAATTCAAACACGTATCCTCAAACATTTTGTATGACTTTTTCTTAGATTTTATATAAACTTGTATTCTCATGTTTTCTAATTTATCTAGTAATTATTCTTCACTTTTTAATTTCCATTTGATAAATTTAAATAATGATTATAATGGCACAATAGTAGCCATTTAAATTACCTGACAATTTTTTTGCTTCAATAATCTCTTTAATTGTACATAAAAGGAGTACTTCTCTTTCCTAAAACTGCAGATTTGAACTCAATTTTTGTGTTGCTTTTTGTTGAGAAGGGAAAGCAAAATTGGTTAAACAATCTTAACCTCACTTTGCTTGAGTGAGAGCTTACTGAAATGAAAATGTATATAGGAAACTGGCTACCAGAGCTAAACACTAGCCATGATTTTCTTCCCTGCAATAAGAAAAAATGTATTTGGGGGTGTGTATGGGGACACAGAACATTTAACTAAGCTCATTAAATGCCAGATATGCATCCGGTCTTTTTCTTGATATTATTTCCTCCAAAGAAGGTATCAAAAATTCTGATTACCAAACCATTAAGTTTTATGGGCATAACTGACAAGATAGTCAATTAAGATTGTAAGTGACTAACTTGCTTCATGTCACATAACACAATTCATCTGGCCAGTGGTATTTGGTGATTTAGTCAGTAGTAATTTAAAAAGAACTAATTCACAACCATAGGAAACAAATTCCATAAACTTTTCCTCCTTTTCACAGATAGTTTTGTGTAATGTGGTATCCTTAGCAAGAACAATTTGGAAAGACTTTGCCTGACTCCCCATAGGAAGAAGGGGGTCACACAAAGTAAGAATTAAGCTTGAGTATACATTATTATCATCACTGTCTAAATACATTTTCTTTTTCATTTATTATTTGTACAGTGTTCTTTTTATCAAAAGTAATCATATTCTTTTTTAAATATGTTTTTATTTATTTCAAAGAGGAAAGGAGAGGGAGATGGAAACATTGATGGAGAGAAATACTAATCAGCTTGTCTTTTGAAACCCCCTACTGGGACTTGAGTCTGTAACCTGGGCACATACCCTGACTGGGAACCAAACCAGCAACCTTTATGCTATCAGAAAAAGAACTGTCTTGTATAGTTCAAGATATACCATTAAAATGCGAACAACAGTGTTGCCATTGAAAGCTCCATGCTATCATAGTGGCCAGATTCAAGAAAATGGACCATGGTGAGGTCTTAGAAATTGTGCGCATTTTTAACTTTATATAATTTGTTTGATAACTGTTTTTTAAATATATATTTTATTGATTTCAGAGAGGAAGGGAGTGGTAGAGAGAGATAGAAACACTAATGATGAGAGACAATCACTGATTGGCTGCCTTCTGCATGCCCCTAGTGGGAATCAAGCCTGCAACCCAGGCATGTGCCCTTGACCAGAATCAAACCTGAGACCCTTCAGTCTGCAGGCCGACGCTCTATCTGCTGAGCCAAACCTGCCGGGGAGATAACTGTTTTTAAAGGCTGAATTAGAAAATGAAAATATGTATTGAATATCTCATTTCTTTATGAAACAGGAGAGAAAAAGAAGATATTCATATGTTAAAGGTAAACCAAGAGACAAAAAGTAATAAAGTCTCCATTGTCAATATATAATTTCCAGACATATTACTAATACAGGAAAAAAATTTCAACATAGAATAAGTTTCAACTGTAAACTGTGGACTATTGGAAATTTCTATATGATGGAAATAGTTATTAAAGAGTATATTTTTTTACACCAAACATTAATTTTAATAGGTTAATAAAAACCCACTGTTACTTTCTTACATGGCAGAAAGCGAACTAGATAAACTTTAAACATTTTATAGCAATGTTATTTTTGTTTTAGTTGAGGGAAGCACACAACATCAATATTAATTTCAGTTCATCTACCCATAAAATGATTTAATATTGATTGTAGGTAGTGTTTTTCTTTAGTAACCTATTGTTATATTTATTAGACCAATTAAGAAAATTTACTGAAAAGTCATAGTTCAATATGTTTCTGTTTAGGCCTAATGTATTTAAAAAAATATTCAATATATTCAAATTGACTTATTTTGAATATTTTGGTCATCTGGTCATTGAAAAGTATAGTGATGTTTTTTCAATTATACATCAAGGAAACTTATGTAAAAAAAAGTAAATCTATAAAATGTGAGCTTGCTCTGATCTTCTCACTGATTTCAACAACATTTAATACCCTATAAGAGTATTCAGGATATTACTTTACAACATCTGTTAGTACAGTCTCCTAGAAAAGAAAGAACAGGACTAGATATGCTTTTAATAATAAAAGATTATCATTATTTAATATTACTTTCATATTGAAATTATTTGATCATTACAGAAAGATAATTATTCTCTGTGTCATCACTAGTCCTAAATGTATTAACACAACCCTTATTTACAAGTTAGTTAATTAAGCAGTGAGACCAAAATCTGTGGGAGATCTTGTACTGTTCTCTTTCATGAAGAGACCTCACAAAATGCAACGGGGATGAATGTAGAGTCGGCCTGAAATACCAAGCACGGCTGCAACAATATAGAGAAAGCTACTGCTGCCTTTGATAGGCCTTGCTGTTTTTCCATGTCCAGGGAATTATTAAAGATGCAAAAATGGTTAATAATAGATTAAAGAACTGTTTTTGTATAGTTCAAGATATACCATGGAAATGTGAACTACAGTGTTGCCATTGAAAGCCCCATGCTGTCACAGTGGCCACATTCAAGAAAGTGGACTGAGAGCTGCGGATCATATGGTTCATGGTGAAGTAGGATATGTGAGAAGGGCAGTTTAATAATCAGTTTCTCTTCTTTTATGGAAGCACAGGTGAGAGAAGCAAGATAAAGGCACATTCCAGATTATTTCTGTATCCAAGATTCTTAGAGAAAAATAATAACGCACCTTTTCCTGCATTGGAAAGTTAAAAGACATCTTTAAACAAAATCTTGTCCTTTTATTTCTCTACTAGAGGCCCAGTGCACGAAATTGTGTGGGTAGGGTCCCTAGGGCCTAGCCTCCTGCAGTCAGAGCCTTCTTCTTCTTCTTCTTCTTCTTCTTCTTCTTCTTCTTCTTCTTCTTCCTCTTCTTCTTTTAATATATTTTATTGATTTTTTTACTGAGAGGAAGTGAGAGAGATAGTCAGAAACATCGATGATAAAGAAACATCCATTAGCCGCCTCCTGCACAGCCCCCAATGGGAATGGGCCGGCAACTAAGGTACCTGCCCTTGACCAGAATCAAACCTGGGACCTTTAAGTCCTCAGGCTGACGCTCTATCCACTGAGCCAAACCGGTTTCGGCCAGAGCTGGCTTCTGCCCATTTGCCAGTCCCCAGGCCAAATGCCATGGGGCTGTCAGGCCGTTGGTATCACCAGCTCATCCCTGCTGCCTGGGGACTCAGGCCCGCTGGAAAGCAGGTGCCAGCCACTTCACCTCCATGTGCGTGTGTCGGGCCAGCTGCTTGATGGAACATGCTGCCACTCAGGGCTGCTTGTGCGGGCGCCACCGCCCCTGCTGCTGCTGCTGCTGGGGATTGAGGTGCTGATGGAAGCTGTGGGGTGCACCGGCGACCTATCCGCCTCGGCATGAGCAGCCCCAAGCTTACAGTGCATCCCATCAGTGGCTGGCCTGGTGCACACGCATGGAGGTGAAGATGCTGCCGCCTTCTTTCCCACAGGCCTGATCCCCCGAGCAGCCAGGGTCCTTACCCCATTGGCCCCATTCACCATCTCTGATCCATTCAAATCTGAGGGCTGGGGTCAAGGACCAAGAGACCAGCGGTTCAGTCCACTCAACAGTCCCCAGTCCCACCCAGCTCACAGGTGGGGGTAGGAGGAGAGGGACCAAGAGGTTCTCAATGCACCCCACCAGTGTAACAGACACTGGCTTTATATATATATATATATGCCTGGTGCAAGAAATTCATGCATGGGGGGCTCTCTCAACCCAGCCTGCACCCTCTCCAATCCAGGATCCCTCGGGTGATGTCCAACTGCCAATTTAGACCAGATCCCTGTGGGGTCAGGCCTAAACTGACAGTCAGACATCTCTCTTGCAATCCAGGACTGCTGGCTCCTAACCACTCACCTGCCTGCCTCCCTGATCACCCCTAACACCTCTGCCTGCCTGCTTGATTGCCCCTAACTGCCTCTGCCTGCCTGATAACCCCTGACTGCTCTTCTCTGCTGGCCTGATTGCCCCTAATTGCTCTTCCTGCTGACCTGTTCTCCCCTAACTGCTCTGCCTGTCTGTCTGATAGCCCCTAACTGCCTCTGTCTTAAACCCTGCCACCATGGCTTTGTCCAGAAGGACATCCAAAAGATGCCTGGTCTATTGGGTCTAATTAGCATAGTACCATTTTATTAGTATATACTGGGGGCCCAGTGCACAAATTCGAGCAACTTGAAAGGAATTGTGGGCACAGGGGTTGGTCTCGGCCTATCCTCTGCGTTACCACCCGGCTCCTCCAGCTGTGGCCCCTGGTTACCTGTCTGCCTGCAGCTCTGCTCCTGCCACTCCCACACCCTGTTGGCACCATCCCCACTCACACCCACTGAAGGCACAAAGCAACTGGGATGGCACCAGTAGTTGTTGCAAATGGGGCTGATGCCATCAGCAGGTATGAGTGGCAGCTGCTGCCCCATCACCCTTCAGGAGCAGGGGAGGTGGAGAAGACCTCAGGGGTGATTGGGACTGGCAGCCACTGCTCACATATACTGATAGCACTGAGTGATCGGGACCGGCACCAGGCACCAGCAGCAGGTGTGAGCAGTGGCACCAGGCACCAGCCATGGGTGCGAGCAAGGAGGTGGAGAAGCCCTGAGGGATAATTGGGGCAGGCAGCTACCACTTGCACCTGCTGAAGGTGTCAAGCGATGAAGGCCAGTGCTGGGTGCTGGCTGTGGGTGCAAGTGGCAGCTCCGACACCCGCAGAGGGTCTGAACAGGACCAGCACTGGCAGCAGGTGCAAGCGCTGGGTGGAGGAACCCTGTGTGCGGGAGTAAATAATTTTCAGTAAGCACCAGAGGCTCACCCCAATGACAGCAACCAGTGCCCCCTGTTGATCTGGTGCCTCTGCTCACTCCCTCCACCATCCCACGGCGGATGATACCCACCATGTTCTGTGCATGCCCCCTGGTGGTCGGCGCACATCATAGCGAACTTTTGTTCAGTTGTTCTGGTTATTCCACCATTTGGTCTATTAGCATACTAGCCTTTTGTTCTATAGGATCACATTTTTATTTTCACCATTTACCAGTGGTTTATAGTATCACTCAGACCCTTGCTATCATTCTTATACTAAATAGAAGATTCTCTTCTATTTTCCTTAAGAACAAGGTTACTAAAAGAAAAGAGACATAGATATTTTCTGCTGTTTTGGGCAAAGAGCCCAGGAAGGCCTTTATGAATTAAGTTGATTCAGCAGCCAGAGTGTCTGGTTCCTTTCCTGTGGGTCTGAGACCAAGACATGAGTCCCTATTTTTAAAGTGAAGGGATTTTCATGAGAGGTAAGGGCTGATGATTCTTTATGGAAGCACTGTTTGCTAATGACTAAGTTGGCCAGTTATTGAATTATTAAAAGGATGTGAAATCAGTGACCAAATAATTGTAGTTATAGCTATTTTTCAAAGTTTTTGCAGAAGTATCTTTAATGAGATAGACTAATAAGCCAGGGACATCTAGTGGACTGCTTGGTGTCTCATTGCCCCATTATAAACATTTCATGAAAATTTTACTGTATATTCAATGTTATAAGACACTAGTATTTTATTATAAAAATAATGTTCTATATTAGTATATGAGATTGTTTAATTTCTCTTTTGCTTAATGGCTAAATTATTTATCCATTTATTGAAAATCGATGTTGAATGGCAAAATATCACTATGTACCAGCTTCCTTGTCTGGGCAATTTCCTTTTGTGAAAAAATATTTACACATATAATTATACAGATATAAATGTGAGACAATATTCCCAGTTTAATGAAGTATGTCAGAAGAATCCCTGCAGAGAAGTGCTGGGATGATGTTTCCCAAGGGGTGGTGCCATCCAACGTTGAAATTTTCAATAAATGAATCTTATTACTGTGGGAAATTTAGCTAATTGTGTCATACCAGTGAATGGTCCATTGACTTAACTCCTCAGTCTTTTTCACTACACTAAACATGTTCAGTGACGAAAGAGAACTCACTCACCCATTTTTTTAAACCATTCACACTACAATTTCTGTCACATGTAATACAAGGTAAAAAACTGCTTATATTGCCAAAAGATCAAGTCTCTTTTTCCAACTCTTAATTACTCTTATAAGGATATCACCAAGTACATGGTAACCGTTCACAGGCTTACAATTGTTCAGTGTGGATGCTCAGCTTTGAAAGATAGCTGCTTAATAATTCCAATTGGTGAGCAGCCTGGTAGGTAAACAGCGGATGCTTTCAACCTTATCTCCATGTTTATACTTGGTAAGGATATCACTATTTTCCTTTTTGTAGAAAAGCAGCAAATAAATTTTGACTAATGTATTCTATATGCCAAGTAAAGATTTAATTCAACATATGAAAAATTCACTTCAAAATCCACTATAAATATGGTCAAATAGTATTTAAGTTATCACTTTACTACCCGACTGAAAATGCTAAGAAAACCAGGATGCAGATGCCTTGCTGTTGCTGAGGTCCGGATACAGCATGGGAACAGTGCAAGCCCCCATTCTTGTGTTTTATCTGCTATGGTTTTAGACCCAGATAAATATATATCTCTGTTTTTACTTTTTCCCAGTTGAAAAAATATACATATTTGAAAATGTCTTTATAGGTAAATTTCACAGTTAAATCTGTCTTCATAGACATACATTGTTACTTGTAGGGAAATAAAAACAACAAAATGAACAAAATGTTCACTTTTCATTTATGCAAGTTGTTAACTTACAAAATTTAACTGAGTGAATTTGAATATATAATTGGTCTCATTAAACAATTCATAATATGATCAACATCCGTTTAGCAGCCAGAAGGACTCTTGGAGGCATTGTACAAACTGGAAGAAAAAAAGATGGGGCAAGGAAGTGATTAACAAAAATAAAGAAAAGGTGATTTTTAGACTAAAACTTTCTCTTTTTGGGAAGAAGGAAAAGGCAAGGGATTTTATCATAAAATGCCCAGATTGTTTGATTAAGATGATATTTCTGGGAAAGTTTGAAACAGCCATTAGGTCAGGCATAAAAATGTAGATTTGTTAACATGAATGAGCTTCAGCACCAGAGATGCATTTTGGGGTTGTGGTGCTCTCTTTAACCAAGTCTAAGGTAACAGTCTTTCTGATTTCAATCTTTCAACCAATTACTTAAAATATTCTTTAAGCATTTAAAATAAGGACACTCTTTTTTCAAACTTCACTTCCTTTTTATGTCTCAAACTTTATTCATACGTTCTAGGCAGTGATTCATAAAATTTCCTATTATTCACAAGCTTATTCTTCTGAGTTTAAAACTTATTTTATAAGAGACTTCAACTATTTTTGTTTGTTCCAGGTAGAAATCTTATTTTACTAATGCAAATGTGTAATAAATAAAAATGTATTTTCAAAAACTATAAACATTTATTTTCTATTTGTACCCTATTCCATCCGAGTTAAACTTGTAATACAAATTACTTCATAATCTTCCCTTCCAGTTAGGTATTGAGCCAAGTTTCCATGGTTTTATATCATCCTAAGACATCAAAGGTTAAGTTGGTCAGCTAGTCTTGAGTGTACCCTGTGCCCAGCCAGTGTAGCTCAGTTGTTGAGTGCCAACCTATAAACCAGGAGGTCACTGTTTAATTCCCAGTCAGAGCACATGACTGAGTTGTGAGCTCAATCCCCAGTAAGGCGCGTGCAGGAGGCGCCTGATCAATGATTCTCATCATTGGTGGTTCTATCTCTCTCTCCCACTCCATTCTCCCCTCTGAAATCAATAAGAACATATATATATATATATATATATATATATATTTTAGTGTACTTTGTCCACACTGACTTCTAATGAGTCATACATTATCTTGATTATTCCCCAGTGGTTAGTCGGTTAGTCTATACAAATTCCTACTAAGTTTTTCCTTGTTCTCATCGGATCCATTAAATTCAGCAAGTCTCTCTCTCTCTCTCTCTCTCTCCTCTCTTCCCCCCCCCCGCCCCATCCTCCCCTCTCCCCCTCTCTTTTTCCTGCAATACCATGCTCAGGCAGAGAAAAATCCTGTTTTTTCTTTCTATAACATTGTGCTGGGGGACATTTTTGTTTTAGCTTAACTAAGCTCTAATATGCCTAGAAATTCCATGCTACTGCTTTTATTTTTGCCCCATTTTGTGTTGCTTGGATATTATTCTGCTGTTGTTATGCACTCTGGGACTGAGGCTCTATTTGCATAACATATAATTCAGTCATTTTTCCCTGGAGACTCACTTCCTTGCTAAATTGTTACTGGGAGATAAGGCACAATTACACTCTGGTCTTGGTTGCCTCAATATGTCCAGAATGAATGTGTTGTATAAAAATAACAAAATGTATTACAAAATAAATTAAACTGACCATTTATCTGCTTCTACATGCATGTTTCCTTCCTTTTCCTCTTTTAATAGGAAAATATTTTTCCTTCTTTCAATTGTAGCCTTTTCCTCCTACCTGGGATGTTTATTCAATCTCTTCCATTGTAAGGCACTTGTTTCTAGCTTTAATTCATTTCTATAAACTTACTCATTCTGCTAGTAACGACGATGACAGTGATGATGATAGCTAGGGTAAAGTCAGAGGCCATGTCAGGTAGTTTAATGGAGGGCACATAACACAAGAAGCTAGTTGAAAAGGTAATAAAAGACATGAAAAACAAACTGGGTTAGTCAGTATAATCCTAACTAATCGGGTGACAGTGACGCGCCAGAGCTTGGCAACAACGGGAATGCTATCACACCCGTGGTTGGAGGTGCAATGGGACACAATGGTGCCACCAGAATTCAGGGATTGCTGGTCTCCAGGGAAGCTCACATGCTTCAGAAGAGGCAGCTCCTGCTGAGAGCTGGCATGGAGCTGAAAAAAAAAAAAGAAAAATATAAATATTTTGATTTTTTTTTCTCTCTCTTCTAGAGTTCTGCTAGTGTGATCTTGAAACTAATTAGAAGCCAATAGATAAAGGTGCCTGGGAAACAGAGGAGTCTGACATCTGTGATGTGCTGTAGAGAAGAGCAAAGGACACCAGGGAATGAATCAGAGAGGAAACAAAACAATCACAGGATCAATATTCAAGGAATAATTGCACATGTAATCCAGTACCAACCTTTAACCCAGGACTAATACTATTTACACTTTACTGGAGAGAAAATGAAAATAATGTCATGGTAAAAAAATGTAATAAGATGAAGAACAGGTTGTTTAGAGGGTGGAGAAAGAGAGGAGTGGAGACAATGTTAATCCTTACTTTAGTCAACTTTAGCCTGATTACTTTGATAAATTCAACATCTACCTTTTCAGTAAATAAAAAATAATGTGAAAATCGTCAAGTACCTTCCATGAAAAATATTCCTTAATTTCCAGTTTTTCTTAGATTTACTTTCCCATCTCTCTCAAGTCTTTATAATCAAACTTCTTGTAATATTTGTAAATTATCTACCTCTAATCCTACTTACTCTATACCTTGCAATGTCTTCTAATTCTCTCATTCCATTGAAACAGTCCTTGACAAGGACCAGAAATGAAATGATCCTATACTATCACATACAGTAAGTGTTTTTCATTCCTTCTTACCTGTCTTAATTCTCTCTTTTTTAAAAAATGTTTCTGTCTATTAACATAAAAGTCACTGCAATTTATTTTTTAAAATCTTTTTTATTATCAGGCAGTAACTTGGAGAAAGTAGGAAAGAAGTCTACTTCATACATCTTGATAAATTTTATGAATCACACATTTATATTTATATTTACATGGTCATACTTAGCTTAAAGAAAGACAGCAGTGATATCTTTTAGGAGGGTGGCAATATGCTTTTATAAATAAGTTTTGTTATTTAAAAAATATTTGAATGGATATTGTGAGAATCCTAGCATTCGCTGTCAAAGCGTTCATGTTTGATATATTTAATTGTCTCAATAAAATATTAAGCAGATCATTAAGACAATACCATAGAGTTTAATATATGAAGAGAGGCAAAGATAAATGGTGGTATTGTTGGGAAATCAATACACTAAGATGGCTTCATAGGAATTCTAGGGGTTACTTGTTTTGTGCTCATTTGAGGAATTTGATTTACTTTAATGTAAAATCTGTTCAGTTGATATATTTTCTTTTCCCTGTAGATATCTGGGTATTCAATTATAGGTAGCTAAGTGGTATAGTTTAATTCAACAAGGATTTTCCTAGAGTTCTAAATGGAGGAAAAGGTGGAAAAAGAGCTTAAAATGTTTGCAAATGAGTGTTTATAGTAGCATAGTGTGTTATCAAGCTGAACAGAGAAGAAAAAAAGGCTGGAAGAGGGCTATTAAAAAGAGAGTTATAGCATGAGGGTTGAAGAAAGTTAGAAATTTAATATCTGAAGTCCACATTTTAGATCTGGTTGAATTTCTAATGAAATAAAAGCTAAATGTTGAAATGGTTATCTAATGTAGAATAGAAATGAGAGTTTGAGGACCAAAGAGATTGGATTGTGGCTAATACATTAATGTTGATGTTGAATAAGTAGAGAGTGATAATGATGTAGGGAGGAATTGTTTTATTTGAGAGATATGTACAATTAATGATAAGAAGAATTCAGTAGATGGTATCAAGACACAACAGAGGGTAGAATAAGAGAATGACTTAAGCTTTAGATACCATTAATTCCTCCAGAAGAAGTTTGTGTATCGGGGGAAATTAATAAAGTTAATGCAAGCATTAAAGAGGAAACACATCTAACTTACCACTTAGTCCTGTGGTTTGTGGTTTGTGGACTGAAGAAAAAAAATAAAAATATTTTCTGTTAAGATCAATTTAGTCAAGAATTTCAAAAAGAGAAGACAGGTTTGAATGAAGGTCAGCCAGTCATGAAAACATTTATGGAAGAGTTAGCAGTCCTAGGGAGCTTGTTGATCACAAATTAGAAGGTTGAAATGCATGAAGGAGTGTGGAAGGTGAGAGGGAAGACAGGAGTGCATAGATAGGAACATGGAAACTAGTGATTATTGACATGCATGATGTATGGCCTCAGATCCCATAGTCCAGTGGTTCTCAATCTTTCTAATGCCACTGCCCTTTAATACAGTTCCTCATATTGTGGTGACCCCCAGCCTTAACATTATTTTCGTTGCTATAATTTCATTGCTATTATTTTTTCATAACTATAATTTTGCTACTGTTAATGAATCAAAATGTAAATATCTGTGTTTTCCGATGATCTTAGGCTCTACAGCAGTGGATCCATTAAAAATTGGGATATTTCCTATATATATCTAGATTTCTGTATCTTCTTTCTTTTTCCACATTACTGCTAGCCCAGTGGTCGGCAAACTCATTAGTCAACAGAGTCAAATATCAAGAGTAGAACAATTGAAATTTATTTTGAGAGCCAAATTTTTTAAACTTAAACTTCTTCTAATACCACTTCTTCAAAATAGAGTCACCCAGGCCGTGGTATTTTGTGGAAAAGCCACACTCAAGGGGCCAAAGAGCCTCATGTGGCTCGCGAGCCACGGTTTGCTGACCACTGCACTAGCAGGGTCGCCTAAGACCATCAGAAAACACAGATATTTACATTATGATCATAACGGTAGCAAAATTACAGTTATGAAGTAGCAAGGAAAATAATTTGATGATTGGGGGGTCACCACAATGTGAGGAGCTGTATTAAAGAGTTGAGGCACTAGAAAGGTTTAGAACCACTGCCACAGTCTGAAGTGACAGTAAGCTAAAATACCTATTTCCGTGCCCTTTGTGTTTTTCTAGTGATCATCTGAAAAGCAGCTCCTTGAAGTTTCCATATTTTTGATGGTTAAGAAGGGAGCTTTACTGTGATTGCTTAAGTTTCTTAGAATTTTTTATAGTTCTCTCTCGGCTGCTTTATAAACTTTGTGAAGTCAAGGATCCATTCAATATTGCTAACAAGTATATTCCAAGGAACTTGAATAGTACCTGATATTGTATGCCTGTGGCTTCTCATGCAAAATTTTGCAGGTGGCCCTAGCTTGTTTGGGTCAGTGGATAGAGTGTAGGTCCATGGACTGAAGGGTCTTGGATTTGATTCTAGTCAAAGGTACCTTGGTTATCATCTACATAAGTTCTCTCTCTCTCTCTCTCTCTCTCTCTCATCCTCCTTCCTTCATTCCCTCCCTCCCTCCACCCCTGCTGTGTCTTTTCTTGAACAATCAGAAACAGAGAAGAGGCTACCTCCTTTAGACAAGGGTATGTGATCTTCACCACAGTTCTTACCATTTTCCAATGAAACCTTGCCTTTCTCAATTGACCCTTATTAGAACCCTGCCATGGTTGTTAACCTTAAAGAAATATTACTCTATATACCTGTGCCTCTATAAAGAATTGAAAAGCAAAATCTAGACCAACAAAATATCACATTTTAAGAAACTTGGAAAATATATTTACCTGTGGAAATAAAACTATTTACACAATTAAATATGCAAACTTTCTAACAAAGACAAAACCCAGTCCACTTCAATTGTTTATATTATCACCTTGGCCCCTGCAAACATTTTATTTTATTATTTTGTTGCTGTTGTTAGTTCTCACCTCTTGCACATGCCCTGGTGATGGGAGAAGGAGGTGAAAGTGGAAGAGGGCATAGAAGGGATAAATGGTGATGGAAAAAAATTAAAATTAACATAAAATAAGAGTAATGTGGAAAAAGAAAGAAGATACAGAAATCTAGATATATATAGGAAATATCCCAATTTTTAAATGTTGGTTAAACTTTTTAAAAAGGATACAGGCAAAGTATATTATCTTGGATGGCCATATTTAAGCTCTCGTTCTCAGTTTAGACTTCTATGTATTTAATGAATATCTGTTTTAAAAAATTAATGAGCCCAGCCAGGCTGCTCAGTGGTTGAACATTGATCTATAGACAGGAATTCACAGTTCGATTCCTGTTCAGAGCATATGCCTGGATTGCAGGCTCCATCCCCAGTGTGGGGCATGCAGGAGGCAGTAGATCAATAATTCCCTCTCATCAAGGATGTTCCTATCTCTCCCTGTCCTTTTCTCTCTAAAATCAATAAAAATATATATTTTTAAAAGTGCATGAATGAATGAAGAAAATAATTTTCTTATATTAAACCTAATATTACAATTTTTAAACTTTCTTATTCAGAAGTTGTTGGTTTTAAAGTTCTTAAAGATAACCTGCTGCTGTATTCAAAAGGTTTGTGCTACTTAGAGTAAAGCAAGTGACCAGATTGCATAATCACTTCTTATTTGTGAAATTATTTTTATACAACCTTTATAATTTGTTGTGACCTTTCTCTAAAGATAGAAGTAATGCATTCATTTAACAAAATTGCCTTTAAAGACCTTGTTTAATTATTTTATATATTAGATCTAAATATTTCCAGTAAAAAGCTATTTTGTAGTGAGGTTTCTCTTCTCTCAGGGCTGCAATGAATGAATGAAGGATACTAATAGTAGGTTATCATACTTTGTTAGTTATGATGGCCTAGAAAGAATTTCCATCCTGATTTTTCAAAAATGTCCATAAAATACCTCCAAATGAGAGAAGCCAAATTGTTATTGCTCCCAAAACAAATAATAAACTTAATACAAATATGTCTACTTTATATAAACATTTATACACAAGTATTTTCAAAAACACAATTTATTTCCAATAGAGAAACATATTAAGTATATAAATATATTATGATATTTCATAAGTGCATATTATCATGAAAACAGAATCTTTTATATTTTTAGGTGTCTTCTATGTCAGGAAGGGGGTGGGAGGCTAAACATGCAAATGGAAAATAGCCAGACCATGTAAAAATAAAACCCCATCTCACACAATTTGTGTGAAAGACAAATATCACACAATCTCAATTATTTGTGGAATCTAATGAACAAAATGAATTGACCAACAAAATAAGACCAAAAGATGGAGGCATGGAACAGACTGACATACCTTGATGTGGGGTTGGGGGGATGAGAAGAGATAAACCTAATAACTTACATACTTACATACATAACCCATAAACATTAGCAATAGTGTGGTAAAGACCTGGGGGGCGGGTATAGCCTGGGAGGAGAATGGGAGATATCTATAATACCATCAAAAATAAAAAATATATTAAAAAAATAAAACTCTGATTCACAAATTTGTAGCAACCAGTGCAGGAAGCCAACCTACATACAACTTATTTGCTGCTTGGCTCAAGCTGGTAATGGTTTGATCAATAAATAACAACTTTGATAATTTTGGCCCAACTTCAAACCAAAAAAAGCCAACTACACTACCCTAACCAATCACAGAGGTTGCTCAGTTTCTAGTTAGCCCACTTTCAGCTTTCTCATGCCGATTTGTAATCACAGCCTTCCCTTTTTCCCATCATGGAGTTTTCTCACTCCCCTGTGTGTTTCTACCAGTCTCTGCCAATGGCTAGTGATGCTGGCTGACTCTCTTTCTTTATAGCAAGCTCAGAATAAATAGCTTTTGATTGTTCTCTTTGGGTGGTCTTCACTTATTCTATAGGAGTTATATGAAATTGTTTGTTTCAAAAAAGTATGCATAAACAAATGGACAATGAATATTTACTCTGTGTCAGCAAATATACGAGATAAGTATGGTGATATTTTATAAATGGTAATGTTAGTGTTCTTTTTTAAAAATATATATTTTATTGATTTTTTACAGAGAGGAAAGGAGAGGGATAGAGAGTTAGAAAAATCAATGAGAGAGAGACATCGATCAGCTGCCTCCTGCATGCCCCCTACTGGGGATGTGCCCGCAACCAAGGTACATGCCCTTGACTAGAATCGAACCTGGGACCTTTCAGTACGCAGGCCGACGCTCTGTCCACTGAACCACATGGGGTTTGGCTTGTTAGTGTTCTTTAAGATACCAAAAGGAAATATCTGACTCTTCTTAGACAAATAGGAAAGACATACTTTTTAAATAGGTAAGTTCTTTGACTACATACAATCATAGCAACTTTAAGGCCTAGTGAAAGGTTTATATTTCAGGGAGAAAAAAAAAAATTTTCCCCTGGCAGCACCAGAAGGATAGGAGGAAAACATTATTGTTTTAAGAGGAAAAGGAGTTAACAGTTGCCTGTTCAAAATTCACACATCAGCCCTAACTGGTTTGGCTCAGTGGATAGAGCATTGGCCTGTGGACTAAAGGGTCCCAGGTTCGATCCTGGTCAAGGCATGTACCTTGGTTGTGGGCACATCCCCAGTAGGGGGCGTGCAGGAGGCAGCTGATTGATGTTTCTCTCTCATCAGTGTTTCCAACTTTCTATTCCTCTCCCTTTCTTTCTGTAAAAAATCAATAAAATATATTTAAAAAAAATAAAAAATAAAATTTACTCATGAATATAGCACATTTGACCTCCCAATTGCCAGAGTTTAAAGAGAAATTTACCTCTAGAAGCAATGTTTACTACAATAGGGAGTGAACCTCAGAAAGGCTTATATTGATAATGACATTTTTAAAATAGCAGCTAGTGTTTACTGATTTCCTACTGTATATTAGCCTGATTTTAAATTCATCTTCTCATGTAAGTCTTGCAAAAGTTGTGTGCCTTAGAATTTATCTTTGTTTTAAAGATGAGGAAACTGGACTTTAGAATATTCACATGATTAGTGGCAAGACTGAAATTCAAGTCCATTGATGTCAATGGATTACATCATTTGCTTAGTTGTTCTAAGATTTTTCCAGGTCCTTTTTGAATAATCATCTTGATAAACACACACACACACACACACACACATATGCATATATATATATATGCACCTGTGTGTGTTTACTGAGTAGCCAGATTATTCTTATGATTTCTGAATGCATAATAGTCTGGTCATTCAGTATATGTATATGTATATATATATATATATTTTGAAACAAATAATTTCATATAAAAATATAACTATTTTTTCTCCCTGAAATAAAATATATACATTAGAGGCCTGGTGCATGAATTCGTGCATGGAGATGGGGTCTGGCCAGCCTGGCCAGGGGCAGGGGACATGGGTGGTTGGCTGGCCTGCCTGGTGGTCAAACTCCTGGTGGAGGGAACAACTTGCATATTAGCCTTTAATTATATAGAATAACACTGAGTGGCCAGATTATTATGTGTTCAGAGAACATAATAATCTGGCCACTCAGTGTGTGTGTATATATATAATTTATATACCTCAGTGACCAGACATTACATAAATTCATATGTCATCATCCCAATAAATCCTGCAACCATCCAGCACCACTCCTAGTTATTAGAATATTATTGACTATATTCCCTTTGCTGTACTTTACATGGACAAATGCTTTTAAGTAGTAAATTTTGAAATAGTTTTTCTAACAAATCCTACTTTTTTGATATTACTATTTGTTTTTGTGTTTAGTTTAGCTTTAAGGCAGTAACATTAGGAATTTTAATACCTTTATTACTTCACTCAAAATGTATTGAACATTTATTCTCAGTGGCACACTCTCCTAGGTATGAGAAATAAAAAGTGGAAAATCCTTTGTATACCAATTGTTTACAATCTAGTAAAAGATACATCCATGCAAAAAACAATAAATTCTACATAATTGATGAAGAGAGAGAGAGAGAGAGAGAGAAAGAGAGAGAGAGAGAGAATTCCAGAGAAAAGGTGAAAATACTTTTCTTTCCTTTAATAAATGTTTGTTAATCATTGGCCATTTATTAGAAAACTAGAGGCTCAGTGCACAAAATTTGTGCATGGGGGGTGAGAGGTGTCTTTCAGCCCAGCCTGCTCCCTCTCCAATCTGTGATCACAATCCAGGACTGCCGGCTCCCAATTGCTCACCTGTCTGCCTTCCTAATTGCCCTTAACTGCTTTTGCCTGCCAGCCTGATCACCCTCTAACCACTCCCCTGACAGCCTGATTGATACCTAACTGCTCCTCTATCAGCCTGTTTGCTCCTAACTGCCCTCCCCTGCAGGCCTGGGTTTCTCCCAATTGCCCTTCCCTGCAGGCCCAGTCACCCCCAACTTCCCTCCTCTGCCAGCCTGGTCACTCCTAACTGCCCTCTCCTGCAGGCTTTATCACCCCCAACTTCCCTTCCTTGCAGGCCTGGTCCCTGGCAACTGCCCTCCTGTGCTGGTCATCTTATGTTGGCTATCTTGTGTGGGGCAGGATCTTTTGACCACAGAGGGGCATTCATCTTGTGTGTTGGAGTGATAGTCAATCTCCATATTACTCTTTTATTAGATAGGATAGAGGCCTGGTGCCAGGTTGGAGCCAGCTGGTTTGCCCTGAAGGGTGTCCTGGATCATTGTGGGTATTCCCTTGGGGTGTGGGGTGGCCTGGGCAAGGGGCCTGTGGTGCTTTGCAGACTGGCCATGTCCCCTGGAGACCCAAGTGGAGGCCCTGGTATCTGAGATTTATTTTTGGTTTACTATTGAAACTTTGTAGCCTGGAGCGGAGCCAAGCCTTCTGCTAGTAAAGCCATTGAAACTTTGTTGCCTTAAGTGGAGGCTTTGGCCAGCCAGCGTGTGCAGAAAGCTCGGCTTCCTCCATCGCCAGGGGTAACCCAAGCCTTCCTTCTGCTCTTTCTGTGGCTGTAGCCATCTTGGTTGTGTTAATTTGCATACTCACTCTAATTGGCTGGTGGGCATGGCTGGTGGGCATGGCTTGTGGGTGTAGTGGAGGTATGGTCTTTTATTACTCTTTTATTAGATAGGATGCTCGAGCTATGGAGATATAAAGGTGTATAAGGCATACTACTGTGTTTAAATAGCTACCTTCTAAAAGAGGAGAACAATATTGAAGTTGAATAGCAGTATTAAGGCTTCCCAGGGGTTTCAGAGAAAGCACCTGTTACTCTGCTTAAAGTGCCAAGGAAAACTAAGATGTAAAAAAAATAAAAAAAATAAAAAAATACTAGTAGTTCACCAGATAACTAAGTAGGGGATGGGGGGGTTAGAAAACACATTCTGGATATTTTTTTTATTGTTGGAGTTATTCATTTATTATCAAAATTGGGAAGAGAAGTATTAAAAGAAGCCCTATTGAGCACTCACTTGGGTGCATACATGTTTTTTGGTTTCATATAAACAACAGTCTGTTCCTCTTGATGATCAGGATCTGGCAGCCAGATTGGTAATTCTTTTCCTTGATATCAAGAGCCTGAAGTCATTGAGCAGCATCTGTCACTTATATCTTATTGAAGTTATTGATAGGCTGCCCTTGGAAGGATTCCTGTTCTGGGGACTAAGAATTCTGGAGGCTAACGTTGAAGAATGGAAAACATGAACTCTTCATTTGGGTCACTGGATAGATGAGGAGCAAGGTCACTCCCCTTTACTCTTTGGTCCCAGAACTAGTTTTTGGTTGTTTTTGTTTTCTTTTTAACTTATTATGTTTATTGTACCACTTAATAGTTCTTGATTTAGGTTGAAACCCACAGCCTGGACTTTGGTATTCCATTTTTGCCGCCTTACCTCTCCAATTCTGCTCCTCAACTATGTATTCAACATATTGCTCTATTAGACTAGCAGTCACAGGGAAGTGTGATAGGAAATTGGACCATTTGGTCCTGTGTTCATTTGCTCACTGTCACATGTCCTTTGCTATACAGTGGCTCTCTTGGTTTGAGATGATGTTATACACCATGGTGTCTTGGTAGATTAAACATTTTGCAATTTTGTCAAGTGTCTGTGGGTAGAAAAGGCAAATTTATATCTAAAATGTGTGGCCATTCCAGTAAAGAGAGACCACTCCCTTTTCCAGGATTAAAAGGTACAATGAGTCAATTGGCCACCAGTTGCTGTTTGATCTCCTGGAGAGATGGTTTTCCTGGAATTATGCTGGTCCTGCACTGTATGTTTTGTGTCCTAGATAACCACTTCCCCCACCCCCAGTCTTTGGCAAACTGGGGCTGTTGATCAACCTACTTAGTGCTTTATATATGACATGAATTAATATATTATAGTAAACTTCTCTGCTACCATGCTTAATGCATGAATTAAATATAGATGTTTCTGCAATTATATTTCAACAAAGCACTCACATCTGTGTACTCACCCATGTAATATTTGAATACGTGTAACACCATTAAATGATTAAGCTACAAAGTTTGTTTTACATCAATAAATTGAGTTAGGAGTGTGCATTTGAAAATATAAATAGTAAAGGACCCAGAGGTATCAATAATTTTCCAAATATTGGAGCCCAGCCAAAACAAAGACAGGTGTTCCCATGATAAATAATTTTATCCCTGGGTTTTAAAGCAAGTTCACAAAATGAAGAACTCGAACACATATAGTAGGGACTAAAATTCATTAGATTTCATTACTTTTCTCGCTTTACACTTTAACGTTAGTGTTTGCTGAAAGTACAAAGATTATTTAATAACCTGCAAAGAATATGTTACTAATGGAGGGATATATTTTAAAATGTTCATTTTAGGGGCAGAAGAAAATTTTGTCAAAAGTCAGATAGTCAATTACTCTTTAGTCTTTCTTTGTTTCAGATACCAAGAAAACCTTGAAGTGCACTGTTTGAGTGGCTTAGTTAATTGGCTTTGTTCCCTGCACCAAGGGGTTGCAGGTTCAGTTCTGGCCAGGGCACCTGACTAGATTGCTGGCTCAATCCTCCCCAATAAGGGATTTGCAGCAGATAGCCAATTGTTGATTCTCTCTTCTCAATATTTCTCTTTTTCCCCTCTTCTTTCCCCCCTCTCTCAAATAATTTTTTTTAAAAAAGAAAACCTTGAAGTAAATTTTATATTATTTTAACAAACTTTATGCATAAAACTATTGAAAAATATAAAAAGATCTGGTATTAGAACATTAGAACACTGCTTTTACTAGAGATTGTAGTGCAAAAGGGTGGAATATAAGAGCTAATGGTTAAATTATTTTTATGTAGAAGAGCAACTGATAGGCATTAATAGAAAATTATTTCAAAAAATTTAACTATATGGTACAGGTCACTCTGAGTCAGTCACTGTGATTTTATAAAGGCATGACTACTTTTTATTTATTTATTTAGTAACAGAAAGTATATATTTTTTATTGTCTAAAGTTTTACATATGTCTTCTTTTTTCCCTGCTTAACCATCCCCACCAACCATTCCTACTTTTTAAATGGGACTAAAATAAACCAAAAGTCACAAATCTATTATATTGAATATTTTTGTGAGATGCTAGTCAATCGTTATATTAATGTTAGAATATTAATTTTTTTCAGAAATATTTTATACATGATATAAATAAAATCTAAAAATTAAAACCAAGTATTCTTTCTTGTCTGTGTGCATATTTCCTCACACATACACACTTGATGTGTAAAATACCATAAACTTCAGTATGATTCTAATTATTAATGATATCAATGTCTGATAAGATAGGCAACTTATTATCAGCTTTAATAGCTTCAAATTTTTTATCATAGTTCAGACAAACCAATTCATTATCTTTTAAGTATTGTTCTATAAACAAATTTTTGTATTCAAAACTACCAGGCCATTTCTTCTCTTCTTATCCCTGACTTCACTGTTCCTCCCTTCTCACCCCAATAAGAGAAAACCACTGGTCTTCTCATTTTGTAATTTGTTCTGTAATAATCTGTCAGCATATCTGGTTCCATCGGCACCACTAAGAGTTTACGTGAAGCTGTGTTGCCTGTGAAGCAAAGATTGTTCTGATAACCCTGGACAGCCATATTCAGACTGACTTTTCACACAGAACAAAGTGAGTCTTTTGTTTTTCTTACTGGGAAGGTTCTGTAAATATAGAATAAATCTTTGTGTGTCAGATAGTCCACAGATACTCACCTTTTGTTTTTGTTTTGTTAGTTTACAGTTGAAATAAACATGTATAATGTTAACTGAGTATGTTTATTTTCTTGACATTTCCAGTGTAGCTTACACAGCCAGATTAATATTGATGAAGATGAAGCATTACCAGACTGGAGCTCTGTGAAAGAATGAGTGGTAAAATCTCAAAGAGGAGTTTTGCTCATGTTTCCTGTGCAGAAAATGCTTACTTTTTTTTTTAATTTCAGGCTTTCCTAAACCTAAATAATAGCTGCTATTCCCCAAGGAAAATAAACTATAGAATACAAAGAAATTTCTTCCAAATAAGTGAGTATGGACCAGTTTTACTCAATTAAGGAAAAATAGAAAGAAAGATGAATTTGAAGAGGTAAAAGTGCTGATCACATGATTATTTTTCTCTCCTAAGCTTATATAAAAAGATCAGGCAGTTGATATGTACCAAAATCACTTCATCAGAGATCTTTTAATTATTAAAAAAATACCAAATAAATAAGGCTGATATGGTCAAATTAGGTGTTTATCAGAACCAACAATATACAGTGCTTCCTGCCAGATGGTGATGGGGCAGTTTGTGCCCCTGTTATCAAAGGTATGATCTGTGCTTTAGACACAAGACCTGGGATCTAGAGCATTTGGAGGTTCATAAGCATATACTTTGTATATGGCAGGCATTAAAACGCATCAAGTGGACTGAATTTGAGTCATTTCCATCCTTGCATCGCTGCCCAATGACTTTCCCTACATTACATTTGTTTTTCTCTAATTTTACCAGGTGTACTGGTTAACAATGCAGATTTTTTCAATAGATGGAGTTACACATATGTTGATATATATGTGATTTGATATGTATGCTGTTTTGTTGTATTGACAGCAAGCTTCAAAACTTCATATGTCAAATTTTCTGAAGGTGTTAACATCATAGATATTTTTACACTTAAAAATGTCGAATTTCGTGCCAAAAAAAGCATTTGAGGGAAGTTTAATTCATTACTTTATTTTGAATAAAAGTGCTGTTGAAAGTTATTGTATACTTTGGGAAGCTTATGGCGAACATGCTCCATCTCAAGATATTTGTGAACTCTGGTTTAAATGCTTTCACATGAGCAATACTTAATTTACATGTACTATTTCTCATTATATAATTCCCATAAGATGGGAGGGGGGACCATGAGGTGGAAGAGGTTTATTACTTATTCATACAGGAGCCATGATTTTGATGTTTCCCTTAATGGAAACCTTAATTCTTCCTTATATCAGAGTTGTGCTCTTGGTTCCCCTCCCTTCTGCATTTTAATAAATGTAAGATGTGATACAATTCTCTTTGCCTATTTTTCTTGTTTCTATACAAAGTTTACACTGATGTGAACACTCTTGTAAATTTGCTAGTCTAACCCATTCTTATCTGCTTACTAAACTTGATGTCATTCTCTTCTCCAATACCATAGCTATCTGCTCACTCAATATTATACTATTTTTTTTATCTGTAGATAAGTAGAAATAGCTATTTTCTTCATAGCTCTGGTTAATGCAAGAGGTTTTTAAATAACAGAATGACATTTTGGATTTTCTATCTGATATTTAGGAGGAAATACA
The DNA here is from genome assembly GCA_011751065.1 of Lasiurus cinereus. Classification (NCBI taxonomy): domain Eukaryota; kingdom Metazoa; phylum Chordata; class Mammalia; order Chiroptera; family Vespertilionidae; genus Lasiurus; species Lasiurus cinereus. The sequence goes on from JAAGEH010002528.1 coordinate 32,189,536, forward strand.
TGCTTTCAGTTGGTGGGTGCTTGTCATATAATAGGTGTTTTGAGAATCATGTCTATTAGCTGTGAAAATTGGCTACTTTTTGTTGTTTCTAAAAAATCTCATATCAGCAACAATACAATCCAGCTAATATACAAAACTACAAGGCTGGCTATTTGTTTAAATTTGAATATTTTCTACCCAAATAGGTCTTAGAATATATAGGCATAAGACGAGTGTTCATAAAAATGAAAAATGGTCCTGTATTGATTGACTGCTTGCAGTCACATTCCCTGCCTGTTTTATGTACACTTCCAGCCTAAGAGCCTTGAAATTTATCTTTAACAGCCATAAACTCTTGGAATATCTCTTCTTTGAAACATAAGAACTACCCTCAAAGTTTCTATCAGGATTATTACTAAAACATTATTTTTGGCAGAACTATTTGAACTTTTTTAAACACTGGTTAGTTCTAAACATTGGCTGGACGTGATAAAGAGAATGAAAGACTTGTTCAGTATAATCCAAAACAGTTAGGATTCTGAACCATCCTGGAAAATTTCAGATCCTCAAGGTGGCCAAATTCAGGTGAGAGGGGGAAGAAAATTAATGATATGTGTGGTATACATACTTGCTGAGGTGCTAATCCTTCACAGTTAAGTTGTAACAGAACCACAGAGGGCAGAAAACAGAGCATACCTACAAAGCATGATAGTCTTAATATAAATACCTCTGTAACATATTTTTTCAAAGCAATTATTTTCTTATTGCTGTAAGTGTTATATTTTACCCAAGGGGATTACCATAAAGAGCAGGATTAAATAAAAATATATTTTGCTAGATACTCTCCATATGTAATTTAAGAGTTTGAATTCTTCAGGACCTATATCACTCCAACTATTCCACCTATGAAACTTGGTTTTTGATCAACACTTTCAGATTATTACAGAAAAGAAGCCACAGGTAAAAAATGTTCACACAAGTAAAGACAGGTGTCCCCCAAAAATATGTACACACACTTTGAATAATTATAAAGGCGGTGTTTATTAAAATACATTTTATTTTCATTGAACAGCTATACAGCACAAACTATGGATCCAGTAAAAACCATATGAAGTCTAAAATAAGTTGTAAATAGCCATGCTTTATTGGACCTTGACTATTATCTGTAGAAATAGAAATTTCTACCAAGAAGACTGTGATCATATTTGTTATTAATGATATACGTTTGTGCTTTTATGTCCTGCCTTTAATAAGTGGTGACTGTGTACCTACTGTGCTATGATCCTAGGTGGGGACCAGAATGATTGGGTATTGTGACTTAGTTCTTCTGTCCTTATGGCAGTTAATCCTAATGTGGAAGGATAATAGTTTAGGTTTAAAAACATCTGAAAGGCATGGCTATTTTTGTTGACAGTCAAATGGTACATAAGACCAACAGAGCTTTAAGAATTCAGAGATATCAACAGAAGCTGGTTAGTTGCAGAAATCCTCTAGAAAAGGACAAGACTTGATGGAATCATTAAATAGTAAAGAACAGATTCCTAAACTGAGAGCGAGGTGGAAAGAGCAATGCAGAAGGTGGGCAACCTTCCAGGAACAACAGAGAGCTCAGGAATTGTGGTGAATAGCTGAATTTGGCTTAAACCACTGATTTTCAATGGCAAACAGCTGTGAGGAGATGGGAAGGGCAGGCTGGAGACAGAAAGGAGAGTGTGGCTCTTCCTGAAGGTGATCTTTAAAGGGCTCCTCCCAGGGCCTCTCTCATCAGCACTGCAGGTCCTGCAGGAGAAAGGTGACACTAGACAGGGCTGTGTGAAAATGTATCATTTTTATTTATTTATTTTTTCATTCATTTGGTGGCACTTACGGCCTATGAAGAAGTTTATCTGTGATTTTTTTCTTTTATAAAATTCCATTAAAACTCCTGAAGACTTATTTCCACAAAAATCTTTCTGATCTCTCTGAAACACAGGTTCCTCTTCCTCCAACATAGACCCAGCAAAAATTGAAGCCCCATCCTATTTTTATTGCCCTTCTGTGTATAGGAAAGCAGATCCTAAGCCTCCTTCAAAAGAGGAAATAGCTCTTTCTATTTCTGAGGACCTAACGTGTTTCTATGACAACCAACTTTTCACTCTCCAAGAACCCTTTCCATGGCCCTGAAGTCTCAAAGACACTGCCACGTGTTGCATATTTTTTCTAGCAACAAATCATTTTGGTCTGTGGCCAATAGTATTAAATTATAACTAAGTTTATTGATGCTTGCTCTGAAGTTGACTAGGATCTTCAACTTCAGAACAATTGAGTATTTGCAAAACATCATGTACACCCTCTGGCTAAATAAAATATAGCCTGGAAACAGCCTCATAGAGTTCTTGGGCTTGCCCTGCGGGCTACGTGAAGTCAGATAATATGACACTCTGTTATCAGGCCCTAATTGTGTGTTAGGTAAGGCAGAACATTTGGATGCCTTGTTTTAAGGGATCATGCAAGTTACATTGATCAAGTTCTAGTAGTGGAGGTGACACAGAAAACAGAGAGGAAAGTTAGACTAGTAGAAGAATAATGAGGATTAGGTAGTATTATGGAAATGTAGAAGAGAGATTTCAAGAAGAAAATGATAAATGCCACAATCAGAAGATACATACACACACACACACACACACACACACACACACACACACACAGGTATTCTATTGCATTAAGCAACAAGGGTATCATCAGTGACTTTTATCCAAAGCAATTTTACTGAATTGTTAGAGGTCAAGAAATGAATGTGATACAAGAAAAAGAAGACCCAATACTCATTCCAGGGATTTAGTGGTGAAAAACAAAGAAAGATATTGTAAAGCTATAGGGTAAATAGAGTCAATAGGATATTGTTTTGTGTAGATTTGTTTTTCAAAGTGGAAGCATCATGGTTTTTATTAAAAACTAGCAAATGCAGTACGTACTTTCTCCCTACCTGCAAGGAATGTGCTCCAAGACCCCCAGTGAATGCTGGTAATCATGAATAGTATTGAACCCTATAAATGCTGTTTTTTTTCCTATACATACATACCTATGATAAAGTCTAATTTATAAATTAGAAACAGTAAAATATTAAAAACAATCTATAATAATAAAAGTATAATATGCTAATTAGACCGGACAGCTGGACAACCTTTAGATGTCATTCCAAATGACCTTCCGGATGAAGCCGCTGCTATGGGAGCCAAGGCAGAGGTGGCAAGGGGTGATCAGGCAGGCAGGCAGAGTGGTTAGGGGCAATGAGGCAGGCTGGCAAGTAGAGATGATGAGGCAAGTAGAGTGGTTAGGGGTGATCAGGATGGTGAGTGGTTAGGAGCCAGCGGTCCTGGATTGCGAAGGGGATGTCTAACTGCAGGTTTAGGCCCGATCCCACAGTCAGACATCTCCTGAGGGGTCTTGGATTGTAAAAGGATGCTGGCTGGGGTGAGGTACCCTCCCCAGGCACAAATTTTATGCACCAGGCTTCTAGTAGCTAATAATATAATAGAACAACTATAACAACATACTGTAATAAAAGTTATTATGTGAAGGTGGCCTCTCTCAAAATATTGTACTATGTTCATGCTTCTATTTTTTGTGATGCTATGACATAATACCTACTTGATAAGATGAAGTTAGATGACATAAGCAATGCAATGTAACATTAGATTACTATACGGGTTATTTGAACACAAGTACAGTGGTACCTCGAGATGCGAGTTTAATTCATTCCGTAACCTTGAGGCATGGGAAACTATGAGACGCTAGAGTTGTGGTAAACTGGTGGGTCGTGTGCAGCGGGCCGATCCGCACGATTATTCCTATCTCAACTGTTGCTCGTATTTCAAAGCAAAAATAGCTCGCTTGACAGCTCTTATCTCAAAAATCTCGTATGTTAGTACTGTGATACTGTGACAGTAGATCTAATAACAAAGAAGGCTACTAAGTGACTAATGGACTGGTAGAGTATACAGTATATATGTACTTGTTAAAGGAATGATTAATGTATGAGCATGACAGACCAGAACTGTGAAAGATTTAATCACTTTACTCAAAATGATGCACAACTTAAAATATGAATTGTTTCTTTCTGGTAATTTTTACTTAATATTTTCAGATATTGAAAATATTAACTGTGGCTAACTGAAACAATGAAAAGTAAAAACATGGAGAAAAGGGGACTACTGTAGAGTGAGAGAAACAGAATATAGCATGTAAAAGGGGGCTCATTGATATAGCAATGTATTGAAGAAACCAGAAGAAACGTGAAGTTGTTATTGAGCAGAAAGTATAAAAAAAGGCATCTTGTCTTTTTATCTACACTCACTACCTTGTTATCTCATCTAACTGCATAACCCTTTGAAAAAAATTTATTGACTTTTTTTTTAGAGGAGAGAAACAAACATTAAGTGATAGAGAAATGTGGATAAAGTGCCAAGGATTGAGCCCCAAAACCCAGACATGTGCCCTACCTGGGAATTAAAGCAGCAACCTCTCAGTTACATAGGACCATGCTTAACCAACTGAGCCATACCAGCCAGGACTACCTGCATTAGCTTAAATTACATCCCCCTTTTGACTATATTTGTATCTCAAGACTTGTTTTCCCTCATAAACACAGGTTTTATACTCGCTACTTAATGTCTCCATTTAGATGCCAGTTAGAGACCTTAAGTTACCATATCCAAACCAAGCTTCTAATTTTCTACCCCAAACCATTTTTGTGAATTAGTTACAAAAACTACAATTTAAAAATCTTGGAGTCAACCTTGATGCTTCTATTTCTCCATGTGCCACTTGCACCAGTATGTCATCTGTCTTACCTTTTAATCACACATCTGTTCAAATCATATCTTACCACTTCTGTGCCACTACAACCCTAGTTCAGTCTACCTTCATTTCACTGAATTATTACAATAGACTTCTGTTTTCACTACTTCCCAACTTAACCCCACATAGTCTGTTCTCTAGCACACACACACTGATAATTTAAAAATATGTTATATTGTGCACTGTTTTTTATGTATTTTATTGATTTTTTACAGAGAGGAAGGGAGAGAGATAGAAAGTTAGAAACATCGATGAGAGAGAAGTATCAATCAACTGCCTCCTGCACACCCTCTACTGCGGCTGTGCTCACAACCGAGATACATACCCTTGACCGGAATCGAACTTGGGATCTTTCAGTCTGTAGGCTGATGCTCTATCCTTCTGAGCAAAACTGGTTTCGGCTGTGCACTGTTTTAAAAATAACAGGAGGAAGGAAGAATTTCTTGCCATGCAAAACACTTTCACATTTGTCAATCATCACCTAAATCTCTTCAGCTGGTCTGTATGGAGCCAGGTCAGGTGATAGATATGGTGGTGGTAGGTAAAAGTTAGTGAAGTTTCTCTTCTGATTGACTTTTTCTTACCCATATAAGTAAAAGTCATCACTAGAATTGTAGAAGTATTGGATGCTCACAGGGAGAGCAAGATATATTACATGCAATATTGTAATTATTTTCAATCTCAGCATGATCTCTGTCATTTTTTTCATCATTCATCATCCTCTGCTTGATTCAGTTATTTTTTTTAACCCCATAACATGATATTCTAATCATTTACTGGAAAGAATTCTCAACTCCCTAGGTCCACATCTACTTTGTTCGCACGTTTCTGTTTGGAAACAAACATTGGTTCAATGCAAGGATATTCTTTATTTACTAGTATGATTGTTTTCATGCTGCTGAATGCTACGGAAGAACACCATGAACAAGTTTATATGATTTCATTTTAAATACTGGAACATAAATTCAATTGGTAACAATACTTACTGGACACCCAACTATTTTTACCTAGGAAACTTGCCTGTTCATTTTCTGTCATTTTTCTCTCTTTGTAAAGTACTCATGTCTCACTCTCTCCTCTTCCCTCCATAAAGATGATTTCATCTCACACTTCATTAAAAAAATTTAAGCATCAAATAGGACTCATTTATCTCTCCATCACCAAATTTATAAATCAACCTTCAGCTGCCACTATATTTTCTTTCTGCATTTTCACTAAAATGGTTAAAGTATTTAACTTCCTCAAAGTCCAATTATTCCATATGTATAAACTATCCTAGTCTCTGTTGTTTTTGTAAAGATGCATCTCATCTATTTTCCATCTATCTGCTATTTTATAACTTCATCTGTTTATTTCCATCAGCATACAACCTTTTTTGTTTTGTAAAGTGAAACTCACGGTGCTTCTTGTATTTAAATATGCATTTAATTTATGAAGTAAAAAATGCAATGTGCTTGATTTTCTTAAAAGTTTCAAAGATGTTGAAAAATAAGTGTAGTTCTTGAAATGTATCTCAATAATTTCAAACTTCTCAGTAGATCTTCACATATTCTAACATAAACTACCATTATCATACATGTATTTAATTCTCTTCTATTTCTATGCCATTATTATAATTGCATTTGGCAATAATCAAGGAATACTTTGTTTACCCAACCAAGGAAAGTAGGGTAGCCATTCTTATTATGGACCATTGATTCTAGTCCAGAAACTGGTCATGCCCTCAAGGTGATTAAAAGTCCACCTGACATTAGCTGGGTTATATCTCTTCTTATATTTTAGGGTTTCACAGCCACTTCAATGGCACCTTCCAGATATTGCCTGTTAGCAACAGCTGTCTGTGTCATTGAAACCTAAATTTCATTTTGAAACTCAGGATATCTGAGTCCACAGAATTTAAGTCTCCTTTCTTCAATTTGACACCATTCTTTGTATCATTCTTTTTAAAAAACCTTTCTGACCCTGGCTTAGATCTCTTGAACAAATTTAATTTAGTATATCTAGGATGGGACAAGCAAATATTTAAGATTTTACACTTATCTCCAGTACTAAGGTAGTTTTTTTTAAAAAATGAATTCCTATAATAATACCTACCAATATGCTTTAGCCTATCCTCTTTTAAAAGTGCCAACTAACATTTCTTCATTCTTTTCAGCATTGCCCAAGTCTTGACAATGCTGTCATATAAGCAGTGTCTATTTCTTTACCCACATTAAGGAAAAATAATACTCCTACTTCATACATAAAGGAGAGCTATATTACCAGGATCATTTTTATTATACTTTCAGTTCTCCTCACTTAATCTTCTACTTAAGATGACTTGACATATGTAATTGGTGATATTGAGAGAAGGAAAGAAAAGTACATACATGAGTAGCTTATTAGGCTATAAGTTAAATATTAGTAAAGAAAAGATGCAAAGATTCCCTAGGTCTAACAGAATTTTATTTTTCTCTCAATTTTTGGTCCAGAGATTGGCAGAAGATTTGAGGCATGCTCGCTAAGGGGCATCTATCATTTTCAACAGCTGGCTTCCATTTCTTGATATAAAGTGACTGTCCAGTTGTCACTATTTTCCAGCAAGCAGGGAGGAAGAAAGATGAAAGGTAATAAGCTTATAAAATGTTTTTTTTCCAAGATGCTACCTTTGTGTTGCATATATTCCTTCTATTCTCAATCCAGTTGAGTTTATGGCCACTTAGCCACAAAGAAAGATGCAAAAGAAGCTTTAGTTTAGGGTTCCCTTGGCTTAAAATTAAAGGGAGAGGTGGATTTTAGTAAATAAGTGAATAGAAACTAAGGAATGATTAGCAATTTCTTCTCCTTTGGGTACTCAGTATTAATATATATCTATTCTTTTACACTTCTCTCCAGAAAGGCAACAGAAAGTTGCATTCTGTACAGTCTACTATCTCTGAGTGATATGCTGTGCTCTTCATTGAGTCTCGATGTTAGTCTTCAAGATTGGTGACATATTATGTAATAGATAAATTGCTCCCTTCACTCCCTACTCCTGACACACACACACACACACACACACACACACACACACTACACAGTGTAACAGAACAGAATATTGCCAATAAGATCCCAATTTTGGCCATTTGGAATTGGAAGAACAAGAGATACATAGCATCACTAATGGATAATGATTATGCTGGACTCCTGATGGATGGTAACTATAAATACTTCCTTAATTGCTGGTGGAAAATGGACCTTTTTAGATCTTGGTTCTTCTTTGATTCATTCATTTGTCTCCTTGGCTTTTGATTTGCCTTTTGGAACATTTTTTTTTTATGTTCCCTATGTAGTCATCACTTTGAATTATTTACACTTACTTTAAATTATTTACATTGTTAGGTAAATTTGTGCTTCCTTAAATTATCTTGGGTTACATGAGGCTATATAGTAGAAAAAATAATCTTGGTTGGGGAAAATATATATTCTTTGCTATCATATATACATAGCAAATCTTAGTGAGATATATTAGACATAGGCTCTGGAAAACAATTTTATCTCTTTTGAGTAGAGTTTCACAGAAAAAAAAATTAACATTTCCAATATGATTTGTCATGCAGACACTAAATTTACAGTCAATTCAAATTACAAGACATAGGACAAGAAAACCTTCTTTGGGAGAAATGTGATCCATCGTATCTCTGCTTGCAACCTGGTTAATTCTTGCCTGTCTTCGTTACACTCTTTCAGGGTCTTCCTAACAGTACCAAGGTGAAGTCACATGGAGTGCAGCATACTTATTTTCAGAACCACCTTTAGGCTTGGAAAGCACATGGTTTGCCTAACACACTACTATAGGTGATTGGCCAATATTCTCTCATGACATAATGAAGATAGTTTGCTTTTAAAGATACAATTTGTACATTGTTGATGCTCACAGAACCACCTGAGAAGCCAATGAATCATTTGAGATTGTTTTATAGATTGTAGACATTGCTAAGGCCCAAATTACATATTTATAAAAAAATATTTTTATTGATTTTTTAGAGAGGAAGAGAGAGACATCAATGTGAGAGTGAAAGGACACATATGTAATACCTTAATCAATAAAGAAAAAATATTAAAAATTCATGAGGATTAATCCTTCTCTGAAAAAAAGCCAAACCATATGAACTGAAAAAAAAAAATCAGCTACCTCCTGTACACCCTCTATTGGGGATCAAGTTCGCAACTTGGGCAGCATGTGCCCTGACTGCGATTTGAATTGGCAACCTTAAGGTGCATGGGAATTGCCCAACCAATTGAGTCACATCAGCCAGGGCCTAATTACATATTAATTATGGTGTTGTATAAGTTACTATATTAGGCCCCCTCAGATGCAGTTAGTCAAATAAGAGGAAATTGAATTTGTCTTTCCTATAAAATCTGAGGAATATGAAGGCTACAGGGATTTTAGGTGACAGATCCAAAATGTGATTGTCTCTATTCTCCTGAACATGTAGTTTCCATCTCTGATGTGCAATTTGTTACCAAATTTCAGAACCCAGAGAAGGTACATTCTAAAGTTATGCAAGAAATGTAATCCTGGAATATAATTAACTATTTCTGCCACACCTACCTGGAGGATAGGTGCATTCATTTATTCTTTATGCTACCTGTGTACAAAGTATGCTGAGGTTGAGGATCAGGATCTATTTTTTTTAAAGAATGCACTTACTGGAAAAGATTGAAGTGACTGAGGCAGCCATTTATTTTTTCTCGTACCTGGGTGAATAAATGAAACCTGTTCTGTAGATCCAATCTACATGGTAGGTGTATCCCATGCTTTGTAAGAAAAGGGAAATATAAGGAAGTGTTTATTGGCAACAGGTCCAGCTGTAGTCTCTGCCTTTACTAGTTACAGGTGTGCCATTTTTATCTCAACATGTTTTATGCCTGTACCTATATATAATTTGATTCTGAATTTGGTATGGAAGAGGGGTGCAATTTGTCATTTCAAAATTTCCCATTCATTCTTTACTGTCGATTTCTGACCTGGTGGTAACTCTTCTGCTCTACTGAAATTTTTCATATCTAGTTCACCAGTGCTTATCATGTTGCTTCATCCATGAACATTTTTCTGGTCTGACTTTGCTCACCCTCTCAGTGGTTATTTCTTCTCACTGGTTAATTTTTTCCTCTTTCTTTTTGACTCTTAAAAAAACACAAGTTCTACTTTTTATAGTTCCTGAGGACTTGGATTTGAGACTTGTAGTTATATTCCCTTTGTATTATTGCTCACAAATATTTGTTCTTCCTTTCTCCTTACTGCTAATCCCTCAATGGATAATTGCAATTTTTACACCCATTGGTCACCTTAATGTGAGCAGGTCTGCCATATGCCAAATCTGAACTAGAACTATTTAAACACAATGGCATGATTTGGCTTAACTTTTTGCGCTCTTCCTCTCTGTCATAAGAATCATAATGTTCTAGGTTGGAGCTGTCTTTATTCTGGCTTCTAGAATTAAAGGACAAGTGTAGAAGACAGAGATTTCCCCTACAGACTATAGCAGAGGCACAGCTATCACACTGGATCCATGAAAAAAGAGTGAGAAATAAACCTGTGCTGTTGTTGGCCACTGGCTTTTTGGTAGTTTTTGTTATTCAACATAGGCTATCAAAATATGAAAATAGACACTTAAGAAGTGTTCTACTCTTATGTTTAATATATGTAACATTGGGTATGGGCCCAGTTAAAGGAAGAAAATAAAATCCAAAGCCTTGTTATTAGATGCTGAAAATGTAATGACCCATGTTATGCAGTAAGGAACAAAACAGTAAAACATCAAATGTGAAAATATGAAAGTAAGATAAAATGTCTAGTGAAATTGTGGCTTTGACCTATAAGGTGTGGAAACATACTATTACTATAAGGGTTAGTTATTAAGCTATATCCAATAAAATGCTATAAACAAAAGATAAACTCAGGAAAAAATCTCTTCCTGTTTTCAAAAAAATAAAAGGGAATTAGGGGGTGAAAAAACTGAAGGGATTAAGTAGTACAATTTGCCAGTTATAGAAATAGCCATAGGGATGTAAAGTATAGTGCAGGGAACATAGTCAATAATATTTTAATAATACATAGAGAGCCAGATTGATGGGAGTGATCACTTTATAAGTTACTAAATGTCTTAGCATTATGCTCTACATCTGAAAGTAATATAATATATGTCAACTATAATTAACAAATTTAAACAATTGAACAAGTTAAAAAAAGAAAGGAAATTAGAGGTTTGAGTATCTGAGACTTGCAGGACTTGGAAATATAATGGTTTCTCTTTTCTAAGCAGTAAATCTAACCTTGAGAAATGTTTTGAACCCAAAATATCATTAAGATGCATCCGTGGATCAAAGAGCAAATCATGATGTAGTCATATGTCACATGCTCAAGGGGAAGAACAAGTCATAAACATAGTTTAATTATCTGTTAGAACCTCTGAATAGTTTATTTCATGTATTTTATTGATTATTAGAGTCATGGTGCACAAAATTGGGGCACAGGTAGAGTCCCTAGGCCTGGCTGGCAATCAGGGCTGATCTGTGGAGCAACTGGTAGGGTGATCAGGGGCTTCTGCTGGCACCTGCCTTGGCTGGCCTAGCACCACACGCTCACTGGTCCCACTCCCCTACTGTCACCGTTAGTTGGCACCTGAGGGCTAGGTTGTAGCTCCTGTGTTGAGCATCTGCCCCCTGATGGCCAGTGCACATTATAGCAACCAGTTGTTCTGCCATTCAGTTGATTTGCATATTAGGCTTTTATTATATAGGATTATATGGCCTCTGATAAATCTTTTTATGTGATGTAAAATGTAGCAATAAATGCTTAAGCAAGCAGTTCAGAGATAAACGGTTAAATTGGGAACTACTGAGGAATCCCCTTACGGCTAGGTTTGCAATACTTCCTCCTCTAAAGCCAGGGCTGCAAACTATTCCTCTTATCTTTGGCCAGACCACAACACCTGAACCATAACTTCCTGAGTTCGTTAGGCTAACTAGGTCAAGCAGCCTTACTAGGAACCTCCTGGGTTAGCTGGTCCCTTGCTGCCTGAGAACCAATTAAAGATTGCCAAGCCAGCAGTATGAGCCAATAGGGGAAGGCAGAATGGGTATAAAAAGAGGGACTGCCCCTCTGTCGGCGCTCTTATGAGGCGTTTGCCAGGCTGCTGCGTCAGCTAAGGTTTGAGCCCAGATTCGAATCTGTAATAAATTTATCCCTGTTTGAATTCAATTAATCTTTGTGGTCTATCTTGGGGGGACTCGCTCCGTTACATAAAATACTTTAGAAAAAATAAGGTAAGAGTGTGATCCAATGAAAGCCAGATATGCTTAAAAAATATCTGTAATTAAGAGTATAAAAACATTTCTCAAAAAATTATATGCCTATTAGAATATTGCACTGACTAATAACTAGATAAAAAAAAGATTCAACTCCATTTTTGAGAGTTTTATACTTTTAGCATCATTCTTAGTTTGTATGAAAAGAGTGTGACTATCCAATATGTTAAGTAAACTTTTGGCTTCCAATTTCTATTGAGAAGAAAAAGACTGAGAAAACTTTTATCATATGTTGCCAAGGAGAATAATACAAACTCTTCCCAGGAGGCAAGGATTAAATTCATGCAGAACAATGAACTGAGGAGTTCCTCCTAGGGGACAGAACTAGAGACTAATTGAGGAACACACTCTACTACCAAGAAGAAGAAGGATCTATAATGTGTTTCTAGCTGAATTTCAGATATCTGTGGACCGGTGATTAATTGCTGTGCATCTATGATTATTCTCTTTTCAAATAGTAATGCTTTTTAGTGTACATTTAAGCATTTAATGATGAATGTGTGAGCCAGAAAAGTTCCATCATCTAGATACAAAGTAGAAAGTATCACACAATGATGGATCTATAGCTGATGTGTAGAAGGAAAGGAAGTAAATATGTGTTGCTAGGAGGGCATAAAACTGGCAATCTTTCAGACACAGGACAATGCCCAACCAACTGAGACACATTGGCCAGGGCCTCTTTCCATTAAAACAAAAACTTCCCACGAGACTTAATTTGGCCAAAAGTATACGAGTAGCTATGATGTTTAGCAGACTAAAATATAAACATGACTCCATGGAATTGCTTCGCCTCTTGATTGTGCTTCTATCACAAGAAAGTCATGACTGGTATAGGGATTGCTTTTTTAACCTGTGTTCCTGAATAGGAAGACATGGAGCAGAGACTCAAAGCGTACACAGTTTCCATAGATAACATGAGCAAGAAATAAAGTTTCATTGCATGTTTCTGATTATTTGGGAGTTGCATATTTTACAACATATCATGACATAGTATCTAGCTATTAAGCACATTTCTTATGTTGGGGAAATTTCTCACTAGTTAAGTTTCTTAAATCCAAAGTAGAAGCCAGGTATTCCCTTTCTAGAAAAGACACAGACTTATAAACTAGTGTCTTCAAAGTCAACCACATGTTTCTGCAATGAACTTTAATTCATAAGCAGGGCAACCAGAAGAAGCATTCATGTTTAGCAGAGGATGGAGGTTAGAGGCTTTTAGAAGCAGTGGTGACAGAAAATGAGGTATCCAGTTGTCAGGATCACTAATGCTGAGAATGGTTTCTGATCCCAGTAGTAGTGACAGAGTAGTTTGGGCATAGTACCTTTCTGTATACACTCAAGCCTATTCTCTCTGCCCTTCCAAAAAGTTTTTATGCTCTCTAATAAACTTTATTAAGATATTTAACTATTTATTAAAGTAGTAACATATAATGTAATTTGCTAGAGTTTGTTCTAAGCTGCTTGCTTTCTCTCTTTTATTCTCCTTCCCTCCCTTCCTTCCTCCCATTTTCCTTTCCTACCCTCCTCTCTCACCTTTCCCACCTTCCCTTCATTCTTTCTTTGTTCCCTTCCACCTCCCTTCCACTTTTCTCTCTTTCTCCTTTTCCTTTCTTTCTGTTTCCCCTCCCTCCCTCCCTTCCTTCCTTCCCTCCCTCCTTCCTTCCTTCCTCCCTCCCTCCCTCCCTCCTTTTCCCTTTCTTTCTTTCTTTCTTTCTTTCTTTCTTTCTTTCTTTCTTTCTTTCTTTCTTTCTTTCTTTTCTTCTCCCCTTCCTTTCTTTCAGTCTCTCTTTTCTTTCCACATAATCCATGAATAATTAACCCTATTTCCTATATCATGGATAAACCCATGATCAGAATACACTGAACTTCTGATAGGTTATAAAATGCTGTTCAAGGACTTTGCCCAAGTTGTGCCATTTGCCTGGGAATCTTCTCTTTTTAAGGTTGCTGTCCCATCTTTTAAATTCTAACTTAAATATGCCTGCTATAAGGTGTTCTAGTTTGATCAAGATGTAAGAATACCATCTCTGTCACTGTTTCACCACCCAAATTTGTAATTATCTCCAATGATTTTCTATTTATAATATTTTATGTTATAAAAGTAAAAACTATAATTATTTTGTTTATTCATTTATTTTTCCTGACTAAAATATAAGCTTTTTGATAGAAGCGATCTCACATAATTTGGCCACTCTTTTATCTTTAGGTTCCATAAAATATATATTGCATGATAAAAATTAATATACACTTTTGAATAAATGTGTGAATAAATGGATGTGTTGGAATGAGGTAGGCCGGGGATTGAGAAGGGTGATGAAGACTTGGAATGGTTACTTGGAGGAAAGGCAGAGGAAAATGGCCAAGGATTTCCAAGCAATGTTAAAATCCAGCTGTGAATAGAGAATATTAATGTGTAAAACATCTGCATTTGTGGGCTGTTTTTTTTTTTTCTATCATAGCTTGGCAACAAAGGACGGGAGTAAAAAAAAGGAGGCTTGGTCTTTATCTAGTATGAGAACTTTTTAGTTATATAGATGAGGCAAATAGAAAGAATATAAGGTAATTGACAGTCTTTGTGAACAAGTCATTTTAGGTAATTTATAATAGGATCCAGGCTAGGTAGAGAAGTTAGTGTTGCAAGAGGCTATTGATAGATTGGGAAAAAAATGGAGGAATCAAAAGAGGTAAAGTCCAAATGTAGCATAATTAAGGAAGTCAGACAGAAAAGGGTTACAGTTTTACTCCTATAATTTTATATACTATACTGTATAAAATTTTATGTTTTCTGAGGCTAAAAAAGGACAAGTGATGATAATTTCCAAAGTGTAGACACATGTATGCGTACTGAAATGAAGATTGAGGAAAAAGTGAGAATGTGTTTTGGATCACTCTTTCTTTTAGACATTGAATCAGCCAAGATAATTTTTGTTATTTTATTTTCTAGAACTCATCCTTCCCCATTTCTTAATAATTTACTGTCATACAATTCCATAGAAATGTGTTAAGCATACAACCTAGGCTACAGTGAGGCCTCCTGTTATGGAATTGGTTAAAGGCACCCCCTCCTGTGGGAAAAGAGAGCCCTAAACCAGGGTGGACAGTTAGAGACACCGAGCATGGGCTGTGCCATAGATCCTGCAGCTTCTTGAGGCTAGGCTCTTTTGTGCTCGGCGCATCTTGCACAAACATAGTGTCACCCCAAATCTACTCTAAGAAACAAACTGTCAGGGGAGAGGAGTGGCGAGGCAATTTACTGAGCCCCTGACATGTAACAGGTATTGTGATAAGGGTTTTAAATCTGTTATCCCTTTTAATTCTTACCATAATCATAAAAACACACACACACAGAACTTGGTATCAACATTCCAAGTAAGGCAATTCGGTTTCAATAAGGTAAGTATAACCAGTCCAAGCGAAATGGCTTTATTAAATGGCAGATCTATAGTATGAGCTCTTTTGCTATTTTTTTTTTTTTGTTCAGCAAACAGGCACCAAAGTATATGGTTTAAAGCAATCCATTTTCATTTTTCTCACAATCCCGTGGGTTGTCTGGGCAGTTCTTCCATCTGGATCAGTTTGGTTATAAAGAGACTGGTAGTCTAGAAGCCTCACGTATTTGGGACAGGTAGAGAGCCAGGGAAGGTTTGGGACTTTTCTCCATATTGTTTTTCATTATTAAGGAAGTTAGCCCTAGCTTATCCACATGGTGGAGGGTTTTCCACAGGAATATATGGCAAGCACCCAGTATGCAATCAATTTTTAAGGCTCTACATTATATTTTCTAATGTGGTCAGGTTCAAATGGAAAACTTTTTTATTTTTATTTTTATTTTTTACCTATTCAAAGGAGGAGAGGCACACGAGCATAGGGAAAGGAGGAATTTGAGGCCATTATGAAATCTGCCATAAGAACCTAATTTTAGCCCTAACTGGTTTAGCTCAGTGTATAGGCATCCACCTGTGGACTGAAGGGTCCCAAGTTTGATTCCCATCAAGGACACATACCTGGGTTGTGGGCTCTGTCCAATGTGCAGGAGGCAGCCAATCAATGATTCCCTCTCAGCACTAATTTTTTTTCCTCTCTCTTCCTCTCCTTTCCTCTCTGAAATCAATAAAAATATATTTAAAAAATAAACTAATTTTAAAATAATGCTCTTTCTACTATATTGCATTGTTCACTGATTATTAACTCTAAAATGAAGACAACCTGTCCAAACTATTGTGGAACTGTGAAAGTAAAAGGAAGCTGACTTCTACTTAGAAACTATTATGTACTTGGCATCATTAGAAGTTCTTATTACCTCATAATTATATTAGGAAGCTAGAATCTGGAGACTAATTCCCCTCAACAAGTGGTCTAGAAAGTCTTAAACAGGATAGATAATGTATTAGAAATTCAAATGAAGTCCTACAGAAGGCAGTTATAAATGGCCATGGAGGTATCATAGACCTTAACATTGATCAAACATTTCTTTTGTCATCTTTTGGATAATGAACTTTTCCTCACAAAGATTGTATTATATAATACAACAGAGTTAATTTTAGGCTGTAAAATATGGCAATTTTATAACCACAAAATATCATGAGAAAAAATACACACACATGCACATATAATACACAACAGTTAACCAATTACCTCTAGACAAATTAAATATGTATGAATGGCCAAAAGCCAAAATTCTTTCAAAATGGCCTTGATAAGAGCTGATAAATGCAATTGGTTCGACGCAATCATCATTACCATTAGTACTGTTTATTACCAAGTGCCAATCATTGAGTTAGATGCTATCCACAGATTCTGTCATTTAATCCTCAGAATAACATGAGCCGGATAATATTATCATTCTCAATTTATGTATAGGAAAATGTTCGAGGAACAGGGAATTTAAGTAACTGGGCTATGTCCCATAGTTAGCTAAAAGGTGGAAGTAAGATTTTAGTCCAATATTCTTACTAGTACAGCAGAATTTGAACATTTAACTAATAAATGTATCCTGCTTTAGTTTACATCAATTCTTTTTTTGATTAGATACTTAAGAGTCACATCAACTATATGGACATCCACTAAGTCTTTGAGATAGCACAGTTCTTTGCTGAGAACTGTTGTTCTTTTCATCCCATTTGTAGAGGGAAATTCAGAAATATATTGTGGAGCATTCTTTATATTCCCTCAGATCTCATTCTGCTTTTCTTTTGGGAGATGATTAAAAGCTAATTGGTGTCTTTCATCTAGATGTAAATTAAGTTCCACTAAAAAAAATGCACTTGTCTGAGTTCTGGAAGGTGATGATAAGGCAGATCCCTTCTTTAGGTACTTGATTATTTTTTTAAAAAGTTTGCAAGTGTACACTATCTGTCACGGGCATTTCTGCATTCATCCCCTGTGTTCAGGTTGAAGCTGTGGCTATGGTAGATGCTCTATCAGATAAAGGAATCCACACACTGCATCTTTGGTTGCCTATTTTCCTACTTCCCATGTTTGAGAAACAGCTGTGGTGGCAGTGGAGGGCAACATCAGCCTCTGGCTTCAAGACTATTTCCAGCAGTCACCTCAGAAATGCCAACTTCCATAATGAAAAAGCAACTGCATAAATGTACATGGAAAGCAAAATTCCAAACTAAATATGCAGAGCAATCTCATATGTGGGGAGAATTTTTAATATATGCAAATATGTAAGAAACCTTTCTTCAGAATTTAAGAAAAGTACAATCACTCAGAAGGTTTCTTTGGGAGTTAATTTTTCTATTTGGACATAGGGTATATTTTGTACTATTTTTTTCAGCTGTGTTCAGAATATATTACAATTTGAAATATTATTACATAACTATTGTATTATGCTGCATCAGATTTTGGAGTGTAATCTTCTTTGTAATCTGTAGTTTACTTTTTCATTTTTATAATATTTGTATCTGATTAGAATGGATCAACTAATATGTTCACCAAGAATCTGTTTACTGAGGTTATTTTATCAGATTACACATAGATTAATGTTGGAGATACTATCTAATCCAATTTTACAGGTGATTAAACTGGGGCTTGGAGTTTAAGGGACTTTGTCCATTAAACACATTTATTTAGTGTCAAATTGGACTCTTGGAACTCTTACCCATAGTTGAATTCAATATTTCTTACATTACCCCACACTGCAAAAGATAGGGAGAGAATTATACAGGGATAAAGAAAACAGAAAAAGAGATTAGAGAAATAACTGTTAATTAGGATAAATTCCAGATGTCTCAGGTATATTTATTTTCCAAATTATGGATGCTTTTGCCACTATAGAGCACACTTAGCAAAGAAATGATTTCTCATTAATCTTCATATCCACAGAATTTTGAATAGTAAGCGCTAAACAAGTTTGTTCAATTTTTAAAATTACCTGAAGACATGAACTATGGTTCCATTAAAAGTCTTAACTTAAAATATCAACATCCTGTTGTTTTAAACTTTTGATAGAGGATAGTAAACGAACTTGGAGAATCACGTTAAATATTGATAAAATAAACTTATTGCAGGCATCAAAAATCACATCACTTCTTCCATAAATACAAGTCTGATCTTTGGTTCCCTTTTCCATTTTTAATGGAGGAGAAAAGCAGAGAATGGGATGAATAAAAAGCTGCTTACAAGTATTGTTCAACCTTGGATTTTTACTTCATGAAGGGAGAGAAAAAGATGTATTCTTGTGAAACCTGTGTTAGGTGATGGATGCATGGTGATTAAATTATGATTGAGCTGAATGCAGTAATGCTGTTTATCAAGTCCTACAGTGAGAGCACAGAGCTCTTTTAATTGAAATGGATTTTTTATTTCAATTTTATAATGCCTAACAGAGAATGAGAAGGATGAGAACAATGAGAAGAAATTCCATTTTTCATTATCTTAGTGATTACCAGCTGCTAATGTTTTATTTTTACTAAATTAGATACTTTTTGAAATAAATAAAAAACAAACAACAAAGAAAATCTAACATGATGAAGACAGTGGGATTATAGAAAGTGTATATTATTCCTGTAATATGTGTTGATTTAGCTTCAGATTTAAAAAAAAAGATTTAATGCTTGGGAAGTTCGAAAATCTAAAAGGCTTTAGCTCATGCTTAGCTAATTATTTTGACAGGGGTCAGACTGATGTGTGCTTTTCCATGCAAATGAGTTTGTGGCAAACAAGATGACTGCCATCTACATAAACACTCCATAACTAATTCCTATCTCCATAGAGAGATTAAGTAGTGAAAAGTTAGCAATTAGAATTCAGTGACAATGTTTTCCTCTGCAATTGATTAGTGTATAAAATGTTCATTTAGTAAAAGGGCTATAAACAGTTCCACCAATTATTTCACTTTTGGAACTCCCAACTAGTCTTGTCTTCTCCATGTGTGTATAAGTCTGTATTTTCTTTAATATATGCACTTTTTGACACATTCTCCTCTTTAGATCTCCAGGTACATTTCTCAATGGGATCCTCTCTTCTTCATGATCCATCTTCTTTCATTGGCTTCTATTTCTTTTCATATATCCTTGACAGAGAGAGTTGCCAACAACTCAGTCCCTGATTTTCAGTTTCTATCAAAGATACCATCATTCCCTCAAACTACGTTGTCTCAAAATCTTGATAAATCATTCCATTTTTCCTTCTTTATAGACAGTTATTTAATTTTAGATTTTCTTAGTAAGGTTTTCTTTCCTTTTTATCTTTCTGAAGCTACACTGCTATAAACATTCACAAAGTGGTACCAAGAGTTATGTGTTTCCATTTGTTTTCCTTTTATCTCTATGCCTTTTATTTCACTTATCACTTCAAGTTAATTGTTCAGAAACCCACCTACTTCCATCACATTTTTTCTTGGTTCAAGATCATCAGTTGACCCCACCTTCCTCTAGATCAAATTTTGCTTGAGAAATTTGATAATATCTATAATCCTCCTAATTCATCTCTCTTATTTGATCCATGATAGTCCCCAATAAGTTCTTCAAAATTTACTGAGCAAATGTGTGCCTTTTTACTCCACTGAGGCTTTTTCTTAGACTTTGAACAGCCTTCTTTGACCATTTACCTTAACTGATTATGACCTATCTTTCAGATTCCAGGTCAGGGCACATTGATCTCCACACTTAAGTCCTGGGATGTAACCCAATTCACACACAGAGGATCAGTGATTTGTGTAATATGTTACACAGTCTAATATAAACTTTTAGGTTTCTGTTTTTTTTGTTTACTATATTGATAAATTTTATAATATATGTAGTTTCCATTTATGTAAGGATTTCACTTGTGAAATTATTTATAGAGATTAGTTTCAAAGCCTAAATTAGAAAAGTAGTGTAGAAAAGAACATAAATATCACAAAAACCTAGTTTGTTTTTGTGATGGTTAAATTTATGTCACATGACTAGGCCATGAGGTGTCCAGATATTCCCTCAAACATTATTCCAGGCTTTCCTGGAAGGAAGTTTTTGGATGAGATTAACATTTTATAATTATACTGAGTAAAACAGCTTGTTCTCTCTAATGTGAGTAAGTCTTTGGAGTCCTCAATAGAACAAAAAGGCTGCCCCTTCCCCTGAGAAATAATTTCTCCTGCTGTATTGCCTTCAAACTAAAGCATTGGCTTTTTCTGCTTTCAGAATAAAAATGAAACATCAATTCTTCCTGCGTCTCAAGCTTGTTGGCCTTTAGTTAGAAACTATTCATTCACTTCTTTTGGTTCTTGGAACTTTGGATCTAGATTGGAAATATACTATAGGCTGTTCTGAATCTCTAGCTTGCTGACTCACCCTGTGGACCTTGGGACTTACCTGCATCCATAATTACATGAGAGCCAGTTTCTTAAAGAGGTAATATGCATATTAACCATCACACCCTCACACACAAGATGTCTGCCCCCAAGTGTCCCCAAGATGGCCACCACAAGATGTCCGGCAGGGGAGGGCAGTTATAGGGGTGACCAGGCCAGCAGGGGAGGGTAGTTGAGGGCAACCAGGCTGGCAGGGAAGGGCAGATGGGGGTGACTGGGCCTTCAAGAAAGGGCAGTTGGGGGCAACCGGGCTGGTAGGGGAGCAGTTAGGCTTTGATCATGCTGGCAGAGGAGTGGTTAGGGGATGATCAGGCTGGCAGGCAGAAGCAGTTAGGGGCAATCAGGCAGGCAGGCAGGTGAGCAATTAGGAGCCAGCAGTCCCGGATTGTGAGAGGGATGTCCCAGATTGGAGAGGGTGCAGGCTGGGCTGAGGGACACCTCCCCAGTTCCCCAGTGCACGAATTTTGTGCACTGGGCTGTTTAGAGAGAGAGAGAGAGAGAGAGAGAGAGAGAGAGAGAGAGAGTGTATATATAGCTGATATAGATATGGAGATGGAGCTAGAGTTAGATATAGATACATAGCTATAGAAATAGATAGAAAATAGATGACATATAATAGATAGATAGATAGATAGATAGATATAGATAAAACTTACTGGTTCTGTTTCTCTGAAGAACCCTAACTAATAAAGGTTTATCTTGCCTATCTATCTTGCATGGCTAGTTATTAACCTATGAACGGAGTAAGAGGAAAATGAGAAATACAGGACACCAATCCTACTCAATGGGTAGAACAGACTCTAGGGAGAACAAAGAAGCAAGTCCTAACCTTGTTTTGTCACTTACTAGCTTCATGAGGGAGTTTGAGTTTTTTGTATACAAAAATTGATATATATGCCATCTGATCTCCCAGATTGGTGGTTTTGTGTAAAAGAGGTATTCCATGTGCAAACACTTTTTAAAAATATATGTATATTTTATTGATTGTTTACAGAGAGGAAGGGAGAGGGATAGAGAGCTAGAAACATTGATGAGAGAGAGACATCGATCAGCCACCTCCTGCACGTCCCCTGCTGGGGATGTGCCTGCAACCAAGATATGTGTCCTTAACCAGAATCAAACCCAGGACCCTTCAGTCCACAGGCCGATGCTCTATCCACTCAGCCAAACCAGTTTCAGCAATGTACAAACACTTTTGATGACTGTTAAATATTAATAAGTAAATATTCTTGCTATTATTTTTAATAAAGACAGTTCTCTCATCAAAATACATAAAATGACTTCTCAATTCCCCAAATTCTCAAACATGCCAATGGCATGTCAGAATTCTAACAAAAGCACAGAAATGCCTCATTCCTATTTTTCATGGCTACCACAAAGGAAACTGGAAAAATCGTTCACAGCCAAACTTTCCAGCAGCTAGGTAAATTAACATTGCATCTCAAATAGCATTAGGCGAGCTCAGAACTATGCTGGGATATATAGCATATGAGGAGACAGATCAGCCAAGCAATATATTTTAGGTTAAAATTCTCACTGGGACTGTAATATAAAGCTTAGTACTTAGAGAAAAAAAGTAAAAGAATAAATGAAAAGCACACAAAGCAGAGTACTATAAGTGTCCTTTTCTTGCAACAAATTGAAAAGTACTAATGCACTCTAGTTTTAGTGTAATAATTACATGCAACAGATATTTTAAAGTATTCACAAAGCAACATATGGCTTAGCTGTTCAACTGCAGTGAAAATGTGGATTTTTAAGAATAAAAATTAGTTTGAAAAGCAGCAGGCAACAGTAATCTCAAATCCCCTGTATACCCTAAAGTAGAGAAACCATCTGCACTGTGTGAAAACTGATGACCTTGGATTAATTCTAGCAATGCCATTACCCAATTAGTCAAGGAAGGAAAGATACTTGAAAATCACAATTATAGATCCATTAAAATTGTGCAGTGCTTTTATTCTCAAATAGTAAATTATATCTGTCTTTTCTTCACCAAACCAAAACTCAGTTTGCTAGGTAAAATAGTGAGCTGGCCTTGAATCATATGATTATGTTGCTTGAGCATACTTCAAGTATATCTGTCCTAAAAAAATTAAATAATGACATTTTTTTAATCTCATAACTTTTTAGATGGTAATTCCTGTATTTACTAGAATAATTTCCTTAGTCATAGTAGCCATTTTTAACCAAAGAAAGATATAAATATGTATGCCAAATTATGTAGTAAATTCCATGTTTTCCAGCTCTGCTTGCTCTTATTTTATAGTGACCCTGTTGTTCCTCCAGGGGTCATGCTAGAGACACTATAATTCTTGGACAATTAGCAGAATGTTATTTTTTGTTGTTGTTGTTAATGTATTTTTAAAGGAAAATTTTGTTTTTTAGGGAGTTTAAGACAGAAATGTTTTATGTAGCTATCTATCCTTCTCATTTAATTTAAGAAGGCTTTGGACAAGCAGTTAATTTGCATAAAAATCTTATATGTGGAGGAAAGCATATATTTGTGACATTTATGGATACAGTAAAATTAACACTATATACAAATGCTAAGCAGTGTTTCTTATACGCTGATTAACGCGGCTAAAATTAAAAGGTAGAGCATCTTGTGACTTAACATACCAAAAAATTGCCTGACAACTATCATTAAGCAGCATTTGATTTTTATAGGCACCTTTTCTCTTCATTTTATTCTGTTGTCAGAAGAGACAAATGATTGACAATCAAATTTTAACACTTATATTTGGCTCCACTCTATGATTACCGTTAGTTAAAGAACAAGAATGGCTTTAACATACTAGTCATTTTTTCACTAATTGAAAAAGTATTATTGAATACCTACATCATTGCAGTCACAATTCTACTCATGGTAAATATAGATGAGAACAACACAGAAGAGAAAAAGCAAAGGAAGAGAATCAAGAAAAACTGGTATTCCAAAAGACAAGTGAAAAAAAATATTTTTAAGAAAGAGGAAGTTATAAACTTATCAAGTGGGACTAATTTGCTTGGTAAAATGAGCACTGAGGATTTACTGTGGGACTTAACACAGAGGATGTTACTGGTGACTGACAACAATGATCATAGGGGATAGTGATGGTAAGTGACGACTGGAGAAAGTTCAGGAGAGAATTAAAGAGCAGGAAGTAGAAACAATGAGTATTGACAACTCCTTTGAAGACTTTATTGTGAGGAAAATGTCATGGTCAGTTCTAGCTGCTATAACAAGGAAATCTAGAACAAGTGGGTTATAAGCAACAGAAATGTATTTCTCACGTTTTAGAAGCTGAACGTCTGAGGTCAGAGTACCAGCACTGCCAGGCCCTGATAAGAATTCTTTTCCTAGCTGCAGACCGCTGGATTTTTTGTTGTATCATATTACCAAAAGATATGAGAGCTTTCTGGCCTCTTTTCAGAAGAATACTAATCCTATCATGAGGACTTAATGACTTAATCAAATCCTAAAGGCTGCACTTTCAAATACCATCACACCAGGAATTAAATTCAACATACTAATTTGGCAGGGGGGCGGGGAGAGGGGAGGCAATCCATAACAGTGAAATAGAAAAAAAAAAAGGTATCATCTGAAGAAGGGTATGAGATCAAGGCAGAGTTTGTTGAAAAGCAGCAGGCAGCAGTAATGTTAAAGCATAATTTATCCTTCAACTATGGTTCATATGTGAAGGCAAAGACAATAGTGGAAAGCTCAAAATTGTAGGGGCAATGCACTTGAATTTGTTCTTAGAATCCAAGTCATACACGGAGGCAGCTGCTGGATTGCATCTGGAGTGCAGATAGAGTATATGGCACTGACATAGGTTCATTGATTTGGTGTTTGGTGTAAGAAGGAAGATCTCTGCTTGCTTGTTCTTTGCTTTTTCAGTAAAATAAAAATAATGGAATCTTCCAAAAGTGAATAAATAAACAATTAGATGACTAAATACTAAATTAGAAATGGGTATCAAAAATAATGCAATAAATTCAAGAAATACAAATTCATATGCCATATGATAAGCTGTATATAAAGGGCTGATAAATGCAAACAAGATTGTTATCCTTTGAATTAAAATGTTACACTTCAATAGACATGGTACACTTTCTTTATAAGGAATTCAAACCAATGAAAGTCCCACTGACTACTTTATATCTATGCCAGTCAATGATAATCACAATGTTCCCAGTGCTTATTGACCCTGACATATTATAAGATTCTCAAGTGTTCTGAGTCAGTAAGTATAGTTCTATAAAACTTAACTTTTATGTATTTTCTTATACTTTTTAAAATCTGTTCATGTGGGGATTATCAATTCTCTACTTTGCAAGACTACAGAAAATTTCCTATGTGAGAGGCAGTATTCAGAAATAAGACTTGATAACACATTAATTTAATTTAATTTTCCTTTTACTTTTTTTGTTAATCCTCACCTGAGGATATTTTTCCATTGATTTTTAGTAAGAGTGGAAGAGAGAGGGAAAGACAGAGAGAAACATCAATGTGAGAGAAACATATCAATTGGTTACTTCCTGATGAACCCCAGACAGGGCCCAATCCAGAGAGGAGCCTGCAACCAAGGTTCATGCCCTTGACCAGAATAGAATCTTGGATCTTTTGGTCCTCAGAATGATGCTTTATCCACTGAGCCAAACCAGCTAGGGCAGTGATTGGCAAACTCATTAGTCAACAGAGCCAAATATCAACAGTACAATGATTGACATTTCTTTTGAAAGCCAAATTTTTAAACTTAAACTTCTTCTAATGCCACTTCTTCAAAATAGACTCGCCCAGGCCATGGTATTTTGTGGAAGAGCCCCACTCAAGAAGCCAAAGAGCCACATGTGGCTTGAGAGCTACAATTTGCTGATCATGGGGCTAGGGCAACACGTTAAATTTTAGTTGCCTCTCAAGAGAAGATGAATCACAAACAAACCAGACTTCAATTTTAAACCTCAAATCATTGGCATCATAATTATGAATCACATGTAAAAACACATTGAAGAAAATACTTTTGGGTCAACTAAAAAAAGAGAAATACAGAAGGAAGAAAATAATACCCTAAAACCTCAAACATATAATTTTATTAACTTACTAGAGGCCAGGTGCACAAATTTCATGCACGGGGGTGTGTGTCCCTTAGCCTAGCCTGCACCCTCTCCAATTTGGGACCCTGCAAGGGATGTCAGACTGCCTGATAGGATCAGGCATCCGTCTCACAATCCAGGATTGCTGGCTCCCAACTGCTGGCCTGCCTGCCTTTCTGATTGCCCCTAACTGATTCTGACTTCCAACCTGATCACACCCTAACCACTCCTCTGATTGATGCCTAACTGCTCCCTTGCCAGGCTGTTCCCCCCTAACTGCTCTCCCCTGCAGGCCTGGGTTCCCCCAACTGCCTTTCCCTGTAGGCCTGGTAACCCCCAACTTCCCTCCTCTGGTGGCCTGGTCACCCCTAACTGCCCTCTCCTGCAGGGTTGATTGCTCCCATCTGCCCTCCATTGCAGGCTTTGTCTCTTCCAACAAACCTGCCCTCCTGGCCATTTTATGATGGCCATCTTGTGTCCTCATGGGGGCAGCCATCTTGTGTGTTGGAGTGATGGTTAATTTGCATATTACTTTCTTATTAGATAGGATAGAGGCCTGGTGCATGGGTGGGGGCCAACTGGTTGCCCTGAAGGGTGTCGTGGGTCAAGGTGGGGTTCCCTTGGGGCATGGGGTGGCCTGGGCGAGGGACTTGTGGTGGTTTGCAAGCCAACCACATGCTGTGGTGACCCAAGCAGAGGCCCTAATATCTGGGATTTATTTATCTTCTATAATTGAAGCATTTAGCCTTTATTGGAGGCCAAGGCCAGCCAGGGCAGGTGGAAAGCTTGGCTTCCTCCGTTATGGGGGAAACCCAAGCCTCCTGCTTGC
The DNA here is from genome assembly GCA_011751065.1 of Lasiurus cinereus. Lineage (NCBI taxonomy): Eukaryota > Metazoa > Chordata > Mammalia > Chiroptera > Vespertilionidae > Lasiurus > Lasiurus cinereus. The sequence goes on from JAAGEH010002528.1 coordinate 32,216,391, forward strand.
TCTGTGGCTCCCGCCATCTTGTTGAGGTTAATTTGCATACTCAATCATAATTGGCTGGTGGGCATGGCCTGTGGGTGTAGCAGAGTAGTGGTTAATTTGCATATTACTCTTTTATTAAACAGGATTGGCATAGTAGTAATGTTGGAATGTTTTGTGTTTATTTTGCTCCTATGATTAATTTCTGTTCAATTAGCAGAGCATTGGTAGAACTTGTTTGTAATTCTTGGAATTCTTCACATACTAATGATCACTGAGTAAAGATCCTCTTGATAATGAAGACTATAATATTATACTTTCTGTCTTAGAATGTTCAGTTTTTCATTTCATAGATTTCACTTATCTGTTGAAATTAGCCATCAGTTTATTATGACAAGATTTTTTTTAACATCTGAATATGTTATGTTAGCAGCTTTAATGTCTTTACTTATTAATGTTCCCTCTTTGTTACCTAAACATAGATTTTTGTGTGCTGTTGCTTCTCCTGACTATGGATTTGATTTTTGTTTTCATTTATTAATTTTTCCAGTACTCTGGATGATTTTTTAAAAATATATTGGTATCTGTTATCTTTCTCTGAAAAATTTAAGTACATTGTCTGATTAATTTGAAATCCTGATTCTTGGTTGGGTGCATTCTTAGAGCAGGTTTATAATTGCCTTTTTTTTTTTTTAAGTCCCTAGTGAATTTTTTTGTACTGAAAAAGAGGCATAATCATTATTTGATTTACAGTAAAAACCCAAACATCTAAAATCTACCAACTTCTGTCTCTCTTTTACTGTTATAAACCTGTTGCTTTCTTCTGGGCTCCTTAAAATCTCCCATATAGATGCATGATTTCTGGGCCTTTTATATACATGTTTTGTAGCTTCCCCTGTGTGATCCTCTTTTTCAATTTGTTTTATCCTTCAAATTACAAAAGTTTGGCAGCCCTAAACTTTGTGTTATGACATCTAGTAAGTCTGTGACATTTTTCTGAAGTTTTAGCTACTCCAGGACCTTCAGAAGTGGGAATATCTTCAGGTGCAAATCTATGTAAACATGGATCTAATCCAATGTAGTTCCTTTCTTTCAAGAGTTAAATTTCCTCCAATTTTGGTTCAATTTTGCATCTCCAGTGTCTTTTAAACTTTGTTAAGAGAATATACTTGTCTGTATAAAGGTAAGTCTAGAAAAGTCATTCCACAAATACCTATCTTTCCTTTTTATGATGATAACTAGAGGCCCAGTGCACACATCCATGCACCATTAGGGTCCCTTAGCCTGGCCTGCAGAATTGGGCCAAAACTGGATCTCTGATATCCCTAAAAGGGTTCTGGATTGTGAGAGGGCACAGGCCAGTCTGATGGACCCCAATGGTGCACAATCGGGGCCTGGGAGGGACTGTGGGAGGGCTCCATGGTGTGTCCAGCCTGTCTGGCTCAGTCAAGATCAGTCAAGTCCCCTGCATCAAGCTAACCTACAGGTCCAAGTATCTGTCCCCTAGTGATCAGTGCATGTCATAGTGAATGGTTGAGCAGCCTTAGCATATCATTAGCATATTACTCTTTGATTGGTTGAATGGCTGACCAGTTGACTGGAAACTTAGTGTATTAAGCTTTTATTATACAGGATTATTAGTATGTACAGTCATTAGTATTTACTAACACATGCTCAAATTTAAAGATTGAATCTATAAACTAATATATATTTTATGATAAATATTTTTAAAAATGAAAGGTACTACCTGATGTGCAATGAGATATCTCAGATTATAATAAATATGTTAGGTATGTTTAAAAATATACTTATTTAAGTAAAATTTAATTTACTAATATGAAAACGTTTCTTAAGCAAATATACCATTAGGAGAAACTTGTGATTTATAGTTGGGTTGATTTCTCGATCCGGTATTCATTTATAAAAGCTAAAAACAATTCCATCTTTTACTATTTAAATAAAATCCTTAGTTACAACATAAAGTAAACTTTGAGAACTCATAAAGTATGATTATATTGGCTAAGCAAAATAAAGCTAGATGAAGAAAATCAAATCGGCCACCAGAAGAACATGGTGATAAACAAAGCTTCAGAAACATTCAAGAAAGGACAATTTCAAAATTAAAGTTATAAAGAAAGTTTGAAGTAGAATATATTTGTTAGTATGAAGTATTCTTTCTGGTCATTAACTGTGCTAATTCCATTTAGTTTTTACTTTTATTTATTATTATCTCTCCTTATTCCAAGTAATTTAGTCCTAGCATTTTAGGTTAAAATTATTCTGATCTTGTTAATACTTTAGGTTTTTAATTTCAACACTTCTGGTCTTTATTTATGTGCTTTAAGAACTCCTTCCAGCTCCACTATGACCAGGTATAGTCTAGTCTCAGATTGCATTTGCTGGCTGTTCAGAGGAGATCTTTCTTCATTCTGAGCTGAACAAATTGCTCTAAGTTTCCAACCCGACTGGCAAGATCAGCTGTGTAGTATTATTTTCTTTATTTTATAAAGTAGAGTTTCAAGGCATGAAACTGTAGTTTCACAGTTTATTGTTGTAAGGGAATGTGAACAAGTTTGAAAATTGCACCTCATGTCTACAGCACTGCACTATTCTAGAATAGTGACCTTCAGCTGGGCCTGGAAATGTGAGAACCTCACAGCAAGCAATGCTTACCCTCCACAGCTATAAAGTTCATTCTTTACCCAATACTTCCTGGGCGCCCCAAGTTGCAGGCATAAAATATAACTCTTCCATCATTTTTTTTTTCCTGTGTGTGTCCACGTTGCTATTTTGACAGCCTCAAGTTCCACAAAAGATTTAAAGGGCAGAATTTCAAAAGATTGCAGAAAAAAAATGGTTCCCCCTACTCTTTCAGAAGGCAACTTTTACTGTACACCTGGGGCTTTGGATATTTTATTCTATAAACCTCAGGCACAGTTTTTCTTCTGAGCTGCACTCTGCCACATGCTATCATTTGACTCTTCTATAGTAAGCAGGCAGAAAAGAGTTCCTGCTTCCTCCTGTCAAAGTATTAACCTTTTATTACCTAAACTAGAGGCCTGGTGCAACAATTTGTGCATGGGTGGGGCCTGGCCGGCCTGCCTCCGATTGAGGCTGATCAGGCTGGGCAGGCTGGGGGAGGGGCCGCAGGCAGTTTGTCAGCTGGCCCCGCCCCCTGTCAAACTCCCAGTCGTACTCCCAGTTGAGGGGGCAATTTTCATATTAACCTTTTATTACATATGGATACTCACATGTCTAAGTATAGCAGCTAAAGTTCATTGTAGTTATATTTCCGGATCACACAGCTATTTAATTTTTACATCAAATAGTTGGAATTGGAGCAGTAAAAAAAAGATACAATGGATATTTTCAGGAACAATTTTGGACTGGCAATGATTTCTTGAAGTAGAAATAAACAGTCTGGATATTGGGTGCATATTTTTTTTGTATGTTTAAATTTATCAAAGAAAACTAACATTGAACTAATTCAGATTATTATTCAAAAAACATATATTTCAGGCCTATTTTGTGCCAGAAGCTCTAGTAGATACTGAATAAAAAATAGAAGAGAACATATCTTGAACATCTTTATAGTTATTAATTTCTATTATAATTTAGAAGTTGAAAAGAAAAAAAACATTTACTATTATTCTGTTTAGAACATTCAGTCCTGTAATTCCTCGAAGATGGGTGGCCCTAAGTGTCAGAACTGAAGATTTAAATTCACTGAGAACACTTTCCATCTATGTTTAGCTTTCCACCTTGCAAAGAATATGCTTGTACATCTGTATAAGTTCGTTCTTGGATTTTGTATATTGAATATCATATTGTAAAACTCACTTCATCCATTTATTTCTGTTAGTTGTTCCAATGTTTTTTCAAATCTTTTTTGTCTTATGCATTTACAACACAGGAGTAATAATGTGAGCAGAATAGTAAAGAGAATTTGCCTAAAGTTAGGTAACTTAAATGAATTCAGTTTTCCCTGAAACTAGTGCTGTGGTAAGTCATCAGGGAGCAGTAAGTTCCTCAATGAATTCTTTAAAATTTAAAGCAGTACACAAAGAACAGAGAATTATTATTTTTAAAAATATAATGAATCCAAAATTGTAAAAACAAAATAATACAACTAAAAAGCAAACAGACTGAAAGTCACTATCACCAAAGTAGGAGGACAAAAATTAAGTGTAATCCTAAGAAAACATCAGAACGTTTTTTCCTTAATGTATTTCAAAAACAATTCTTTTTCTTTCTGAACAAACATATTAGCTATGCAACCCATCACTTTAACAATTTGGAAGCAGCTCCCAGTAGATAAGGAGATGGAAATGGGTGGATAATCTCATCCAGAGGAGAAATTCACAGTGTAACTCTTCTAATTTCACATAATACTTTATGGAAAAGACACAACAGAAGAATCATAATCATATCACTGTCCCTTTATTTTGGCCTGTACTTTACATAAACCTTGCCAAATTGATTTTCTACTATCAGGACAGGGCTTACAGCAGGTAATTTTATGGTGTGAGTTTATTAATGTTTTTCTTAAAATAAGAAACAAGACATGAATTTGGATTATGAAGAGCTGGGATTTTAGGAAATAAAAGGTAATTTTTATCTATCTTAATCAATTAACACACATACACAAAGAGATAAAAAGACTGACGAGAACAATTGTACTCAAAACTTTTGCTTTTAAGGTCCTTTTATAATCATAAAAATCTGTTGAATATCACAAAAAAGCTTGTATGTGTTATAGTCAGACCAAGTAGTAGATATAATTATAAGAAACTAGAGGCCCAGTGCATGAAATTTGTGCACTCAGGGTAGAGGGAGTCCCTCAGCCTGGTCTGTGCCCTCTTGCAGTCAGGGCGCCCTCAAGAAATGTCTGACTGATGGCTTGGGTTCGCACTTCCCATGGGGAGCAGGCCTAAGCCATCAGTCGGACATCCTTAGCACTGCCACAGAGGCAGGAGAGGTTCCTGTCACCACCACTGAGCTCACCAACCATGAGCCTGGCTTCTAGCTGAGTGGAGCTCCCCCTGTGGGAGTACACTGACCACCAGTGGGAAGCTCCTGCATTAAGCATATTGCTCCTGGTAGTCAGTGTGCATCATAGCAACCGGTTATTCCACCTTTCAGTCGATTTGCATATTAGCCTTTTATTATATGGGATATGATTCATGCTATTAACTGTGTTTATTCTTCTCTGATTAGAAAAAGCACATTCTAACATAGATGAGAGTTGTACCCCCTGGGATATGGGAGCTGACATCAGAATACAGTTCATCCTTCTGCCCCAAAAACTGCCTACTATTATGGAAAGATTTCCAACCTCATGGCTGAAACAATCTAAGTTCTATTGAATGTTCTATAACTTTGAAATGGAAAAAAATCAGTTGTTTACACCCCTTCTGTCACTTCCCCCAAATCCCCTACCCAATCTGGGGTGAGTCTAATCAGTTCTTGGTCGCAAGCAACCTCTTAAGGTTCTTGCCTGGGCTATGGACCCGAGCCTCATCAGCTTAGGGCCCAGACAGGGTCCTGTGTGGTGCAGGGCTTCAGTCTGGTGTTCTTTCTGGCTGTGCAGTAGTCTGTCTGTTATGTGCACTTAAAGTATTGTATATTAGGCTGTTTTTTGCCTGGTGTAATTTTTTCTGTAGTCTTGCTTAAATTGCTCAAGGATGGGTGCTGGTGGCTCTATCCCAAAAGACACTCCATTGGGATGGATCAGATCTTGGAGTATTGGATTACTTACACTTACCCACCAATGAAAAAAAGGAAAAGTGTGTTTTACTGCAATACTGCTTGGCCTATATACATTCTAGATTCTGGAGAAAGGTGGCCATTAAATGAGTCTTTAAACTATTATACTGTATTACAGTTAGAATTGATTTTTCAGAGGTCAGGGAAATGGGGGGAATGCCATATGTTTGAGTCTTTACATCTTTACATAATTCTGACTCAAAAGAAAATCAGGAAGGGGCAAAATTGGTGGTTCAGAGTAAAGATGTGCTTTCTACCATATTATGACATAACTTTGAAAAACATTCCCTTTCAATCAAGAAGGTGTCTTGGAGTACATGATTAACCTTATCTATAAAGGACCCCTGAAATTATTTTACACAGGTCAATGCTTTGAAATTTTTGTTTGACATTATGTAGGAAGTTTATGACAGTAGAATTTATGATAGACCAATTGTGATAATCACAATAGCAGAAGTATAGTTTCTGAAATACATGGCATATAAACCAGGCACACTTTTTTTTTGACCCTTATCTGAGGATATTTTTCCATTGATTTTTAGAAAGAGTGGAAGAAAGAGGGAAATTAAGAGAAAAACATGGATGTGAGAGAAACACATCGATTGGCTGCCTCCAATGTTCTATCTGTTGAAACAAACTGGGTAGGTCGAGCACACTTTTTCATCAAAATTAATTTAACAGGTAAAATTATCAACAGAAAAACCTGCAAAATCAATCAGGAAAAAATTAAAGAGGAAGTGATGAAGTGGGCATATGTCTTGAATCAGCAGAAAAGAGCAGAACATATTGGTCAGTTGTTACTATAACAATGCTGGGGAAAAAACACCCAATATTCAGTAGCTTACAAAAACAAGCACTTATTTCTCTTGCTCAGATTTTGTGAGTCAGTGGAATTACCTCTGCTCTAATCTGTGGATCTACTTACTGGGCTTATTTATAGGTTAAAGATTATGTCAGACAGTTCAGACAGTTCTGCATGTTTATCATCTTTTCTTTGATCAGAGGTTACCTGGGACATGTTCTTATGATTTATAGAAGGAATCCAAGAACTAAGCCACATTAAGCAAATACAATTATTCTTACATTATTAAAAATATATATTTTTATTGATTTCAGATATGCCGCAACCAGAATTGAACCCATGTGGTTCAGGGTTCCCGGTTCAGGGTTCGGGTTCTGAAGGAGGCCTCAAGCAAACGAAATGAGAGACTAGAAAACATTAATTTGGCGATATTGGGGGGCCAGGTGGGAGCCTTCCTCTAGTGGAAAGGACTGCCATTTGCTCTGGCCTTTTTCTCCCTTTTATTAAGGCTTTGAAACACACCCCTAGCCTTTAGGCAGGAAATAACAAAAAGAGAAATTAACATGAAACAAACAGGTAGAGGTTGCTTCAGCCAACAATGTTTCAACTAAACAGTGAGTGATTAGCTCTGACCTTTCAGAGCAGTTAAGGTTGACCAGCCTTCTGGCCTCCTGTTTACATCCATTTAGTAAGAACAATGTTTGGTTTCCGACATTGAACCATGATCTACTAGTTCATAGCTTGAAACTCAACCATTGAGTAACACCAGCCAGGCTATTCTTACATTTTTTAATACACCCTCTAAGTTTTATTGGCCAAACAAGCCCTAAGAACAAGACTTACCTCAGTGGGGCAAGGAAGTACGTCATTGATGGTACCGCAAAATTTCATGACAAAGGCTCTGGATATATAACCTTAACACAAGGGAGTGAATAACCTAGAATTCTACCCATTATCCCGAGATAAGTGAGGAGAATTGAAAGTATAGTTATTTGACTATCTTATGAGAAGTGAGATTTGCAGATTCCTAAAGGACATTGTACCAAGGGCTGAGGAAATGTGTCCATACCTTTTGTTATGGGTTGAATGGTATCCCCCTCAAAAGATTTGTTGAAGTATTAATCTCCAGTACTTTGAACTGTCATCTTATTTGGAAATAGGGTCTTTGTAAGTGTAATCAAGTTAAGATGAGGTCATTGAGGAGTGGTAGTGGTGGTGGGGGGCGGGGACTAATCCAATGTCATAGGTGTCCTTATACAAAATAGAAAATGTCACCTAGAGGCAAAGTAGGAAGAATGTCATGTGATGGCAGAAGCAGAGACTTAGTGCTGTAGGGGCAAGCCAAGGAATTTGAAGGATTGTTGCAAATCATCAGAAGTTTGGAGAGTAAGGAATGGTTCTCCCTGCAGATTTCAGAGGAAGCATAGCTTCATGAATTCCTTGATTTGAAGCTTTAAGCCTCCAGAAATGTGAGACAATTAATTTCTGTTCTTTTAAGTCATCCTATTTGAGATGTTTGTTACAGCATTCCTAGAAAAACAACCAACTTCCCTGCAACAACCAACTTCCCTGAAATAATCTGATCCAATATATTGTACATGCCTGGAGAGAGTGTTTCTAGGATGCTGCTGTTGGATGAGTAAACAATTCTGGATCCCAAAGAACTCTGAGTCTTTGGAACTTTTAGAATTAGAAATTAGTTATTTTCTTTGACAATATCACCAATTAGAGAATAAGAGTGAGAGAGCAAGAGTGTTTAAGATTAAGAGAGGAGGAATTGGAGAGCAAGAAGGAAAGGTGATTCCTTGAGTTTTACTGTAGAAAAGAGAAACACTCCAACAGCAAGAACTAATAGTAATTATCCCTTCATTACTATCCAAATGAAAGACTATAACTCATGAGCGGTACTCTTCTAAATGGAAAAGCATCACAAACCCTTTTGTTGCTGATTAGTGGGCCATAATTCTCAGACAGATTGGGCGGAAGGTTTGTGGCATATTGCTGAAGAAGCATTTTCAGAAGCTCCCTGAGAGGACAAGATGTGGTAAAAGACTTTATTTGTATGGAATTATATACTTCTTGGGTTATAAAGTCCCATGCTCCTTAACCCAGTCCTGAAAGAGGTGCAGCTGTGGATGCAACAGAACCAAAAGCAGGCCAGTGTCCAGAGTTTCCATTCCGTGTTGCAGCCAAGTTCAGTTCAGCATTCAAGCTAATTAAAGACCATGAGTCCATTGTGTGGAGCCTACATGGCCATGGACCACATGGGCACAAGGGAAGATAGCCCCTGTAACAGGAGAGCCAGGAGCCTGGCTTGTGGAAAAGAGATACACTCTTTTTTTTCAGAAGTTTAAATACTCAGGTTAACACCCTTGCAGTGACCATGCCAATTCTGGCCATTGACTCACTCCCAGGTGTGACTGACTGACAGGTAGGTACCTTCCCACGTCACTCAGACCTTATTGGGCATGTATCCAAACTGCCTTTGCCCATACATCAATCTGAAGGAAACAGACTTGGAGAACATTAAATTAGCAGAGCTGTATAAATGGCATGTTTATATTATGTAGTCTTTACTTCTTTTCTGTTAGATAATAACCATATTATTATGATAGTATCACTTTCATTTCAGAACTGTGTGTCCAATATCTCTTGTTGTTAACTCCATTACGTTTGAACTACTAAAATTACTAGGCCAAGAATCATCCTACATAATAGAGAAGTAATATGCAAATTAATCCTCACACCCTCACAAGATGGCTGCTTATGACCAGGCTGGCAGAGGGGTTAGTGAGGGACAGCCAAACAACTGAACACTAGGCTGCGTGTGGTAACCAGGCCAGTGAGGGGCGGGGAGGCAGTTAGTGGCAACCAGGCCGGCAAAGGGGGGCAGTTGGGGGTTATTAGACTGGCAGGGGGGTAGTGAAGGGCAACTAGGCTGGCAGGGAGCACTTGGGGATATCCAGGATAGCAGGGGGGACAGTTAGGAGTGACCAGGCTGGAATGGAGGGGGCAGTTGGGGACAACCTGGCTGGGAGTGGGGGAACTTAGGGGTGATCAGACTGGCAGGCAGAGCCAGTGAGGGGGTGAGGAGTGATCAGGCCAGCAGGTGGGGGCAGAGTTAGGGGCAAGCAGGTAGGTAGGCAGGTGAGAGATTAGGAGCCAGTGGTCCAGGATTGTGAGAGCAATGTCCAAGGCATTGGGCCTAAACTGGCAGATAGTCATCCCCTGAGAAGTCCCAGATTGGAGAGGGTGCAGGCTGGGCTGAGGGGACACCCTCCTCTATCCCCCATGCATGAATTTCATGCCCCAGGCCACTAGTGTCTATATATATATTTCCTTGGGTTCTTTATTCTTCATTCTCTATCTCTCCTCTCTGTCCTGTCTGCCTGCCTGAGTCTTTTAGTTGGTCTTGATGTTTATTTAATAGTGATTTGGAAAGAAGAAACAACCTTATAAGAAGCTCATTCCACATATTTCTTACCTTGTCTTTTCTTTGTACTTATTTGTAGATATTTTATATTGATCTATCTTTCTGTTCACTTATTCTTTACTGGCTCTAACTGACTTAATTTTAAAATAATCCATGGAACTATGTATTTATCTAAAAGTTATTTTATTTTGTAGTTGTTTATGGTTTATGATTTCTAGTTCCCTGTAGAAATTCTTAATGTCTTTTAACATTATGAACATATTCAGAATAGTTATTTGTAGAATTCATTCTAATACATTTATTCCCTGAATCATTAGTGGGACTATTTTTAATGTCTGTTGTTTTATCATTTTCTTGTCTGATTACTTTTAATTAAAAGCTAGTCATTCTATTTTAAAACTAGAGCTTTCTACTGAAGATTTATTTGCTTCTGAAGTAGCTAGGGAACACAAACACCATTTTCTAATGTTAATGATTGAGATCATTTGAAGCTTGTCTGTTATCTCTAGATTAATCTCTAGAAGGGACTGCATTTAAATTTTCTTCTCCTTTGTGCAGTGGGTTATCAGAAACTTCTCTATATGGAAACTTACTGAACTCAGACTTACTGCCAGCCTATCACACTATTAAATAGCTGAACTTGAAGCAACCATTTCTATTATCCACATATGCCCTAGATTCTCCTCTCCACATTTATTTATTTTTCTGGATCTTGACCCTATACATTTTCACTTTTAAAAAAGACTTCTAAGCTTTTAAGAAGATAAATTTTCTTTTGTTCATATTTTCTACTTGTCTCAGTAGTAGGGCTAGTACAAATTGCCTAGTCTGCCTTACTAAAGCAAAACTCTTATTGTCTTTAATCTCACTTTATCAATGGTTTACAAAATCTCAAATATAAGGTTTTATGTGTGTAACTCATACACAGTATCATGTTGATATTAATATTCTTTTGAAATACTTTTGGAAAGTAATGTGTTGTAGCTTTTGGTTATAGAAACAGTGCAATTTGGTTACAGCTGTGTCTATCTGTGGAGGGTAGGTTAGGGTAGAGATAATGAATATGTCACTATGAAAGTGGACAATTTATATGAATCATTGATTGACTACATTGTTTTATATTTTAAGTATAGCCTCAGTTCTTTGTGCCTTATGAACTTTCTAATGAACTTCAAAGTTTTATCTCAGCTAATACTTATATGAAAGAGTCCTCAAATATGTTACGTAGAGTTACTTTATCATTTATTCCACAGTACATACAGTACTTTGTTGTTAACTGTTTTTACATTTATTTTAAGTATCTGATGTAATTAGATAAAATTTTGTCTTAAGGAAATATGTCTTATTCATCTTTTTGTTCATTACTTAATGGGATCTTATTTTATATTTGTTAAATAAATAATGAACGTTGAGTTGATACACACAAGAAGACTGAGATGGTGAGCCCATGTCAGGGCTCATGCAGGAGGTAACTAATCAAAGTGTTCCTCTCACTTTGATGTTTCTCTCTACCTTTCCCTTTCTCTTCCACATTCCCTAAAAGTCAATGGAAACATATCCTCAAGTGAGGATAAAAAAAAAATGTCATATCATATGAAAGACACATCTTGAAAATGCCTAAAGAAAGTTGTCACTTTTTCATGGTGAAGAAGTCCGTGTTGATGAAAACACTTTGGTGACTGTTGTGACTGGCAGTGGCTGCAGCAGTGGTGAGGTGGGACTGGTGCCTTCCCCTGATCAGCCTGGTCACCTCCTACAAGCGGAGGCCAGACTGCATCAGTAGAACATCCCCTGAGGGCTCCCAGTAGTGAGAGGGGGCAGGTTGGGCTAAGGGACATCCCCTGCCCCGCCCCCACACTCCCAGTGCACTAATTCCATGCACTGGGCCCCTAGCTAATAATAATGCCTATCACATATGGTTGTTGTCAGGATAAAAGTCAGGTAACAGACTTAGAGCTCTTGGCATGTCAGCACTTAATACATATTAGTACTTTGAAAATTTAGCTTGCTTAATTTCCAGGTCTGTTTCTTTTTCAATATTCTCCTACCCTGAGTTTTAAAATCTACAGAAATATGAGAGTATAGCAACTGGTTTAAGGCATTGTTACTGTTCTGTCTTTGTTGTGCTCTTAATTTACATTGACACTAGCCAAAGTCATAAGATTTATTATGAGATTCATTAATCTATTATAGATATTTTACTATGGTTAGAAAGTATTCATGTGCCAAATTATATCAGCCCCATATTTGTCTTAATTATCAAAGTTTTTCAAAATTTAGAGTTTAAAAGCTACTATCAGATCAGAATGAGTGGAAATTGTCTTAAAAAGTGCCCTATTTCTGGTGTACAAAATGAAATACTACTTCAGCCCTTCTATTATGTATTTTTTAGAAAATGTTTAGAGACTATTCTTATTCAAGTTTTGTGTTAAGAATCAGTCTAGCAAATGTGAGGACACCACCCTTGCACTCAAGAAACCACATTTCTATTGAGTTCATATTATAAACACATGCATGAGCTGCTAGTAAAACACTGCATCCATATGCTAATGTTGTAGTAAATATAAAAATATCTCTTTCTGAATTAAAATTATGGTTTCTCTGTTCCAAACCAGTGGGTATTTGAAAAAAAATCACTTTGTATTTTTCATTAGTGTCAGAGAGTGCATCTTGATAGCAATTATAGAAAGGAGAAAACTATTGCATTTGAAAGGCAGTATACATCTTAAATGAAGAATAATAATAGAATCCACCTACTTATTCAATTAACTAAGTTAACTGTTGATACATTTTACAACTGGCTCATTCTGTCAGGACCATCCAAGAAGCATAACCATTCAAAATCATACAATTGATAGAAAAAGTTAAGGTAGACAACCGACAACATCTGTTCTAAAAATACTACAAGCTAAAATCTTATCCTTTAAGCTTTGTGGTGCAGACTCCAGAAATTCAATGATGCATGTGGCACTAGAACAGACATAGTATTTTTCCAACTTTAGTAAAAAGTAACCTTACCAAATGTATTCTTTAGAGAGATGATGGCTCATTGTTTGGGAAAGAATGTAAGTTATGTTTATCAAGTTTATAACATATATTTTTTGAACTGGTATGTAAATTATATTGCTCTTTTTTTTTTTCAATTGAGCTCAAACAATATGTACATTCTAGAAATTTACCCAATAGTATAATCCAAATGTTATTCATCTTCTCTCAAAACCTAATATAAAGAGGCATGAATAACTTTGAAATATGGTTGTGAGATAGCATTTGCAAACAATCAAGATTAAAATTTTATGATCACAAATATGTAATTCAAATAAATTAAGCTATATAGAAATAAGAGAAAAGTCATAAAGCATATATAATTTGTCTAAAGGTAAACATATTTAAATGCTTAAAAGTAAATTTTTATATTAATAGATAACAGAAATTATTCACAAATAAATGTATAAAATGCAAACTTATAATTAAAAGAGTGAATATGGATACTAGAACATGAATTCCTTCTAAGTGATAAGAAATAATTTAACCAGGAAAACAGATAATTGACAAAGATATAATTCAAAACAAGTAAGATCTTTTTAGCATTAATGTATACAAAAATAAACAATCTCATTATTTGTCAGTAAAGTAGATATTAAAATAATAATGCAATAAATATAGTTTTAACCAATAGAATTAGGGGGAAAAAGAGAGTGACATCCTTGGTTGGTAATGCTGTGTGCAGAAATAAGTACTTTCAAATATCTTTGGTAGGAGTGTAAATTGCTATAATTTTCTATAAAGCAGTTTGCCAAGGTTAAGTTCTAACTCCAGTGACATTCTCCTAGCTCCAGTGGCAAAGATAGATGTGTTAAAAATCTTTATACAGATATTAATTTGTGCCATGGACTCCAGAATCTTTAATAGCTATCCCCAACTTCAGTTGTCTCTGTTATAAATATTTTTTAAACTTTAAATATGCACACATTTTTTTAAACTTTAAATATGCACACCATCAACAATTTAAAAACAATGAAATATCTACTTATTGATTTATATATTATGCTCTTATATATACAAAACATAGATACATATACATCATACACACTAAATATGCATGCATATCTAAAATTTCATGATGTTCCAATTACATGCTAAACGACCATTTCTCTAGCATGGTTTTCTTTTCATGTGTGATTTAATCAATGGATATGCCTCTATTTTAATCAAATACAATAAAAAGAAGATGCACATATGTATTTTTACATATACACTTAATCAATGTGGATAGCATGTGAGTGTGTGTATTAGATACACAAACAGGTGTGTGTGTATGTATATATATACCGAATAAATGAGAGGATCTAAGCAAACTACTAACAATGGTGATAGTGACTAGGAAGAGACTGAAAGTGTTTCAAGAAAATGTTTGTGTCTTTTCCTTGTATAACAATAATTAGTACTTGTAACAATAAGAATGTATTGTATTATTTAAAATAATTATTAAAGAAAAATAGAAAATGGAAATTAAAAAATTAAAATATTTTAAAAATATGTTTTATTGATTTTTACAGAGAGGAAGGGAGAGAAATAGAGAATTAGAAATACCAATGAGAGAGAAACATCAATCATCCACCTCCTGCATAACTATTTACTTCATAGTTATTTTCTTGCATAAAGAATACTATTTGTTGCCAAGACCAGTTTGGCTCAGTGGATAGAGCATCGGCTTGCGGACTGAAAGGTCCCAGGTTCGTTTCCCGTTGGGGGCATGTACCTTGCTTGTGGGCACATCTCCACTGTGGGGCATGCAGGAGGCAGCTGATTAATGTCTCTCTCTCATCGATGTTTCTGACTTTCTATCTCTCTCCCTTCCTCTCTGTAAAAAATCAATAAAATATATTTTTAAAAAGAATACTATTTGTTGATTTTGGTATTTTACTACATTTCTTCACTATATATATTTTATAGTTTCTTATCCACCAAAAAACTATATGCTCCCTATTAAACTCAGTACAAACAAATCATAGCTCTTTAAAGAACTTATGACTGAATACATTATATTCCCCAAGAGATTTTTGATATTACGTTAACATAAATGAACACCTTTTTTCTTTTTCATATAAAAAAAGAAAACATTTTCATAGCTAATTTAATTGTATCTTGGTGGATTGACTAAAATTAAAAGTCATTCTGTGTTGGTTTTTGTGGGGTTTTTTTGGTAAACTTATTTGATACAAGGAAGTTTTGATACTCTACAAATTACAATTTTAGGTTAAGCTCTGGCTACTGATATGTAAATAGGTCTAAATATATTGTACTTTTTAAAAGCATAGCAAAATATGAAATTGGTCATGATATGTGATATAAGGGGAAAGCATCAGAGGCCAACATTAAATGATCATAACTAGGTCCCAGTAATTAATCCAAAACACATACTATAGCTTTAGATTTGTAGACAATTTTTAAGCAGTCTTTTTATTTAGTTTTGGTATTTGGGTAATGACTTAATATTTATAACTGTTAGCCCTTGCACATATTCTCCTACATACTCAAATAGGAAAGATATCTTCACT
This sequence comes from Lasiurus cinereus, assembly GCA_011751065.1. Taxonomy (NCBI): domain Eukaryota; kingdom Metazoa; phylum Chordata; class Mammalia; order Chiroptera; family Vespertilionidae; genus Lasiurus; species Lasiurus cinereus. Next base: position 32,231,929 of record JAAGEH010002528.1, read on the forward strand.
GTTGTATTTTAAAAATACTTAAATGTATATTATTGGTAATCTAATTTAATTTTGACAAATTTTTAGATTAGATTTGGGGTTTGAATTTTTATATTATTTATTAAAAAGATACCATAGTAATAAATATGTTGCTTATGTAACTTAAGGTCTAGTAAATGTTATTAAATTCACTTGATATAATAAATACATTTTATTTTTAATAATATTGTTTCCCTACTGCCATTTCAAAACCATCTTGAATCTTAAACCTGCTTTCTGTTTTTTTATTTTTCTTTTTATTTTTCTTTATTTGTTTATTTATTTTTGCCAAATTTAACAATATCCGCTTTTCTTGTTAGGAGCATCTCCATTTCTGTTTGAGAAATTTTTTCTTCTCTATTGGATATGTTTGATGGGCAGTAAATGGCTGCTATTCTTTGATCATGTCTTGATTAAAACAGTGTTTCTGTGCTGAAATCTGAATCTTGACTCTTGAACAGAGGGGAAAATGTTAAGCATATTGCCATTATATGAGTTCTTCTTTCTGACATGTGACCTGCCTTGGTTTCTAAGGGTTTATTTCAGTCAACTGTCAGATTTGGGAATTACTAAATATTCTTCCAAAATTTTTGTTGAAGTAATAAAAGCCTGTTTCTTTTATTGCAATCCAAAATACTCTAATTGGTACAGCTTGTTTTCAAGCATGAGTGGCTCAAGATCAGATTGTTAATAACCTGATTTCCTGAAAGATATGGCACTATTGCTCAATTTAGAGAAATACAGGGGAGTTTAAAATTTGTCTTAAAATAAACTTACATTTTAAACATTCATAAAAGTACAGAAATTATATGATAGTATTAAGTAATAGCCTAACTTTTAGTAATTACATAATTATTAACTGTAGGAAGGTAACCCCACTATAGGTCTCTTTTTTCTTCACGTCTTTGAACAGTGGCACTATCTTTGTTCTAGACTATCTTTTTAAACATATTTTCTTATGGCAAAAAGTCTTGAAAACTTCATTCTTCATCTGTGTTTGCATTGCTAGCATTTCCAGCTGATTCATTTTTGTAGTTTCATTTCTCCCTTGAAATCACCTATGTAATGTTTCATATTGTTCATAATTTTCTTTAAAGCCATTAACGTATTAATTATAGTTCTTTGACATCCCTTCGGAAACAGTTCCAGCATCTGTAGCATATATGGATCTAGTTCCATGATTGACTTGTCTCTTAGGAACATGATTTTTTTCTTTCCCTGTATAAATCTTATATATTCTTGCTAAAAGCTGGGCATCATTTGTAGTATAGTAAAAAGTGAAGTACATAGATTTTATTGGAAAATGTTTTTTTTTCTATTGTGTCTCTAGTATGGGTTGTGAGATAATCCAATTTGGATTTGAGTTAGGTTTAGGGTTTATTGTTTCTGTAGTTGTCTTCCATGTACTGCCATTTTTGAATTATTCTAGTGATATCTTGTTTTAGAGTGGGAAATGGTTTCCTAGAAGATTTTTGTTTTCTGATGATTGGTCCCCTTTTGGCTTTAACACTTTTCATTGTACTGTGCCTCAGAAAGGTTCTGTCTGTCACAGATTACTTTTACTCAATACTTACTAAAACAGAGAGCTTGTTAGGCATCCTCTGTTGTTCTAATGAAGCCTGTATGCTAGATAGTCACAGTACTTGATGGTTAGCACATATTTCATTCCCTCCTACAGAGCTGTAATTTTCTCCCTTTTTCCTTCCACAGGTGCAATGGAATTTCACCTACCATGGTGGACAACCATGATATTAATGCCTCCTTCCAGATATTAATGCCTTTGTTTTATAGAGAATATGGGGGTTTGCATTCAAATGAGTTTTCTGTTTTTCCTTCTAAGCGCACTTTCATATTATAAATGTCAAAATATTTTCTTGCATGATCCTTTTTCACATTTTAACCTAGTGATTATCAAACAATGAGAAATTAACAATTTGATAATATTTATAATGAAAAGATTAGACATAATCATTGGCTTGGTCTCTGCTACCAATGAAGTAATCACACTCTGTCATTTCTACAAATCCACCTTATAATTTCTAAATTATGTTGGGACTTCTTTCTTAATCAGAATGACACAACATGAACTGATGTATGACTGTCTCTTGAAATTATTTATTAACTGTGACTATTAATATTATTAGTCATCATGACCTCATTATATAGTTGTAATACCTAAAAATATATCTTGTTTTAGATGTGATGTAATTATAATTATACTATTTTTAATATAATACTGTAAGAGTCTCCTCATACCTTCAGGACTAATTAAATGCTAGGTGACTGCTTTTAGACTTAAAATATTTATCAAGTTCTATGAACTTAACGTTTGCCTTAAAAAACAAAAATAATTTTCAATACTGAAAAATTTGAAGTTGAAAAACACTTGTCAGTAGCATGGGATATAAAGCAACAGATTGCCCTGTCATTTTAAAGGAATAGGTGGGGTCAGAATCATGTTTAATATTGAGAAGCTGCTATATAACCAGAAAACAGAATTGTATACAAATGGGAAGCAGATACCATCATCTTCTTTGTCTTTTTTTCCCATTGTTGGTATCCTCCAACAGATACCATCATCTTCTTTGTC
>JAAGEH010002528.1:32234546-32500806 GCA_011751065.1 Lasiurus cinereus
TCCTCCAACAGATACCATCATCTTCTTTGTCTTTATTTCCCATTGTTACTTATCATCCCTAGGTATTCTTATAGGATCTGTCACATCTTTTCTTTTACTCTTTTATACCATATTTACTTCTTTAAGTTTTTTTTCTCCTTATCTGTCCTCACCTCTGTCATTGCATATCATCTCCACACCCCCTGTAAACTAAGATAATCATAAATATTGTACTATTGTAAATGGAAATGAAAATTGTTTCATTCAACATATTATTTATTATTTATAAATGAGAATTCTAATGTGTCAATTCTTTCAAATATGATTCCTGCTCTCAACCATTATTAATGATGGCTTATTTGTGTTACTATTAGAGCTACCAATGATATGGCTATTATAATAAAAATAGTACCCTTCTTTTCACAGTTTGTCTTTGACTGAGGCAGTGAAAAACTGCTCCTTGAATGGCATCTTTCAGATTTTACTGATCAATTCTGCAACACTACACTGGAAGGTAAGATCTATTACTTCTGCTTAAATTCATATTCTAATAAAGTTACATAGATTTACCTTGGACTCTTTGTCTTTGGGAAAAGTCTCAATTGGGAGTGACACATTTTACAACTAATCTCTTTTAGTAAAAATGAGCCAAAATACAATTGGGTCTAGAAGACATGGCTCAATGTTTGAACATCGAATATACACATAGAGTTCCTCTTGGCTGTCTCAATAATTAAAATATATATGTGATATATATACTTATAATATATACCCTAATCTATTTTCTCAGTAATCTTCCCCACCCCCTCATTGTGACACTCTCTCTATAAGCATGGGCTCATTCAGTGCTTTCCAAATTTTGTACACTCTAATAATTCTCTTTAATACCAGAAAATAATGTTGAGTAAGATTACATAATTGTTCTTTTATATCCACTAAATGTGATATTACAAAATGAAAAAAAAATATTATGACTACAGAAATGATGGTACATGATTTATTAATCAGTATAGCACATAAACATATTTTAAAATAATAGTTCACACATGTGTGATAAATACTTTCATTCTGCAAATAATGCTTAAGTGTACTGTCATGATGGGCAAAACTCCCTGAAGTAATACTGCAATCTTTTAGAGTTCTGAAGTACAGAAACTGGTGATGGAAGTAGGAGTTATTAAGTACCTAATATTTTCTTTTCTGCACAATGAAGAAATTTGTATCTACATTACAAATTTTACAAAATATTTTAAGCGTTACATGAAATAATACATACAAAATAACAGAAAACATATTTTTACATCCAGAAAAAAAATGTTAGAAAACATCTTTATACTTTCAAATGATTGCATACAATATTTTGTACGGAATTGCTTGGTGTTCAGATTGAAAGCCATTGTAATAGATTGAACAGGGAACATTGTTATTTTAGAGATATTCAGAAGCAGTATGGTCTGCTCAATATCTTGTTTTCTACTATTGAAGCTGAGCCAAATGCAAAGATCTACTGCAAGTCAATGGGAGTTCTGAACACCAGCCAGAGCAAGATGAGAAAAATAAAGCAAAATGAAAAACTGGCCTGAAGTCAACTGTTTAAAAAATGAAGGTAAAACTTTCTGATGTTCCCCTAATGGTAGGTAATTATGCATTACATTTTATATGGTAGGTAATTATGGATTGTATTTTATACTAGTGGCCCAGTGCATGAATCCATGCACATTGAAAGGAAATTAATTAGAATATTTCAATATCACTATTTGCCCTTTCTCTATAATATAAGTGTTAACCAAATTCACGATTGACAATGACAGATCAAAATACACACAATTGATTGCCAGCAAGAGCTTTATATGTATTGTGCATGTGTGAGTCAATTTAGCCTTTTTTATATAGAGAGAGTGAATAAGCTTGCTTAATTAGACCTGCTTTCTGATTTAGCTAAACTTTTTCCTGCCCAGTGAAGCACCCCAACTTCTCTATCAGGTAATTGTCAGCAACACAGCAGTAAATATCAACACGAAGCAATTATTGTAGATCACACATGGAGAACAAAAGATAAAATATTTAACTGTGTAGTGTTTGACTATATTCTGCACAGTGAGAAAACGTGAAATCATTTTCAAGGTCCACCATTTCTTACTTCCTTTCTATTGGGTCAAGTTTCTAAGCTTTCTAAATCTCAATATTTCCTGGCTAATAAAAATAAAATAGGATTCACCAAGTCTCCTATCTATCTACTCCAGGACTTCTGGGAGGGTAAATGAGATGAGAGACAGAAAAATGCTTCACAGACATTTGGTTAAAGTATAAAATGTTTGCACTGGCTAGGAAGCAAGTCATGTTCCTGGGCTGAAGAAACTTCAAGGAGGTTAGGTGTTGCTAGGGAGAGGAAGCCAGGTATTGCTATGTGACATCATTATCTGGTGTCCACAACCTGGGCTGGGCTGTGGACCACATTTTGCACCATGGGGTCTTGGCAGCATTGGCTGCAATATGGTAGGCTGTCACTCTGGGGTGATGATGGGGTCTGGTTCTACTTGGGGGAAGCTGAGTGTTGCTTTAAGGGTGCCAGATCCACAGGGTTATTTCTCTATAAATGGCCAGTGGGCATCATGACAGTTCCTGCATTGAGCGTCTTCCCCCTGGTGGTTGGTGAGTATTATAGCTACTGGTCAGATGGACACTTAGCATATTAGTCTTTCATGGTTCAGAGTGCCTTATTCATTCATTAGCCAGTGCACTTTATAACCTTTGAATGAGATTGCAGGATTGAAATGCTTTTCTTCTGAGTTCAATTAACTTTCTTAATGCTGTGTCTTTCATCGGATTTATATGGGAGGGAGGAGGGGCATTGAAAAATAACAACAAAACATGCATGAACCACACTTTAGTTTCTTTATCTGCTTCTAATGTATTTTCTCTGATGCATATTAGAAAAAAATATCTTTCTAATTGTCAAAGATTTACTTTCTCAACATCATTTTTGCTTTTAAAACCTTGAACTCTTCATATAAGTTGTAAGAAAAAGACCTGTAGTCTCCAACACCAAACTTTAATTTCAGTGGCAATTTTAGTGTTTGACATTATTGTAAGGTGAACATAATCTGGGGAATACTGATTTCAATTTTCATCCTTATTGATATCAAGAAGCTATTTAAAATCATTTTACATCTGTTATACTTACTTTCGGGAGGGTATCACATACAAAATTAAGTGCTAAATTCGTATTTTCTAACTGTTCTTCAGAATGAGAGTTACTCTATCATTACTTGGAGTTACAGCAGTAAAGATCCTGTGGATTTGTATTGTCTGTTGATCCCAGGAACATGTAAGACATCAGCTACTCTTCCTGGATAGCGCTTAGGGATGTTACAAAAAGCTGAAGAAGCATGGCACAATCTGGAAGAAAAACCTAAATTCAAAAAAATTCAAAAAGGTGACTCACATGGAAAATTAAATAAGGAATAGTTGCCATTTTTAATATTTCATAGAAGGAAAAACAATCTTGAAAATTATTTTTTAAAACTATGTGAGGTAGAAAATATTTCTCTTCATTTCAAAACGGATGGGAGATATAGACAATATGTTTAACAGAGAGATCCAGGCTAGGATTGTGAATACTTCAGTATAAATAACCCAATCCTAATTTATCAGTAATGTAAATATAAAGTTTAAATTCTATACTCATTATTATTAAATCAAATAAGTGGAAAATAATTCTCAAGGTTTCCATCAATGTTTTCTTATAGCATATACTCACTATTATTTTTTTAAAATATATTAATAAGATTAAAGTAGAAAGTAATATTTTCCGGTTATTACTTTGCCTAAAGAGGAACATACTTAATGTTTTAGTGTATTTCCTTCTATTTGTAGGTATATTTTTACATAGTTGAAGATGTACTGTATGCACACATTTTTACCTTGCTTTTTGCACTTAACCCATTTTGATGGGTTTTAATAAAATCTTCCAATTATCTTAAGATTCTTTGGCAGATTTTTATTGTTATCGCATGTCTATAACACAAAAGCATTTACACTTAATAGGATATTCTTAATTTGTAAAAAAGACTTTATACTTTTATATTAACAACAACTCATTGAAGTGATCGGACAGGAATAATTATCTCCATATTTTTCAAAACTGGAGGATTTGATGATAGCTGGATTTAGGTCTCCGCAATTTTTGAATTGTGTTTTTTTTTTCTCAACATTATGAGATACTTTGCTGTTACTTTAATTATTAAAGCTTTCTGGATGGGATCCACATGGAACGTATCTCATATTGAAAAATATAATGTTAGAGGTTCAAATTATGGAGTCATACTTTTGAATGAAAACAATATAATGAGAAAGGAAAGCATTTGGGCTTAACATATAACCATTGTTTCAAAGTCTATAAATCCTAAGTGTATTTTCATCTGCTTTAAAAACACTGATCAAATACTAATAAAATGTTTTTGAACAACAGCAGCCAAAAAAGTTATTAACAGTTTTACATTGTTGACATTTTTCCAAGCAATTTACTTTCCTTGGCAGAGCATGGGAGGCAGTTCTACACTTTCGTGACTAGCTGTTGTTTTAAAGATGCATCTCAACCTTTTTCTTTACCCAAAGGAAAATGGAAATAACTGCAAGTTTTAAAAAGGGACAGAGTGTGGAAGAGCTAATTAAGCTTTGGACAGAAAACTCGTAAAACTGTTGTTTCAAAGAGATTAAGCAGGTTATCCACATTTAGCACACGTTTTTATATTAAAAAAAAATAACTCTTTAAGAGGCCATACCATCTGTCATGATGCAACCGATGCAGCTGATAGGAACTTTTGAGTGCTGTAAATGCTAGAACTAATGCAATACATTTTTGTATTATTTTTACATAATTATTTGATAACTTAATTGCAATGTGCTAAAATTATTGATAATATTTATTTTAAATTTCTTAGAAATGTTATTGTTAAGGCAATTAAGAAGTTAAATTTATTACTGCTTTGTTCCTATCAATGATGTGCCTTGCTTGTTGTACATCATAGAAACACAAGAGTTTTAATATAGAATTTCATTGAGAAAAAGAAACAATTCTGGTGAACAAAGGGAACAACTAGTGTCAGGATACAGTAGTTAAAGTGTAGTAAATGATTATGTCTCTTTTATAGAGGTATTCCAATATCAAATGCATGTCTAATTCTCAGTAAATATTCGTTGGTTGAATGAATGAATAAATGCATATATTAATTCTCCATTCTAAGAATTTCTGGGATTCTGAATTAGTGTTTGCTACTAATTTTAATCTTCATCAGGTATTTATTCTCTCTCTCTCTACACACACACACACACACACACACACACACACACACACACATATTCTAGAGGCTTGGTGCACAAAATTCATGCTTGAGGGGTGGTATATCCATCAGCCCAGCCTACACCCTCTTTAATCTGGGAATTCTTGAGGATTTGAGGATGTCCACCTGCCCATGGGCCTAAACAGGCAGTCAGATATCCCTCTCACAATCCAGGACTGCTGGTTCCCAACTACTCACCTGCCTGCCAGCCTGATCACCCTTTATCCATTCCCCTGGCAGCCTGATTGATGCCTGGTCAATTTTCATATTACCTCTTTATTATATAGAATGTGTGTATGGTGTGTATGTATGTGTGTGTGTGTGTGTGTGTGTGTGTGTGTGTGTGTGTATATATATATATATATATATATATATATATAGAGAGAGAGAGAGAGAGAGAGAGAGAGAGAGAGAGAGGAAGAGACACAATGTTAGAAAATAACCTAAATGTATTAAAGGAAATCCTTCTCATTAATTCTTCTCATTAAGGAAATGGGAGGAGGAAACCATGGCTGTGAAAGCACATAGAGACAAGTTGCTAAGCTAATCCACTGACCATGTTTGTTCTATTTTTTAAAAATGCATATGGCTTACTGAAATTTATCCATGCACTAAGCCACTGGCAGATCTCAGAGTATGATTTTGCTGGAAAAGTCTAAATACTATGCTATCATATTTATAGGAGAATCTAATTATCCAAATATGATTTATGAAGTATTGAATGCCAAAAATTTCTTTCAGGATTCTATTAAAAATATGGGTACAATGAGTAGTGTTGAGAGAAAAAATATATTTTTTCTCCCATGCTTCCAACTGACTTGTGGTTTTTGGTGACAATATTAGCACCAAACAAGCAAAAAGAGAATACTGCTCATAAAAGATCAAATGAAAATTCAACCCTCCTGTCCATAATGTCCTTGACTACAGCATTCCTTGAAAAAATCTTTGATGTATGAATGCCATCTTTTTTTAACCATGCCAACTTTATTATCTTTCCCAGTAATAATGTTTCCAAGAATGTTTCTCTATGGGGAAGTGTCAGAAATTGTATTAAGCAAAAGGAGATTATCACTCTGGGGACTGGAAAGAGCAGACTATAACTTGTGATACTATGTATTTGCTTTATTGAAGCATGGCACCAGGTAGGTACTACTGTGTCTCTGTTCCATGTAGACCCTGGTGTCTTTTGTATTCTTCAAAGGTACTGTATTTATTGTATAATATGTACCATGATTACTTTTGTAAAATTTTAAGTCATTCATAGCCATGATTTTGACATAACATGAAAGTAATCAGTTGCCATATTTTACACTGTACAGCTCTAAACATTAATTTAATTATTGAGGATTTAAACATAAAATGCAAGATCTGGGGTTAAGGAGAAGGATAAAGAGATGGATAAAAGAAAGTGAGATAGTGTATTTCTAACCATGGAGTTCTGATCTATTTTAAGTTTTCAGAATCAGTTTTTTATATGTTTTTTATTTTTCAGCCTAGATATTTTGATCTATCCATAAAATTTTGAACTAATCAAAGGGAGACATAGAGTTTTCAGAAAAACAGTCTGTGTTCCAACTTTAGCTGCAGCACTAACAAGGAGTGGGACCTAAGACAAATTGCTTATCTCCTCCTCAATGCACATAGGTAAAATGAGAGAAATTATACTATTTATCTCTCTGGTTCTTCTGTAAATAATAAACGAGAAAATCCATATGAAGGAACTGATACAATGTTTTATCCAGGGTAAGAGGTAAATAAATACACAACATTAGCCATTATTGTTGAAAAGCAGTGAACTAATGATTAGAGAATTTATTGGACAAAATTTGATGCAGAACAAAAATCGGGTGTCCTATCTGAAGATCTTAGCCTTTGCATGATTGTCTTTATTCAAGAGAGAGAGAAAATGAACTACAACCATTATTTTATTTTATTGCAAAAGATTTAGTAAACAAAGTCCACATTCTTTCTATGGTTCTGGGATTGTTCTAGGCACTGGGATAATAACTATCCTCAAGAAAATTAGAATCAAGTGAGGAAGTCTAGTAGGTAAACCTCTTATTAACAAATATTGTGAAATGTCAATTCAGCTCATCTTTTGATAATCTAAGGAAAACATGTATTATTGTTTAAAAAGTCTTAATATCTTATTAGAAAATATTTGTGTTTTTTTAATCAAAAAGGGGCTCATTTCTCTGGTTATCAGAATAAATGACTGATCCATGTTAATCTGGCAAACAATAAGTGACTTCTGCGTGTAAAGCACTGTGTTAAGCAAGATGATCCTTTCTTTTCAGAAGTTCAGAGTCTGTTGAGAAAATTGATAAAAATATGGCATTTGCTTTTGTTATAAAGCAAAAAAAATTTAAATGCTTCAATAAAGATTAACATGCTTTAGGAGTAGGTAGAAGATGATTTTTTAGTGGTAGATTTGATTAGGATTCTTCGAGTAGGTGACATTTTTAACTATGCCTTCAAAGAAGAATAAGAGATGAACTTCACAGCAGGAAATTAGGTAGGAGAAAGGGAGGAGGGGCTTTTGTAAACAGAGAACAGCAGAGGTGTGAGTACAGAGTGAGTGAAAAATCATCCTATAGAATAAAAGGCTAATATGCAAATCAATTGAATAGCAGAATGACCAGTTGCTTTGATGCACACTGACCACCTGGGGGCATATGCTCAATGCAGGAGCTGCCTCCTGGTCATCATTGCGCTCCCTCAGGGGGAGTGCCACTAAGCCAGAAGCCTGGCTCATCGCTGGCAAGTGCAGGGGCACTGGTGGGAGCCTATCCTGTCTCCGCAGCAAAGCTAAGGATCCTTTGGGGGAAGTCCACCCCAAGAGGGGTCCCAGACTGTGAGAGGGCACAGGCCTGGCTGAGGGACCCCCTGAATGCAGGAATGTCATGCACTGGGCTTCTAATATAATATAATGTCACTTTGAACCCACTGAGTGGGCTAAAAACAAAAGAACAGACAATAATAAGTGTTGGTGAATTTGTGGATAAATTGAAACCTTCAGCCGAGACTGGTTTGGCTCAGTGGATAGAGTGTCAGCCTGCGGACTGAAAGGTCCCAGGTTCGATTCCGGTTGGGGGCTTGTACCTGGGTTGCGGGCACATCTCCACTGTGGGGCGTGCAGGAGGCAGCTGATCGATGTCTCTCTCTCATTGATGTTTCTGACTTTCTATCTCTCTCCCTTCCTCTCTGTAAAAAATCAATAAAAAATATTAAAAAAAATTGAAACCTTCAGTCCTAGCTGGTTTGGCTTAACGGATAGAGTACTGACTTGTAGACTGAAGGGACCCAGTTTCGATTCTGGTCAAGGGCCCAGTCTGATTGCAGGCTTGATCCCCAATAGGGGTACAGGCTCCATTCTCAATAGGGGGGTGTGCAGGAGGCAACTGATCAATAATTTTATCTCATCATTGCTGTTTCTCTCTCTTTCTCTCTCCCTTCCTCTCTGAAATCAATAAAAATGTTTTAAAAAGAGAAATTGAACCTTCATATATTACTAGCAAGATTGTAAAATGGTGTAGCCACTTTGGAAAACAGTTTTGGAATTCCTCAAATGTTAAATTTGGAGCTATCATACCCTGCAATTCTAACCCTATATATATATACTCCAAATAATATGAAAACAAATGTCCTCATAAGAACTTGTATATGAGTATTCATGGCAACATTGTTCATAATATTTAACAATTGAACACAACCCTGATGTTTATCAACAGGTAAATGGATGGTATATTACTACCGCATAAAAAAAAAGGCATCTGGCATTCACACATGCTACAACATGGGTTAACCTTGAAAACATGCCACTCCATGAAAGAAACCAAACACAGAAGACCATACCTTGTGTGATCCCATTTCTATATAAACTAGAGGCCTGGTGCACAAAATTCATGCATGTGTATGGTCCCTAGGCTTGGTCAGTGATCAGGGCCGAACATGGCCTGCTGGCTGCCAGCTGAGGCCTTCCTTTGTTCTGAGCTGCCCTCTGGTGGTCAATGCACATCATAGCAAGTAATCAAATTCCCAGTCTCCTGGTTGAACTCCTGAGGGGACACTTTGCATAGTAGCCTTTAGTATATATAGATGTCCAGAAAAGCAAATCTAGAGCCAGAAAGTAGTATTTCTAAGTAGTAAGGGCTGGGGAAGGCTAGTGAATGGGGAGTGGAATATAAGATTTTTTTGCAGGATGATGAAATGTTCTAAAATTAGATCATTGCGAAGCTTACACAAATCTATGACTATATTAAAAGCCACTCTATTGTGCACTTTGAAAGGCTTAATTTTATGGTATGTGAAGCCTATATAAACAAAACTGCATATAGAGTAAAATATAGATGGATAATGGAATAAGAAGGGTGTAGCCTACATTTTTTGCAGCCAATTTTTGGAGATTCCATGCAGGAGTCCCTAATTTCCTTCTTTATCCAGAAGGGAATAATTGCAGATATTAAAAGCATGGTGCTAAGACTAATACCTAACGTTTTGGATAGTTTTTTAAAAATGCCAGAATCTAATATGTGTTTTGCATGAACTATTAATCCCATTTGTAGTCCTATGTGAACTATATTGTTATTATTCCCAATTTTCAGGAGGGAGATCGAGACATAGATGTTTAAACCATTGGTAGTATGTGGGAACACCAAGACCTAAATCCCCAATCTCATTTCCTATAAATGTTTTTTTTGGCATTGTCAGTGTTGCATTCTCTAATGAAATACTCGTATGGGAGTGTTTAGGAAGAATTTGAGAAAGAGAATAAAGACCAGATACCTATTCCAATAGATGAATGATACGAGTGACCAATAGTGCTAGAAATGCTCTATCATTGGAATTTGGATCCAATATTTTGATAAGGCAAAAACATTTCTTCAGAATGGAAGTACTATTCATAAGAAAAAAATTGGCTTGAAATGTAAAAATAAGCCCAGAGTGATCAAACTACTTATATTTACTTGTCTTATAAAAAAAAAAGAAGAAGAAAATTTCTACAGTCAAGGTCTTTTGAGCATGGTAAACAGTAAAAGTATTAGTGGCTAACTGTTAAAGAACACTGTTTTACATTAAATACTCACAGGTAAAGGACTAATCCTATTTTGCCTGTTGTACCTTTATAATGCTCCAAGTAATTACAGATCCACCTATTTTTGTGCTAACCTATCCTCTGTGGGTTGTTTTAAATGCTTTTCTTAGTAGGGCGGAAAGCTCATAAGCTTTAAACTATGGCTTTATAATGGCACAAATGTTTCCCCAGTCTTTAAAATGCTTTGGGGAACTCTTAAAATTGTACTACTGCCTGTTTCAAAAACCAACCCGGTGCTAATTGTTTATGTGCTGGTTCATGCTACAGTGTTGTGTGTCATTGCCCTTAAATAAACACTCCTTTAGAAATTCCAAATCAAGTTGAATTATGGAGAGACTCGTTTCTCTAAAATAGAGATATAAAATACTATCAAGCTTCCCAATATGTGTTCCAGTTTTCAAGCTGAGAAGCTGGTATCTGTATCAAAGAACCTTCTGAATAAAGACTCAGCAGCCTGAAGATAAAAAACAAAACTCTAGATGCAAACAATAACAACAAAACAACAAAAACACCAGTATTTCATAATAGAAGAAAAGTAGGCAGGATCAACAAAAACATAGGCAACAATTTTTTTGTTAATAATGTAAAATTATTAATAAGATCTTGTTAATAGGTGAAAATAAGATAAAACTACAACACAGAGCAGACTTTGTCTTACTTGCAAGCTTTACTTTAGCCAGAAATGCATGAAAAGGTTTTCTTCTCTCTCATGTTCTATTACTCTGGGTTCAACATTATCACTACAAATAGGTCTTCGATGAAACGGAACAATCCTATTGTTTGCAGCTCTTAACATATATAATAAATTCAGTCTCACAGGACAGCGGAGGTGTTTTTTCCCCACTTTCAAGAGGATTCTGGCAGCTTACATGGTAACAATTTTTCTTTTCAAAAATAATATGTATGTATTTTGTGGTAGGCATTGTGATAAACAGTGGTCATGAAGAATTAAAATGTGCACTGTATTCATGGTGTAAAACACTTAGGAGAGATAATCTAGTAAATATTTGCATCACTACATCATAAGAAAAATAATGTAGTGATGTATGTGTTATGTAAACACATTAAAAAACACACACACACTTAATTATATCTGAGTTGAGCTAAAAGAGCAAAGGCTTCAGAATATGATGACATTGAGGTCAATGTTCAAAGCTATCCAGTAGTTAATAAGGATGTATGAGAGAGAATAGAATAAGGGAAAGTATCCAGTTATAGAAAGTGTGACTTATTTAAGCACAAATAAAAGAACATGATTGATTGCAAATTATGAAGAATTTGTATAATATTATGGGGCAGATTTATCAGTCATTCACATATAAGTCACTTATGTGACAATTTTATAAATGAAAAAATAGTTTTTAATTCTTTAATGGTTATGTTCTATTTTCAAAATAAACGATTACAATTGGTGGAGTTGAGATTACAAAACTTGACTAGTAGTCTTAATTTTGCAAGAGAATATAAATGGTACAATTAATAAGTGAAGAACTTTTTTGAAGATAAAATTGACATATTTATAATTTAATTTTAGTTTTGGTTTTGATACAATTACAATTAGCTAGTTAATAATTAGAGCTTGGTGCTGGAAATCATGCAAGGGTGGGGTCCAGCTGGCCTACCCTGATTGGGTTGGGGGGGGTAGGAGGCCACTGTGGAGAGGGGCTACAGGCAGTTGATGGGCTGGCCCACCTCCTGGTAGAACTCCCAGTTGAGCGGACAATTTGCATATTAGCCTTTTATTACATGGGATAAGAAAGGAGCAAAAAGGAGGCCAGACATTATAAGCATGTTCCTTTGGGCAGCTTCCCCAGGAAGCTGCAACTTTACACTCCCCAGGGAACCACTGGTCCATTCCCTGCAAACCACTGGCGGAAGCAGTCCTACAAAGAGAGAGATGGGCACATGCCCAGTGAAGTCAGGGTTACACAGGGAAGGCACCTGTCAGTCAAATCTGGGGAACAGAAGTCACAGGGTCTTAATCACAAGGAACAACCACAGCCTGTAATTATTGGAATCAAGAGTCTAGGCCAGTGGTCGGCAAACTCATTAGTGTCAACAGAGCAGCAAACCATAGCTCGAGAGCCCCATGTAGCTCATGAGCCGCAATTTGCCGACCACTGGTCTAGGGGGACAGGGCCACTGCAACTGCATGAAAATTCGGTAATCTATAATCCCCCAAAGGGAGCTTTCCTGCTTGGCTCTTGGCATTCTTATCTCATGGCTCTCTTGGCTCCTGGAACTCTGGTTCTACTCTGGTTCGTCCGTGTTTCCTGCATAGTCAGGTGGCAATGTGGACCCTACACTCAGTGAACTGACAGACTGAGAGTGGGGACGCAAAGTGAGCTAGCCTGCTGCTGGATTGAACTGTGCCCCAAGATGGAACAGAAACTCTGGGTAGCGGCTTTAGTCCTAGTCCTATTGGAGACACAGCTGGAGTTTTCCCTTGGAGGAGTGAAGGGAAATGGGTCCCTGGAAACTCAGGGGTTGAATTCCACAGAAATAAAGCTTTCTACACTATCTCATCTTTCCAGGCGAGTCTCACAAAATGCCTCTTCTCATGACCTCACCAGACGCCCCTGGCAAAGGTGGGGACGTGGTGCGCTCCTCACCGGTAAGTTTCATCTCTCTTTGCTCCTTGGCCTCTGAGGTGTCCCAGCGTGAGCATTGACTCCTTTGCCTCCTTGGCTAATTCTCCTTTGGGCATCCGTGCTTCAGGAGTGGATGGTTCTGTTTCAACTTGGACTTCAACCGGAAAATGGCTTTTTCCTCTCAAAGGGCTTAAAAAACCCTTCTTCTGCAAAGTAGAGCAAAAATGCCAATGGAGCAGACAGAAGCCAGCGAATGCCCTGTTACAGAACACTTGGATTAGAAAGAGAGCACTGCCTCATACTGCAATCAACTCCGGGTTTAATGAAATAGTGCTTTGAGCAAAGCGTGTGGGAAGACTGAGGCGTTCACCGTAGAGTCTTACTAGAGCCAAGATCACATAAAACGTCTAACAGAGGACAATGAATGAAAGCTAGTCTCGTAACCCTAAACATCTAGTACTTGCTTTTATAAGCATACTATACTGATTGTAATATTTATTTTGAATAAGCCTTATTTGTCTCAAGGTGTGCTGCTTGTTAACATGCCCCTGAAGTATAAACTTACTAAAGGAAATATATATTTTTGGGTTGAAATAAAGAAAATATAAGTAAACAGAGTATTTATATGTTGAAGAGATGTTTGGTTTATAAAATCTTCTGAGTTCTAATTCTATTTATGTCCCTAATTTGACTATTAGGTCAGTTCTATTTTATTAATAAGAAAATATCATAAAGATAAGAAATTAAAAATCCCCCATTTAATATCTACAAATTCATTTAGCTATATTATTGCATGCTTAAGGTACAAAAGAGAATATGAACAAATATTAAATTCATCCCTAAATTGATGAGTAAAATGAACTATTCATATTTAGAAGTCTGGTTAATAAAAAAAAATGCTTTTATTTGTCCATTCAGCTTTCATGGGCAAAAGTTTAATGCTATTATTCCCTCTTTATTTCAGAATATTATCTAAGATAGTCTCTTATTCTTTTTAAATTATAAACTTACTCATTTACAGAAAATCTTCAGGAATCTATACTAATAAAAGGGTAATATGCTAATTCAACTGAGACACCTTCCGGGAGATCTTCCAGACATACTTCTAGACAAAGCCATGGTGGTGGAGCCAAGGTAGAGGTGGTTAGGGGTGATCAGACCAAGAGGGAGGGCAGTTGGGGGTGATCAGGCCAGCGGGGGTGGGGGACGCCAGTTGGGGGAGAGCAGGCCAGCAGCGGGGGCAATTGGGGAGGTGCAGGCTATCAGCGGGGGAGAGGGGAATTGGGGGGTAAACAGGCCAGCAGGCAGAATGTTTAGGGGTGATCAAGCAGGCAGGCAGGAAGGCGATCAGGAGCCTGTGGTCCCAGATTTTGAGATGGATGTCCAACTGCCCCTAAACTGGCATTTGGACATCCCCCAAGAGGTCCCAGATTGGAGAGGATGCAGGCCTGGCTGAGGGACACACACTGCCCCCCTTCCCATGCATGAATTCTGTGATTGTATATCATAAAAGTGCATTATATTAAAGGGTTAGAGCTTTATATTTGGGATTAAAAATAAACAAAACATAATCTATGTTTGTGAAGGAAACAAAAATGCCAATTTCCTTCTTGCCCTTGGTTTTTCTCATTTCTGAATACTTATGGGAGGTTAAGATGGGAGAAATGGTCAAGTGTGTTTACATAGTATTTCTACAGACTCTGATGTCAACTGTTTTTGGCCTTATAGAGAGTATTTTAAATGTCACAAAATAACAGTGGTCACAAAAGTCATTGTAATATTATTTTTAAATGTAAACTTTACTGAATTATTCGTTTCATGTCTGACATGAGGGAGATTTTTGAGAGGAGAATAAAAACATCTTTATCTCAATAGTTGTGGGAGAGTTCTGGTTATGGGAGAGTTCTGGTTTTACCTTTTTCTTTCTTGGTTTGATAATCTCTATTACTAATATACAAGTCCAAAATGCCTGCTTAATTTAATAAACAAAGCATTCTTTTAGTGAGATACTAAAATGCAAATAAGATATTAAAAAGTAAAAGAAAACAGCAATTTAAATGTTTTGACAGGACATTTACTATCCCAGAACAAGTGCAGTAGTAATACCCTTTTCCCCAATAGGTACTAAGGTGGCTGTGTGGTCTGAGGTGTATCTGATGATTCAACAATGAGTTGACAAGAAGGTCAAGACTCAGTGACAATGATAAGCCAGGTTCTTCAAGGAGGATACAAGAAAGAGGCATAAATATGAGGGAGGACTAATAATCAAAATGCTAAGATGCTCAAAGTGTGTTCATTGCCATGTTTCTTCAGCCTCTCATCAACACCTTGCTATTACTAGGTAATTCTGTATTCATCTCTAGGAATAACAAACCATTGTATATAGAAATATAGTAATGAATTCTGTAGTAATTCTACCACAATATTTGCTCTCCTCCAGTAAGTGTTCTTAATGTTTATTTGTTCAAATTACTCTGACTCATATTATGTTGTGGAACGTTAGGAATGGATGAGTCCAAATCAGAAACAAGTGCACGGAGCACTGCAGAATCGTTAATTTTCTAAACATCAGGACAATATGCTAATTACATTATACCTTCTCATGAATGCAATTATTGGTTACTATTTTTAGTCTGTTCTTGTAGAAATTTTAAAAGTACACTTGACTAAGAATGTTATGAACCCACTAGTAATTACTGTTTGAAACAAGAAAGTGGCAGACAAGTTAGAAATAAGAAACCAATTTCAAAGCAGCACTAAGAACATGTCTCTGTCATGTTTAAAACTGTAGTTAAAATCTGAAATTCTCAATATTTTCTCTTCATTGGATGAAGAACTTGAGAAAATAAAATCAATTTGTTAATTTCTGCTGGCATATTAAGAAACATTCTTATTTAATGAGATTTATACTTTATGTGGCTGTGCTCAAGTTTGCTTTTAGATAAAATTACTCTAATTGTTGTTTGAGCTTGATCTCATCCTATACAATAAAAGGCTAATCCTTTTGACTGAACAGAAGAATGACTGGTCGCTATGAAGCACACTGACCAATGCGGGAGGGCCGATGTTCAATGCAGGAGCTGCTCCCTGGTTGTCAGTGCACTCCTACAGGGGGAGCTCCACTCAGTCAAAAGCCCTGAGCTGGGCTCATGGATGATGAGTGCAGTGGTGGTGGCAGGAGCCTCTCTTGCCTCTGTGGCAGAGCTAAGGATGTCCGACAGATGGCTTAGGCCTACTCCCTATCCTTTGGACATCTCCCAAGGGCTCCCAGACTGTGAGAGGGCACAGGCTGGGCTGAGGGCCACCCCTCCATCACGCAAATGCAAGAATTTAGTGCACTGGGTCTTTATTTGTTCAATAATTAGTTACATTTAAAATGTCTCCACTGTTCCAAAAGGCATTTTGTAACCTTCCAACCAGTCACTTAACTCTTTTTTTAATTTTTTTATTGTGTTACATGTATACATATCTCCCCATTGCCCCCCACCTCCCAGGCATACCCCAATCCCACAATGTCTTGTGTTCATTGGTTATGCTTATATGCATGCATACAAGTCCTTTGGTTGATCTCTTATCTCCTTAACCTTCCTGCTGTAATTTGACAGTCTGTTTGATCCTTTACTGCTTCTGTGTCTATCCCTTTGTTCATCAGTTTATAATGTTCTTTATTATCCACAAATGACTGAGATCATGTGGTGTTTCTCCTTCATTGACTGGCTTATTTCACTTAGCATAAGGCTCTCCAGTTCATCCAGGTTGCTGCAAATGGTAAGAATTCCTTCTTTTTAATGGCAGCATAAAATTCCATTGAAGTCACTTAACTCTTTAAGCTTCATTTTTTTTAAAATCTTATCTGGAGTGGAATTGAAACTTTATAAGTATATGATAAAGGTTAGGGACAAAATGGCCAATGTGCCTCAGTGGTTGAGAATCGACCCATGTACCAAGAGGTCACAGGATCAATTCCCTGTCATGGCATTGCTGACTCAATCCCCAGAAAGAGGCATGCAGGAAGTAATAGCCAATCTATGTTTCCCTTTCATTGCTATTTCTAGCTCTCTATCCCTCTCCCTTCCTCTCTGTCTAAAATTAATAAAAAACTATTTTTTAAAAAGGTTAAGAACAATATGTAGATATCACTTAGTATAGTGTGCTTGTCATATAGTAACACACAATAAACATATAAATGCCATACTTATCTTTAACAAATATGTTATTATATTTTAGGGAAAAAATAAAATAATATTACTTTTGGACAACTCTAAATACAAGTTGGGGAATAAGATATTTTATTCATCTATCATGGCAAGTTTTGTTTTTTCAGCCTAAAATGGTAAAAATAACACAGTAGCAAGGAGAAATTACTAGTATTTGCATAAAAGATGTTTGTTGTCTTTGTTTTAGCTTACCTTTAAAATTATTTATGTTTAATTTTTTCCCCATGTAAGATAAAAATTGACTTATCCAGTCACGTCTTTGATCAACAATACTTTTGAGATATTCTGAGATATGTACTTATAAAAGTGAGGTCTTTGTATGTTAGGTGTTGAAAACAGAAAAGCTAACATATAAAGATAGGCATGAAAAGGGCCTCCTTTTTGCACAATGTAGTAAACAGTAAGCTCAATAACATGGACCATGGTTGGTTTATTAGTAGGCCTGTGATTTAACAAGGTTAATTTATGAGAGAGCATTGTTATCTTTGCTATGTTTCCTATTTCTTCCTTGAGTGTGGCACATTCAAGTCACTCAGAGGGGGAAAAGGCTGTAGCTCATGGCAATGTGTATTATTTTATTAGAGATGCCTCCATGTAGGCCAATTAAATATGGCACACCCAAGGGGTCCGACTGATAATCCAGAGTAAGTGCAGTTTCTGAAGCAGAAGAACCTCCAGGAGATGTAGCAAAAAGTAATAGCAGTTATTTCCCACATTACATGAGCACAACATCCATCACAAAGAGTGGGAACAGCCGCTGAGGCCTTTTTAATGAACTGTCTCAGGGAAAAATGTCTGCTCCATCGTTACATAGTAAAAAAGTTACAACAAAACATTCTGGGTTTCTTCTGTGCTCACATCACAAGATAATGTCACAGGGATGTGGCTTTGAGACTCAATATCATTGCCTTTTAAATGAACAAGGAAACAAAAAATAACTGAATTTGAAAATAAAAAAGAGCATGTCTAAGCAGTAAGATATTTTTACAATCACATTTTAAGATTAATTCATAATAACCCTAATGCCATAACATAATCTTTTAAAAAAATACAGCGGGAAGGCAGGGGAGGTTGCAGGGGTGGGGGGTGGGGCTTTAAGAGATCAACCGAAGGACTTGTATGTATGTATATAAGCAATAGATACAAGACACTAGTGGTGGTGGGGGGAGAGGTGAGGGCATGTATTGGGGGGTAGGGAAAACTGGGGGGAGGTCAATAGGGGAAAAAAAAGGAGATATATGTACTACTATTTGTAATACTTTAAACAATAAGAAAAAAAGAAAGAAAACCAAATAAAGGAAAAATTAGAGTGTATGTCCAAATGTCTCCAAATGTCTAGAGAAAACAAAGGAAGAAAATAATAATAAAATTATATTCAGTAATCTCACAAATTCCAGAGGTTTCTGCATAGTTTTATATAGAATGGTATTAACAGATATTGACAGATCAATGGTGCATTCAGCACCTTTTTAGGAGCATTATGGGAGTTATAGAATTGTAGCCCTAAATTTCCTGCATCAGTTTTCTTTTCAAAGTACTATTCCAAATCATAGGCTTTGTCCTTTGCAAGTGTTCTCTCATTAGGTAGGAGTTCATATTTCCCAAGGGTTTTAATAAATCTGCTTGCTGTATGTACTAAAACATTCATTCTTGGTATTTACTTTAATAAAGAGTAACTCAGCGTTGCAACCTAACCATATCTTTTCTCTCACTTTCAGTAACTTAATATCTTTTTTATTATATTATATTAATTAATTTATTATATTTTTATTGTTTAAAGTATTACATATTCTCATTCTTCCCTGATTGACCCCCTGCCCAGCCACTCCCACCCCTGAGCACAATCCCCCACTGCCCCAGTGTCTGTGTCCATTGGTCATGCTAATATGCATGCATACAAGTCCCTTGGTTGATCTCTAACACCCTCACTTCCTTGCCTCTTCTCTGAGTCTGGACAGTCTGTTCAGTGCTACCTAGTCTCTGGATCTATTTTTGTTCATCAGTTTATGTTGATTATAATATCTCACATATAAGTGAGATCATGTGATATTTACCTTTCTTTGCCTGTCTTATTTAACTTAGCATAATGCTCTCCAGGTCCATCCATGCTGTTGTAAATGGTAAAAAAGTCCTTCTTTTTTATAGCTGCATAGTATTCCATTGTCTAGGTGTACCACTTTTTTTAAGTCACTCATTTGCTGATGGGCACTTAGGCTGTTTCCAAATTGTAGCTATTGTAAATTGTACTGCTATGAACATAAGGGTGAATAAATCCTTTCTGATTGGTGTTTCTGGTTTCTTGAGATATTGTCCTAGAAGTTGGATTCCTGGGTCAAATGAGAGTTCCATTTTTACTTTTTGAGGAAACGCCATACTATTCTCCACAGTGGCTGCACCAGTCTGCATTCCCACCAGCATTTACAAGGGTTCCTTTTTCTCCACATCCTCAGCAGCACTTGTCATTTGTTTATTTGTTGATGATCATTGTTGTTTTGATTTGCATCTCTTGGATGATTAGTGACTTAGAGCATGTTTTCATATGTCTCTTGGCCTTCGGTATGTCCTCTTTTGAAAAGTGTCTATTTAGGTCCTTTGTCAATTTTTTGATTAGATTGTTTATCTTCCTTTTGTTAAGTTGTATGAGTTCCTTGTAAATTTGGAGATTAATGCTTATCTGAAACTATAGGCGCAATGCACAAAATTCGTGAAAAGGGCTTGGCCCCCATCCCCAGCCGCCAGGGGCCTGTGCCGCCTCTGCCTTGGCCACCACATGCTCTGCTGCCTCTGCCTTGGCCCCTGCTGCCAGGGCTTCCTCTGGAAGGATGTCGGGGCTAATTAGCATATTACACTTTTATTATGATAGATACCATTGACAAATATGTTCTCCAGTGCAGTGAACTTTCTTGTTGTTTTGTTGATGGTTTCACTTCCTGCACAGGAACCAAATGGCCACTCAACCCAATCCCTGAGGGCTCCCTGGGGGTATTTGAAATCTTTGTTTCCTTGCTGAGCTCAAGGCTGGGTGTGGCTGAGCTGGTAGGAGGGGCCTGATGTTCAGGAGAAAAATGTCTGCTCAGGGTTGGAGGAATTGGACTAACCCAGAGCCGACCTTCTGATCACCTCTCCCTATGTTGTTCCCCAGCTTCCACAAACCACGTTCCCCTGCACCACAGCCTCAGTGAGTGTTTGTAATGGAAAGATCCTATGCACTGGGTTTAGAAAGTAAGAGCAAGGAAAGTATAAAGACAGAGCAACCAGGCCCTTGAATGTCTCTCCTCCCTCCTCCCTGCTCCCGAGCCCGCCCGTCACTATGTGCCCAGTGCAGAACTTCAGGCTTCCTTTCTGGGTGCAGCCTTCCATGGCTGTGGGCTTAGATCTAGCATTCCTGCTGCCAGCTGCCTGTGGATTCCCTTCCATAGAAGAGCACTACATGTGTCCCCAAGGGATACAGAGTTGGTGCAGCACAACCTCCTGACACTGCAGGCCCAACTGCGCACGTTTCTCCCTCCAGCCTAGATCCCCCATCCCACCTCTTTCTACCAGTGGTTCTCAAACTGTGTGGGTCACAAGTGGCCTAAGACCATCAGAAAGCACAGATATTTACATTATGATTCTTAACAGTAGTAAAATTACAGTTATGAAGTAGCAACGAAAACAATTTTATGGTTGGAGGTCACCACAACATGAGGAACTGTATTAAAGGGTCTTGTCTTTAGAAAGGTTGAGAACCACTGCTCTAGGCGAACTCTGACATTTCCATCCATGGATTGTCTCACCAGCTGTGTTTAATGTATCAATTCTAGGTGGATGTTATTCAATTCAGCTGTTTCTTCTATCTACTCTGTGAGAAGGTGACAGACGCATCTGCCTATTCAGCTGCCATTTTGTCTCCCCCTGGACAAACATTTTAGGAGCCTGTGACCAGGGAGCCTTGAGTCTCGGTGTTCATGGATTCACAGTGGAGGCCTCTGATTCCTGGCCAGTGTGGCTGCAGGGTCCCAGGGAATGTCTGATGTCTCCCTGGGTGGAGTTGAGGCTGGTCTCCCAGTCACAGCCATGCTCCCTTTCTAGATGGTGTGGTCTCTGTGGCAGAGCTGGCTGCCCAGAGAGAGATTTCAGCAGCAGTAAAAGGCTACCTGCCTAGGGGAGCCCGGTCCACCAGCCCCCAACAGACCTGTGGGATATAGCTGTCCCTCACTCACAAATACACCCCCCACATGTCCAGTAACTTAATATCTTTAAAATAAGTAAAATATTACATCCTAAATATTTTGCTAAATTGTATAAATCTGCTTGCAATGAGTCTCCACTAAATTGTCTCCATGCACTATGTGTCTTTAATATTCTCTGTTTTTCTAGAAAATTGAAGAATTTTCATATAAAGTAGTTGATAAATCAATGGGGATTTAAAAATACATAATTATGTTGAGTGGTAAGTCTTAGACTGCATATTAACATTTTAAACATTTGGTTTTATTAAAAATTTTGGAAATTGGTATTTAGATATTTGATGCATCACACATCACGAGAGATTAATGGGACATTTTAATTTTCAATTAAAATCTATTTAAGTTCATTAGTTGTACAATATTAACACAGTATTATGACAGTATCACAATTATTATAATATGAACTCAATATTAACTGCTGCAGTAGTCAACATGTAAGCGAATAACAAAATATTAAGGATATAATTATATTCCTTTTATATTTTTGCTCTTACCCAATTATCTTCCATTTACTTTATTTTTCTTTGTAGATCTTGGAATTGTGCTAAGTTAGCAAATTCAAATATTTATATTTTTTTCATTCTTTCCAAGATCTCTGGTGCTTGTATCTAAAAATAGTTTTTATCATAATAATTCAAGTTTTGTCAACCTCCTATCTCCTGTTATAAATATATTCTTGTCTCTTAATTTCTTAAATACAGCCATGACAATAACTCCTAGAATACCATGGATTTCAGTTTGAGTTAAAAAATTAGGATTCTGCTTTTCATTGGGATGCTAAGGATTATAATAATGCTATTAATGTTGTCTTGTTAGAGTGAAATTGAGTGAGACATACATATCTCTCAGGCACAGATGAAAACCTAAGAAACAAGTACCATCTTAGTCTGCTTGGGTTTCTATGACAAAACACTCTACATCAACTGCCTTACACAACAGACATTTATTTTCTCTCACAGTTCTAGATACTGGAAGTTCCACACCAAGATTCTGACTGGTGAGAACTCTCTTCCTGGCTTGCAGATAGCTGCTGTTTCTCTGTGTGCTTACATGAACACACATATGTAGGCAGAGCCATCTTTCTCTCTTTCTCTTTTTAGGAAGCCATCAGTCCTATTGGATTAGGGCCTCATCCTTATGACTTCATTTAACCTTAATCATCTCCAAATACAGTCCCACTGTGGGTGGGGGCTTTAATATAAATTATAGGAGGACACAATTTGTTCCCAGGAAGTACCATGGCCACATATCCAATCATACAGTTTGGAAAGAATTTATGTCTTGATTATTTTATTCAGCAAGTGCTACCACAGTAGCTTTTCCACTTGCTAAGTTTCTGGAAGGCATCAACATTGCATACCTTAGCACCTGCTTCACATTAATTTGAACAGTTCAGCAACTCCAAAAAGAGTTCAGCAATTTTTTATGCAGCTTTAAGTGTTCAATGTACTTCACTCTATTCTTCAAGGAGAAAACTTTGTTAGAGTAGCAGGACCAAAGGTTCTTTCTGAAAATGTTTGCCTGTGGATTAAATCTCTTCATCCCAGACAATTTACTAAACCAGAAATTTTGCTTAAAGCCATGCATTCTTTGATGTTCATATTACAGTCCCTTCTTTTTTAACGTATTCTGTTCATCCAGGTAAAAGATACCTGTAATGCTGGCAATAGCTGCTCCTGGCCATCTCAAAGTCATGTCCACGTTTTGCATATAACATACCCAAATAAGCATTGACATTCAAGAAACAATTTTTTTCCCCGTTGGCCAAAGATACCAACTTGAGTATGGTATTTGCAGCCTTGAAGAAAAGATTGAAAGCCTGGGAACAATACTAACTTGTATTATTTAATTTTTTGATGTCTTCCTGTTTTGTAAAATAAATACATAATTTTGCATAAAATATAGTAAAATTAGCACTCAGTTAGGAAGACTTTCTCTGATTAAAAAATGAAAATGTACAGAAGCAGAACCTCCTATGAAGATGAAAGCTATTTTTTTTTCAAATTTACTAAAAATCTTATGTGAGACTTTGGGAAGTCATTTGTGGAATAAGTCGTTTTTTAACTGCATTTGTGTGTGGCTGGGAGATTCCCAGCTAACACCTGAAATACATTCATTTCATATAACTAAGCATCTATTTTCTGTCAGTTGTATAATGGAGGTACACAATACATTGTAATATTTTAGTGGGAATCTACTTAAAATAAAGACAAGCGTTGTTTGTAATGTTGTCTTTAATTGGGGTGACAGAGACAAAAGCTTCCCTGAGGTGAAATAATGAACTATTTAATACTGGTATTCAAACTGTTTACTTCCCTACCTAAACATGAATGAGGTATAACACTTTGATAAAAGTGATTCATTATTATGGGGACCTCACCCAGAAGTAGGGAGGGCAGAGTTGAGGATGTATTCTGGGGCTTGCAGAGAAGACATCGCTTATTTAAAAAAATCTTTCCATTTCCAAAACTTGCCATTTTGGAGGCTAAATACTAATCATTATTTAGCAGATTGAATGTTTGGCTTTGGCACCATAGGTCACCAAAACCCTCTCAAGATTAAAAGACAAGTTTCCCCTGACTACAAGGTCAGAGGTTTCCACTCGGTGTTCAACATCTAGGGCAATGTCGGCTGTGATCATGAAATTTTAGCTCACTTCTCTGTAGAGAGCAGTCAACCCCTTTTCTGCCTTATGCCTTCACTGCTAAACCAGAAACTGTGAGATGTATGAGATTTCACCCAACTTCAAGCTGACAAGTGAGCCTGTCATGATTTCATGAATTACAGCAGAAAACGCAGGCTTTTGGATCCAAAACACAAGTTTTTTTTGTTTTGTTTTGTTTTACTCACTGTTACCCCAGTAGCCAGAGTTATATATTGTGCCAGTTCTCTGAGCCCAAATCCCCAGAAAGGGATGATAAGAGAGTTTGATGTTGCTTGCACGTGCCCAGGTGATATGTTATAGGTGAGAAACCTCAAGATTTGGAAACTTCAATCTTATAAAAAGTCTACTGAAAAGTTATCTATCCTCCCCTATGGAGAGATAAATTACCTTTCTGATACTGGAATGGAAGGACAGGTACCTGAGGAGGAGGGGGAAGCATCTCTACAGGGTGTCCCCAAAAATGTATACACATTTTAATAACCCAATTTTGGAAATAAAATGTACTGTAATAAGCGCTGACTTTGTAGTTATTTACAGTGTGCGTATACATAATGGGGGGATACTCTATGTACATAGGAAATGAGAGATCAGAGAATGTTCTAAATACACATTTGAAACCTTTCTTCAAAATTAAAGAAAACTTAGCTTTTACAAATGTCTTTAATTTTGGTAAAATTTATTTATTACTTCTTATTTACAGTTCTATGAGATTTAGAAAGCACATACCTACATGAAATAACACAATCAAGCCGAGACCGGTTTGGCTCAGTGGATAGAGTGTTGGCCTGCGGACTGAAGGGTCCCAAGTTCAATTCTGGTCAGGGGCATGTACCTTGGTTGTGGGCACGTCCCGGTGTGGGGCGTGCAGGAGGCGGCTGATCGATGTCTCTCTCTCATCGTTGTTTCTAGCTTTCTATCCTTCTCCCTTCCTCTCTGTAAAGAATCAATAAAATATATTTAAAAAAAACACAATCAAGGTGCAGAACAGTTCTATTACCTCCAGAATAATCTGCTTTAACACTCACACACACACACACACACACACACACACACACACACACACACTACATGTACATACATACAATCTTTATAACATTAGAGTTCCAAAGTCCAAAGTGGGTCAGTCTCACTGGACTAAGATACAAGTGTTGGTAGGGTTGTTTTCATTCTAGAGGTCCCAGGTGAGAATCTTTTGCCTGGTCTCTTTTCACTTGTAGAGGCTAAATGCATTTCCTTGGCTCATAGACCCAATCCATTATCTTTAAAGCAAGAAGATTGGGCTGAAGCGTCCTTTTCACATTACTGTCTCTGATCTGAGTCTTCTATCTTTTGCTTCAACCACGGAGCTACACCCGGCTGGGCAAATCTTGAGTATAGAGGGCCTGATGATTACATTAGCCTTACCTGTGTAATCCAGAATAACCTCTCTATATTAACATCCTCAATTGAATCATATCTGCAAATTGCCCTTTACATATAAAACAAAATATTCATAGGCTCTGGGGATTAGGGTGTGGGCCTATTTGGGGTGAAATTATTCTGCCTATTACAGCATGGTTCACATGCTCTGGCTTTATGGAAGTATACTATATATTGTTACTACTTCTTTGATATTGTCCTGGTTTATAAAGAAAAGTGTAGTCTATAATTCTGCTGACTTGCATGAACAAGGTGAGTGCACACCTTATAGACTTATCATCTTATTTATAATGCTATCTTGGTGGAGGTTGAGCTTTAAGGCACATTATTTGATCCAAAGTATTTTCAATACATATAATGAACTTGGCTATAATAGAATGCTAATATATTTATGAAGGCTGTAATTGTGTTTCAAAGCCATTTCATAGAAGCACTGTAGCATGGTAGAAATTACCTGGCACCAGAGTTCCCATAAGCTATTAGTTTCTTGCACTACTAATGAGGCTAGAATTTCTAATGCTAAATTTCCCCTTAAAAACACCTCATCCTTATTTAATCCCAACATTTTCTTCGCATTTTCATGTTGTCTAATTCTGTGGCAAATCCATGGATCCAGGGACCTAGCTCATGTTATTTTGCACATTGCCAACTTCTATTTCTTGCACTGATATACATAGAGTTCCATTTGTATGGTTGAATTCAGAAAGGAAATAAATCTCTATGATCTCAGAACAATTTGTTTCCCTCTGAAAATATAAAAACAAACAACCAAAAACAAAACAAAACAAAATCCCTACAAAAAACAGGAGTCCTAGAAGTTGTTCTCAGATTACAGGACTACTGTGATAATAATGTAACTTTATTCAGTTAGCTACCTAGTTGATTTTGTCTTTTTATAAAAATCATTGTGATAGAGTAAGAATTGTAATTATGACTTTGGGCCCTTTCTAGGGATTATTTTACCTATTTGTGCCTAATTGCAGGACTGCTAAATAGATTATGAGTTGGTAAAGTAAAAGTCAAAACACTATTACATACTAGTCTTTGAAGAAAACTAACATTTATTTCAGGTTGGCACCTGAAGAAATGATAGACACCTATTCTCACTGATAATATTTTCTCTTAACATAAATATGAATATATTTACAAAACATGTCTTAATGGACCTTGAAAATTAGCTATGAAGGGCAGAACAGAAAAAAAAACAAACCAGGTCTTATGCTGGCAAGTCATTCAGAATGTGAAACTATTTTAGTCCAGATGAGAAGTATTTAAGTGTTGGATCAGCTTTTAAATTTTATTGTCTTCCATCAGTTCTGTAAGTATGAGTTTGGTTTAAAATACATATCTTTTGGGTATTTTGAAATACAATTTAAACTGTAGTTTGCATTACCTAACAGATTATTTTGGAAACTTTCCTGGAAGAGCATTATGCCTAGCACAGAAAGACTACTTTTAAATTATCATGGCTTATTTTTCAGAATCTATTATTTGAGATCCAAACCTTGAGTAATTTATTTGTTTTATATATAAAAAAAAAAAAAAAATATATATATATATATAAATAATTTGTATTGATTTCAGAGAGGAAGGGAGAGGGAGAGAGAGTTAGAAACATCAGTGATGAGAGAGAATCATTGATTGGTTGCCTCCTGCATGCCTCGCACTGGGAATCAAGCCCACAACCTGGACTTGTGCCCTGACTGGGAATTGATGACTTCTTGGTTCCTGGATCAACACTCAACTGCTGCAATACACCCGGCTGGGAAAATCTTGAGTAATTTAGAACTTAAGTTTAAACTATTCCCTCTGAGGTATTTGGATCATAAAGGCTAAAGGAAGAATATTGTACTCAACTATATTTCATATTTTATTTTATTATTAATATTAAATTTAATTTAATTTAAATATATTTTTATTGTGTTACATGTATACATATCTCCCCATTGCCCCCTCCCTCCCATGCATACCCCAACCCCCAGGGTCTATGTTCATTGGTTATGCTTATATGCATAGATACAAGTCCTTTGATTGATCTCTTATCTACCCCACCTCTCCTTAATCTTCCTGCTATAATTTTTTAAAAGCTTATTCTTTAAACTCATAGAAACATCATTTCTTATGTGCTCTCAACTATATTTTTAAAATTGAATTAGTTATATCTAATTAATAGTTACAGTTATTGGTAATCAGTCTAAACATATGAATGTGAATTGTATCTATTTCCACTAAAATAGTATGACAAGCTGCTGAGGGTTATGTTCATTGTAATTTCAGTTATGCTATTGATTACTTAATTTGATTGTAAGTAGTTGTAATGTGACAGTGTGATACTTTCTTTTCACAAATTTGAACATTAAATGTTCCCACCTAGTTAACATTTAAAACATTTATCTATATAAGTAACAAATGCATTCTGCATTGCTTTGTGATTCCACAAACAGGGAGACCTTAATCACTTTATAATGAAGTATAAACTCTATCTCTTTTGTGAAGCTCATTGCCATCTAGACAAACATTAATAGCTTTTCCATTCCAAAAGGAAATTAACCAAAGTATTTGTGTTACGCTCCAAAGTAATTTATTAGTTAGTAATAACAAAGTAAATTTAGTAATTCCTTAGTTAGCACACTGAGTTGACAATAAAATTTGAAGTAAAGACAATTCTTTAAAAAAGCGCTATAGTAGATAACTGTGTTTGCAGTAGCTATGTTATGTAAAGTCCCATGAAATGCTGAATTACCAAACACTGCCTCATTGCTCCTAGGAGTGTGTGTGTGTGTGTGTGTGTGTGTGTGTGTGTGTGTATTACCTATGTATCTACAAACATATCACACATCAATTTTAATCTTAAGTCATAAAAAACCAACTCATCCTGGTGGATTTTACAATAGAAAAAAATAAATGTCCAGAGGTAAGTACTTGCTGAGGCTCTCCACTAACTGGTGCTAGAATTGGGATTTGAACCCCATGGAGCAGCCTCAGAGCAGGAGCTTCTTGGAGTGTACCTCCTTGCTCCCTAGCAGCACCATCCTCTGATGCTTCCTAAGAGCAAACTAAGAAGGCAGAGTGTTGCTTCATCTGATCTCAGGTGGGAATTGGTAGTTGGTCAACTCAAGTTGGCCACTGTTCCCCTTCAATCTGTTCATGTAAGCAAATCACACCAAAACGCTGCAAGTATTGATTTAGGGGTTACAAATAAATTTTAGTTACTAGGAAAATTGGTATATACAGGCTCTGCCAATAATGAGGGTTGACTCTTTTTTAGTATTTCTCCTTAGTTATATAACTAAAAATACTTGGGTATAGAAAAGTTAAAGCCAGAAAGAGTAATTTGAAAGAATAAAATTAATTATCTTGGGATGATGCAAAAAAAATACCCCACCTAAAATATTCACCATATTATAGTAATAATTTTGGGAGTATCTCACAGAATTTCTCTAAAAATAATCTGAATAAAATATCACAAGATCATTAATCTCTGCTTTGAGTATTGATATTTTAGAGCAACAGATATCAAATATCTCCATTGTATCAGGTACAATGCCTTTTGTGTTCATTGGTTTATTTGACACTAGAGGCCCGATGCATGAAATTCGTGCAAGGGCCTTGACTTCAGCCTCCTCCTGCCACTGCCCTGGCCCCTGCCCACTGTGGCTTTGTCCAGATGGGAGGATGTCCAGTCTAATTAACATATTATGCTTTTATTATTATAGATTTGAGGCTAAACTAGGAATGAAGCAAGTATAGCTATTGTTCAGTTAGTGAAACAGTTTGATACAGGTCAAATACATTGTCTAAGTTGTAAAACTTGCCTCTGTCCTGAGTGAGAATCTTGAAAGAAAATTA
Source organism: Lasiurus cinereus (assembly GCA_011751065.1). NCBI lineage: Eukaryota > Metazoa > Chordata > Mammalia > Chiroptera > Vespertilionidae > Lasiurus > Lasiurus cinereus. The sequence goes on from JAAGEH010002528.1 coordinate 32,263,933, forward strand.
CCTGTGACTCCAAACCTCATGGCCTCTTCAGTACATCACACAGCTCCCAAGAGAAATACTCTGGAAGACATATCACTCTTAGTTCTATTTGTGTGTTTAACTGTGTATTTTGTTTGGATGAAAGTTCTGTGAAAGGATAACAAAGCCTGTCTGGCCCCTAGTATTTTATCTCTAGTTCCTAGCATAGTGCTTGGCACATCATTAACAGACTATAAATATCTGTTGATGTTATAAATGAAAATGAATAGATTAATGATATCCTAGTTACGAAGATTAGCTTCCAAAAACTTTTAGATAACTCCATAATTCAGTCCAGATTTTTATTTTATTTTTGCTATGTATACCCTGCCAACATTGAAAACCAAATTTTATAATAAATGATTGCTCGGGTTACTCTTAGGTTTTGAATATATTTCTGTATGCAACACAGGGCTTTCTTTTGAACCATTTCCTGCCATTACTATGCTCATTGATGACTTTCTTTGTTCTACCTTCTAAGTCTACATTGTTGGCAAACCTCAGACAGAACACTGTGCCCATTCTTAAACAGCCATCTGCATGTGCCCAGGAAAAATAGCAAAGAACAGAAAAAACCCTGTCAAGTTCTTGTCCTTTGCCAATTTCTTCATCCCACTTTACTGTGCACTCTGAGTGCTAATATAAAGTGGGGATTCTGATTGCTTCACCCCTTCTCAATAGTTTGTATTTTAAAGAAACAGGAAGAACAGAGGCATAGAAAAAAGAAAAATCTATTGCTACTCTTATAAAATACTGTATGAATATATTATACCATGGATGCAGGCCAAAGAATACCTAACAGAACATGTTTGAATACATGTATCTGTTAACATATATATTCATACTCAGGCTTACATTTTATAAATACTTGGAATGTGTAGAAATATAATAATGATTACACCAGCTAAAATTTAGAGAAAATGATCAATAAAAACTCTAGAGAAAAATTAAAAAAAATGCTTAACATCTTACGTGAGAGTGTTTTATTAAAAACTTTACCCTTCAGCAAATTGGTAGAAGTTTAGAACAAAAATAAGATTTCATTTATTTTAGATAGTAGTATGCTTGCAATTACTTTTTTTATTGTAATTCATATAAATACATTTACCAAGGCATTCTTAGAAACACACATAATTTTTTTATTTTATTTTTCTGTTACATTTTAAAGAAAAACATGTTTGAGACAAATGATTCTGCTGGCAATATCTTTCCATTTTAGGCTCTCTGGATTTATTCATTAAAGATAGAGGTTCTTACAATTGACACTTTAGTAATTGAAAAAATCCTTGTTGCTGAGAGATCCAGTGGCTTTCAAATAAATCCCCTGGAGATGCAAGTTCTTCATGAGGACCTCAGGAGGAGCTGAAGTTTATGAGTTAGAGACCAAGCAGAGAATATTTTATTAGTTTACATTATGGGATTTTTAAATAAGAGTCTACATGCTAAAAGGAGTCTCTACTAAAATTTGAGAATTCTTTATCTAGTCCAGCTTTCAATACTAGATCATACTTAAATACATATTCTAGTATGTTACAAGTAATTTATATTAAACACTATGATACATTTGGGGAAAATAATGTTACTTACATATTGTGGAGCACACAATTTTCTCCAGAGATTCCAAACTGGGTCCTCTACTGGTATGCTAAATGAGACCTAACATCTATCTATACATCACTGAATCTGACTATTGATCTCAGCTTTTGTTTTTATCTCATGCCAGCACAATGCCAAAAACAACATAATCTCATAATCTCAATAAACGTTTGTTAAAATAATGAATAGTAGTAGAAAGTGTTCTGGCCCAACTGATGTTCCAATCCACATGAAATTCTTATTCCCTCACCATGCTTTTATATTTTATATATATTTTACCCTTCAGCAAATTGGTTGAAGTTCAGAGCAAAAATAAGATACACACACACACACACACACACACACACACACAATCTAGAGAACCAATGCACGAAGATTCATGGAAGAATGGGCCTTCCTTCCCCTGGCTGCCAGTATCGCCTTCGCTCCAGCTGGAGCCACCTTTCTGCCTTACCATGCTGCCCAGAGGCCTAGAGCAGCTGGGGCAATATGGAACACCTGTGTTGGCCGCACTCAACCTCTGGTCACTTGGCACCTATGTATGCAATATAACCCACCATCTTTGTTGGGTTAATTTGCATACTCACTCCTGATTGGCTGGTGGGTGTTGCGAAGGTATGGCCAATTTGCATCTTACTCTTTTATTAGTGTGTGTGTTATTAATTTCAAAGAAGAAGGGAGAAGAAACATCAATGATGAGAGAGAATCATTGGTTAGCATGCCCCTCACTGGGGATCAAACTAGCAACCTGGGCATGTGCCCTGACCAGGAATCAAACATCCTGGTTCATAGGTTGCGCAGCATATTTTTATTTTTGACTAGGGACCCAGTGCACAAATTTGTGCACCTTGAAAGGAATTATGGGCCACGAGGCTGTGGTAGGCACAGGGGCAGGTCTTGGCCCATCCTCTGCACCCTTGCTTGGCTTCTCTCACCATGATCCCCTGAACACCTGTCTGCCCACAGCCCTGCTCCTGCTGCCAATGCTCCCACAATGGCTCCAGCACTGTTCACACCTGCTGAAGGTGTGAAGCAATTGGGGCCAGTGCCATCAGTAGGTGCAAATGGCAGTTGCTGCCCTGATCAACCCTGAGGAGCAAGGGGAGGTGAAGAAGCCCTCAGGGGTGATCAGAGCTAGCAGCCATTGTTTGTACCCATTGATGGCGCCGAGCCATCGGAAGTGGCACAGAGTACCAGCAGTGGATGCGAGCAGTGGCTCCAGCTGCAGGTATGAATGGGACTGGCACTGGCAGTAGGTGTGAGCGATGGCTCTCGCACTAGCAATGGGTGTGAGCAGGGCCATCACCAGTGGCAGGTGCAAGAGGTGGCTGCTGACCCTGATCTCCCCTCAGGAGCAGGGGGAGATGGAGAAGCCCTGTGGGCAATTGGGGCCATTAGCCTCCAATTGCTCTTGTTGATGGAGCCGAGTGATTGGGGCCAGTGGTGGACACTGGCAATGGATGTGAGCAGTGGCTCTGGCACCAGCAGCAGGTGTGAGCGGGTTTGGCACTGGCAGCAGGTGCAAGCACTGAACAGGACCGTGAAGTGCAGGAGCAAAGAATTGTAAGTAACCACCGGAGGCTCACCCCGATGACAGCGAGTGGTGCCCAGCCTTGGTCTGATGCCCCCGCTCACCTGCTCCACCATCCTGCCACAATCGATGCCTGCCATCTTCTGTACACACTCCCTGGTGGTCAACACATGTCATAGGGACCAGTAGTTTGGTTGTTCCATTTGTTCCGCCATTCAATCTATTTGCATATTAGCCTTTTATTGTAAAAGAATTTGTTTTCTGTAAAGGAGAACAAAGTTCAGCTCTTTTTTGGAAGTGAGGAGGAACTAATGAGCACTATGTGCTGTTCTCTACTGCCTTGCTCACTCCTCCCTTTAGAATGCTGAGAGTCTTTCTGATTTTTGAGGTTCACATCCATTGGTTCCGCTTTCCAACATAGTTGTTGTGATGAATGCAATCTCATTCTCTTGCCCTGCCTCCTTCAAAGTGTACTCTCCTCCTTGGATTCTTATCCTCTGGCCAAAACCTCCAGGTCCTGAGGAAGTGTGTTGTGCCATTCTCTGGGCACTGTACCTGAATGAATCAGGGTTGTGTTGGTCTGGAGGTTATAGCCCCAGCTGAGAGAAAAGACTCTATCCGATTCTCCACTGTAGCTCTATAAGTAAGATTTGATACTGTATATTAATTTTCATTTGATTTCTTATGTCTGTTACCATTTGATCAAAACTTGAAAAGGAGAAGGGATGACTAATTAATATGTTCAAACAACGAACAGTATTTAATAATATCTCTCACTTATTTAATGTATAATATATGTCAGATTCTTCTAAGTACTTTATATTAATTAATACATTTCATCTCCACAGTAGACATATCAGTATATAGGACTAAGATGAGGAAGCAGAAGCACCAAGAAGTTAGGTATCTTTCCCAAGGTCATAGAGCTAATAAATGGCAAAGTGCATAGACAGGTATGCCAGATTAAAAATACCTTAAACATCCAGTTATATTGCCTCAGTAACATTATCTGGTATTATCTACTCACCTGCAATTAACTAGAATTACATTGGATTAGAAGTCTGAAGCCCTGGGCTCTGGTTTTCTGGAATCTACTATGACCTTAAAGCTTTCATAGTCTTTTAGAAATACACTTTTCTATAGGTTGAAAGAAGCTGCTGGTTTAATGGGAAGGAAATGATTAATTTGGCTTGGGATACACTTAATGAAATTGAATAATGAAATAATTTGATTGAATTGTGAACTCTTACATTAAAAACAAGGGTAGGATTTATTTTGGAGGTGGAGGGAATAGATTTTTTGAAATTATCTTGATAAAATTAAAGACAGGTAAACTCTACTTTTAAAAATACTTTTACAATTTGTAAGACTTTTTTTTCACATTCACTATCACATTTGTTACCTAAGGTGGCCCATTATTATGATTTCTATTTTATCATGTTTAGAAACCAACCTCAAAATGGCTAACATGTATAATTGCACCACTTTATAGCTATTCATTCTAATTAGGGACAGATAAAGAAAATGGTCCCCAAAGCTTGGGTAATATTATATTTTAAAGAATATATTATTTTATTCTTGTAACAGAAAAATGGTTTGACATATAAATTGAGTAGTAGTTTTATATCATAGAAAATTTCATAGTCATATAAAATACAATTACAAATACAAAAGCTTGGGAAATGTTGCTTCTTAAGCCATTCACTCACATATGCATATATTCCCTTTCTTTGAATCATGATTTTAGCATTTACCTTTTTTAAAACTTATTTACATAAGGGGAAATACACTCAAGTGCTTTCTCCACATTTCAGGGGACTTTTTATTTCAACAATGGCTCATTATGTGGCAGGCTCTGTGCTGAGGGTTTTGCATGCATCACTGTACTCATCTTTAGACAAACCTGACCAAGTAGTGTCCATGCTGGCCTCCCGGACTCAGAATTGCCAAGTAACATAAGAGCTTGCACTCTGGAGCCAAACTACATGGTACTGCTCCATCAGTGCATTTTGGATGATCTTGAGCAATTTAGAAAACTCTCTGGTTTCTATTTCCTTATCTCTCTAAAAAGGAGAATAATTATTGAACTTCATTCATAACATTGATTCTTTTGAATATTGCAATAATGCCTGGTAAAGAGTATTCTTCAAGGAATATAAGTGCAAATGTCATTTTTGATATAAAGAAACAGATTTCAGGGAAATAAGTTGCCCAGAGAGATGTAGCTAAATAGTGTAACTAATCCGTATTTGAGACGTTCTTTGTAATAAATGCTCTCTTCAACCTTCTAGGTCTTAATATTCGGCTCATTTGGATGCTGACTTTTGCATCTTCTCTACCAAGGCTCCATGTCCCTGTGCTTTCTCTTAGTTTATTTTCTGTCTGTAGTGAGCCTATTTGCCTTCCCTCCAGGTCTCAGGACTCCTTGCCCTTACTCCACAAACAGTGAATAGCCACAACAACAATAATCACAGCATTAATTGTGTGGCTCCTGTGGACCAAGTAATGTACTAAGTGCCTTATGTATTTTAATTTCATGTAACCTTAAAAATAGTCATGTAAGTCAGCTATAATATTATATATATCTTAAAGATGAGGAATCTGAAGTGAAAATTATTAGTAAATTTGCCATAGGTGACACAGCATCTGACTTCTAACTGGAACTTGAACTCAGATCTTCTGAATCCTGAGATAAATATTGAGCCCCTGTATTATAAAAATGCTCTGAACACTAAATTGATCGGATCCTTCTATGAGAACTTGTGAGTCCATGGTGTTTAGTCAATTTGTCATTGCTTGTTGGGTTTCATACAGCTTATATAGCATGGTCATTAATGTCACAATAGAGAGCATGCTATTAGGACGCAGAGAGGTACTGAAAAGCGCAGCACAAACAGATATGCTAAATCTGCACAACTCTAAAGTATTAACTTTGCTAATGGGGGTATATATAGCCAAGAGCTAATATCCAATAATGAGTTTGGAAAAAAGTTAGAAAAATGCATTCTTAGGGAATTTTTTGAATTTTGGTTAGATGTGAAGGGTGGGTACAGTGTTCAGCAGAACACTTCTTTGCTATTTAGTATGCAGCAGTTTGCAAATTATTAGTTTTCTTTGCTGATGCTTCTAATTTAGTTACCTTTCTTGGCTCATTATATTAAAGAACCTTTCCAGAGAATAACTCTTTGTAAGAGCACTAACCTAATTAAGATAACTGGGTTCTTCTCTTGGCTCTGATGTTTTCCAGGATTTGAGCATGGATCAAATATATATACATTCTCTAGGCCTTTAATATATTTGTCTCTAATAAAATTGGAAGTAATCATCAAGGTGTCTAAAACTTACAAACTATTTCTGGCATTTTGTTTCTTTAGAATTATTTAAAAGAGATTTTTTTAAATAAATATATGTAGTAGCTTTTATTTTTTTCTATAGCATTCATGTACCCTCCTTTTGAAAACATATTAATTTATTTCTGATGGGCTATTTCTGCTTTCACTCTTCACTCAAGCTCACTTACTTCTAGTAGATCTAGGGTTATGTTACTGCTTACACTTGGCCCATTTTAGCATGATGTCACTTGACCACAATGACTTTTGTATATGATAATGATGATATTGGATAGGCAGTAGCAATGGCAAATATGAGCAGGCATTTCTGGGGCCAGGGAGAATTGGAAGTGGGACTCACCATGTAATTGACTTGGTATGCTTTGTACAATTTAATCAGCTATACTGTCCAGTATTCTCTTAGATTTCCATTCATTCTAGAAAGAGAAAAATTTAAACGTGCAGTATCTCTAACAGAACTATTTCACTAATGCTGAAAATGAAAAAAAACAACAACAAAAAAAACCCTAAAGTTAAGCAAATAAGGACCCTAGAGTAAGTATGTATTGAGCACTTATAATGTATGAGGCAATATTCTGAGCACATCGCATGTATTAACTTACTGCTATTTCAAAGTAATAATATAATGTGGTTCTTTCATTTCCACTGAGTAGACATAATTACTCCAATTAACCTTGGCTTTTTGAGCTAGAAGAAGAAATAAAATATATAAAGTAATATATTTGCCAAAAAGGCACATGAGGAAAGAGAGAGCCATATTTTGTCTAGAGAATGAATGTTGAGTGTGATACATTAAAAGGAAATAAAAACCAAAAAAAAAAAAGGAAATAAAGAATGAAAAAGTAAGTTGGGTCAGAATGTGAAGATTTATTTGCCAAATTAAGGAGTTTAGGTTCCATTCTGTAAAAAAGAAGGAAACCAACCTAGTTTGCAAGCAGTATTCTAACAGTATGGGATTTGGGGAGGGAAGGGGCCTATTCTGAGGAAAGAGCAGAAATGGACTGATTTAGTTACTTCAGATTTGTCTCTCGCATAATGGAGTTAATATCTTATTTCGTTTTACTGTTTGCTTGGTAAATTAGGAAAAAGAGAAGTGTTATAAACCTATATAGTGCTATAAAATATTTAATATTGATTATTATTAAAGTAAAAGACTTAGAAAGCCTTGAGACCTATATCGCCCTAGAAGTTTTCAGTGGTAATTAAACTTTATTCAAGATGAAAAATATTGTAATAAAGGTAGAGATTTCTTTACTTTCTTCAGTGAACCACATGGGGGAAACTGGAAAGGGATTGAAAAAAGCGGTAGAAGAGCTCATAGCTGGTATTGTCAATAAAAACAAAGGCAGCAGGAGAATCAGTGTTACAGATCTATTGAGAAAAGGTGAAGAGGTAAAAGAGACACACTCAACAATATGATAAATAACTGTGACAGTGACCAACTTATTGCCTCTCAGCTGTGCAAGTTTTCTTTGCCAGCTGAACTAGTATTAATTTTTGCCAGTGGAAATTCTGGGGAGGTAGAGGTTTTCTCCTCCGGGTTCTGATGTGCTTCTCACCCTATAGCTTCTGTAGCTCCTAGCTCTACAGTGGAGGGTAGCCAGCAGCACTCAACAACAGCTTCCCCTGGCATCTCCAGTTTGGCTCATTGCAAATCCTGAGTAATGGCCCCTCTCTGTGGGTGGTTTCTACAGGCATCCCAGATAGCAGGTTCCCAGCAACTTCCAGAGGTAAGATGTCTAGCAAGTTCCTCACACATAGCACCACAAAAACCTTGTCATTCAGTGAGCCATGACCATGCCTTTACCAAGGAGGTCTAGATTTAGACCCTGGGCTGGGCTAGGGGCAACAAAGGAAAGGGCACTACCCTGGGTGCTCTCTCTCAGCCATTGTATTGGTGGCTGTATTAGTCAGTTCAGGCTACATCAACAGAAGGTCATATACTGATGGCTAAACAGCACATTTCTTTCTCACAGCTCAGGAAGCTGGACGTCTGAGATCAGGAGGCTGATGAGGTTATAGTTTGCTGAGTTCTGCTTGTATCCTCACAGGGGAGAGAGAAGAGAACAGAGAGAGGAAGCAGCTCTCCATGACTCTCATACGGGTACAGGTTTCATTCATGAAGGTTTCAACTCATGACCTTATTGAATACTAATTAACTCCCCGAAACCCCACCATTTAATACCATCAGATGGCAAGGAGAGAATAGGAGTTCAAAATATGAATTGAGGGGGAGGGGTCACATAAACTTTCAGTCTATAAAAATTGCCATTATATATTATATGATATTATTTTTGCTGTTACATTATTCATTATATCTGTATCTTATATTATTCAGAATTATATTTATGTCTTGCTGGCCAATCCCTTGTTACTTCAAGCTCCTGCTATAATTAATAATTCTTTTTCTATTGTTATTTTCACCTGAGGATATTTTTTCCATTGATTTCTTTTTAGAGAGAGTGAAAGGGAGGGAGAAGATAGGGTAAGGCAGAAAAAGAAAGAGAGAGTGAAATGTCAATATGAGAAAGACACATTGATTGGCTGCCAAGGATCGAACCCCTAACACTTCAGTGTGCAAGCCAGTTCTTTAAAAACTGGGCAACACCTTCCAGGGCTAATTAATAATTCTTTATATTAATTTTTCCTGTTCAAATTATTGTTTTTATCTCCTGACTGGATTCTGGTAAGGTAAATGAAAGACAATGGTTATTTGTACTAAAGAGATAAATGATTTATGTTGCCTTTTGCAGTCTCTGACTACCTGAAAAAGTTTCAAATAAGGTGTTTGTTTTTTAATTTATCTGTGAATACTAGTGTGTGTGTGTGTGTGTGTGTGTGTGTGTGTGTGTGTGTGTAAGTAAAACTTAGTTCTATGTGGCTCAGGTGGTTGTTCCTCATCCTGTGTACCCGAAAAGGTTGTAAGTTAGATTCCAGGTGCAGGAGGCAGCCCATTGATGTTTCCCTCTCACATTGTTATTTCTCTCTTCCTTTCTCCCTCTCCCTGTCTTTTCCCCTTTCTCTCTCTAAAAATCAATAAAATCTATTTTTAAAAGGTAAAACTTAGATTTGAAATGCTACTTGGTATTTTGTCCATTTTGTTTTAATTTGTATTATAGATTTTAACACTATGTTAGAGTGTAACTACCTAACTTGTGTAACTAACTTATATGGAACATAAACTAAGAACTAAGCAATCATACAAATGCCTTACAGATTTGATCTTACTAAGTGAATACTAGCACTGATCCAAAATTTTGAGGCTTGTAAATGCACCGTTAAAGTTAAGTTACCCTAATGTGGTGCCAATGTACACTCAGTACTAACTCAGGTTATCAATTAAACATCCATATATGCCATATATGGTGGTTGGTTAGATCTTTTACCCTTTTTTGATACAATAGCATTTTCTACTTAGTGCTCTCTTTTACTTGAAGTGCTTATTTTTGTTCTTCTATGATGAGTGGAGAAGGAATAACATCAAGAGGAGGTTTCCTCTAATTAGAAGAATCACTAAAAATTTTGGGGATGGAGGAAGGAAGATGAGACACTATGATTCTAAATTGGACAGTTTTATGATCCATTTTATTATAGGTGAACAACTTTAAAAAAGTTTTATCAAATATTTAAATCAAATGAAAATTAAACAGTCAGTAGCAGTAATAATTTGACATGTCTTACACTTAAGTTTAAGATGTCAGGTGTAGTATAGAAAATTCCCATGTAAAGACAAAGAAACCAGATTTGATTACTTTGGTTTATTTCCAATAAGCAATTTAACTCAATCAATAAAATACCTTTCTTTCTTATTATTTATAATATTTATGTTTTATTTATTGGCAAAAGTTTTCAAATGCTATGCAGTGGCATGTGAAATTATATATAATTACAAATTACAGTAATTCTAATATATAATTTAAAAGTTAAAAGCCATTACATATCTTCAGAACCCTAAGTATGGACTATTTTAAATACTTACTAATTTATAAATTATAATTGCTACACTTAGATTTTAGAATGAGTTTTCTTTTTTGAAAATGTGACTTTAAAAAGTATAATCTATCCTGATATCTTTCTGGTGAAATTAAAATACTTTAATACATATGGGCATATTGATATATAATTGCTGAAATTGTAGTAGAATAAATGAGTTTGAATTCATTGTTGTTTGCCAACCAAATTCTTTACATATAATCTAATATGAAGAGAGAGCAAAATATAATAGTCTTTAATTCTCCATATTTGAGATTTAGCAACCTACATGAGGAGAAACATCTGAGTAGTTTTTCTATTTACTGTGAACGTTTGTGTGTGTGTGTGTGTGTGTGTGTGTGTGTGTGTGTGTGTGTATTTTAAATAGTAATTGTACTTGTAGTTATTTTTTGGCTCCAATGGAAATACTATAAAATGTTTTCATAAGCTCCCATTTAAAAGTATTTTCTTATTGAGTAATTGCAAGATAATGGCCTACAATTGCATTAAGCATTTGGAATGAATAGGCAAGAATCAAGTGGAAGCAAAATGAATCCATTAAGCCTCTCTTGAATAGAGACAGGTCAATAGAGAGAAGCTCTAAGTCAAAAGGTTTATTTATAAAACTGCAAAATCTTCATTCCTAAACTTTCTATGTAAAGCTAAAAGTGAAGCTAACTTTATGCAAATTAAAATAATTATCTTCAAAATTTCCTGCGTAGATAAATATTTGTGTTGTGGTAGCACCCTAGAGGGAGTCTGCTGGCATATAGGTTAGAGTGAGATGGGAATAAAGTTATGGAGGTACTTTGAAATTGACTCTACCATCAGAGATTAAACCTAAGCAACCCTTGACCTGATAGAATTTAATTCTAGTATGTCATGTGATAGGGTAGGGGAAATGTAGGAAACTTGGGAAATTTTACTTATAACTTAAGGGAAGAGCAAGGAAGAACTATTTTTAAAACTATGGTTTTCATTTTTATAGCACTGTAATGTTATAAACCATGTTTGATCCCAGCCAGCACAGCTCAGTGGTAGAGTATCTACCTGTGAGCCAGGAGATCACAGTTCAATTCCAGGTCAGGGCACATGCCGGGTTGTGGGCTCAATCCCCAGTATGGGCATGCAGGAGGCAGGCAATCAATGATTTTCTTCATCATTGATGTTTCTCTCTCTCTTTCTCTCTCTGAAATCAATAAAAATATATTAAAAATAAAAATAAAATGTTTGGACTTTATCCTAATTTGTGCCAATGAAGTTTTTTTTTTAATTCTTTTTATGTCCTGGTCCTGGGCCCAACATTTTAATATTTTTGTTAAACATTTTGACCTAATTCTGAGTTGCAGAAGGTTCTAATGTCACAATTTCTCCTGGGGCTTTTTATGACTATTTTAATGTTTAAACAACCCTGGTTATGGTCCTAAAACAACCATATTTGCCACCCCACATGGAAATACTTAGCAGCCTTTTCAGTATGATATTTCTTATCCTCAAATTATTTGGTAACCCTGCCAACGGTAACTAGTTACAGAAGTATTTGTGACTAATATTTTTAGGTAAATGCTATCTTGACCACATACAAGTTATTCATCCTGTGAAAAAAAATGATACAGCTCTTCTTGCATCTGGTCTTTTCTAGAGTCAGATATGTTACAAACCATAGTAAAGATATGCTTAGATTTTTCTTTCCAAATCTTTACATATGACATACATTATTAGCCTATATTTTCACTTTCAGTCCTTTGCCCAGAAAATATAATTTTGTGTTCTCCTAGACATTTAGAATATTTTTCTTATTACAATGTGCTTTTTTGGGCTGTAAATTTCTTTAGACCTTCTCCAAAGCTAATCATTTTATACTTTCAAATGTTACTAATTACATTTACAAAAAAAAAATTATTGGTGACTACTATATGGTATCTTCTACAGGGATATAATGATAAATAAGATATTATCTTTATTCTTACAAACACTGGATTTAAAAACTATATTTTTTTGGTTTTCATTTTGCCAGATATTATTCAAACATAAATTATTTAAATGATGCATTTGTAAATTTGTGAAACTTAGTAAAATTGTCCAAACTCTTTTTAAGTGTGGGCATTTAAAAAAGCAGACTCTCTTTATTCTAACATAATCATATGGCATTTTCTATCCTGCAGATGGTAATATTAAAGTTATTTTTAGTGTAAATTACCATTCTTTTACTTTTCATAGGCTCCTTGCTTAGTTGAATTTCAAATCTACCAAAATATTCAATAGAATACACAGGGACTAGTGCCTTTCTTAGCTCTTCCAAATTCTTTAGTTATTACATGCATAGTAATAACCACCTTGAAGCAGCTCATTCACTGGAGCCAGCTGCTAGGGTCATGTCCTAAATGCAGCTTAAACAGCAGGATCCAATCTGATGAAATCTGACCGGAAATCGTGGAGCAAACAGAAGCTCAGCAGTTGTTCATATTTAAGATTCAGCAGGCGCACAGAGCTGAAAGCACCTCTTCTGCTTTGATAGTATCTATAGGTCCAACAGTCAGTATGCTGATTCTATCATAATGCAGAAAATTGCTTAATTCCTTCTGGAAATTAACAATAAAAAGGAAAGAGTCTCCTTGAATCGCTCTTGCTTTTTCTTTTGATTGGCCGATGCTATCTTTCCTTTACCTGAGGATAAAAGAAACATTTTTTTAAAAAAGCATGTCCATTTATAAAACATCTGTTCATTTTCTGAATTTTTTAATGCACAATGTGAGACTTGATATGTGCAAATAAAATGAGGTGAGTGTTCTCCAAATCTTATTAGAATAGTCTCAAAAACTCATGATTTTGTGAAGATTGTTGTTTTTTTAATGATAAGCGATGTTTGGTGTTTTGACTAGGAGACATGTTTTAAGTGGCTGCTGCAGATTTCTGATTGCTCTGCATAATTGCTCTGCTCAGATACATTGATACATTTTTCTCTACTGCATAACAGGCTAACACACACACACACACACACACACACACACTTGTTTTAATATCCCAATTTTATTACATATTAGTTAAAATCTGATATAACTCAGGCAATAATTTACATGAAAACACATTATGTTAACAACATATAGAGAGATGTTGCTATCCTGATACTTCTGAAAGTGACAGTTTTGATTTTTGCGGGTTGCTAAGTGTATCCTACACTGGGTATGTCTTCTGGCTTTTGCAAATGTGCTCAGAAACTATCTGTTAAATGTGCCACAATATATGTAATTACCACACACTTTAAAATTGGGATTAAATCAATCTTTTTGTGAAATAAGTGTATTGATGAATCTTTATTTAAAAGGACATTGCAAAGGATAATTTCCATATAGAATCATTTGGAAATATGAAAAATCCTTTATTTTTCTATTTTAAATTCAACACATGTGCACTTCTTATTAATGTACTAGAGGCCTGGTACACAAAATTCATGCAAGGGGGGGAGGTGTCTCTCAGCCCAGCCTGCACCCTCTCCAATATGGGACCCCTCAAAGGATTCCCTCTCACAATCCAGAACAGTTGGCTCTCAACTGCTTGCCTGCCTGCCTCCCTGATTGCCCCTATCCGCCTCTGCCTGCCAGCCTGATCACTCCCTAACTACTCCCCTGTAAGCCTGATTGATGCCTAACTGCTTCTCTGCCAGCCTGTTTACCCCTAATTGCCTTCCCCTGCAGACCTGGTCTCTCCCAACTCCCCTACCCTCCTGGCCATCTTGTGGTGGCCATATTGTGACCACATGAGGGCAGCCATCTTGTGTGTTGGAGTGATTGTCACTCTTTTATTATATAGGATAGAGGCCTGGTACATGGTTGGGGACTAGCTGGTTTGCCCTGAAGGGTGTCCCAGATCAGGGTGAGGGTTCCCTTGGGGCATGGGGTGGCCTGGGCGAGGGGCCTATGGTGGTTTGCAGGCCAGCCATGCCCCCCCCAACCCCGCAACCCGAGGCCCTGGTAACTGGGATTTATTTATCTTCTATAATTGACACTTTGTAGCCTTGAGTGAAGGAGGCCAAGGTAGGCCAGGGTTACAGAAATTTGACTTCCTCCATCACCAGGGGCAACTCAAGCCTTCTGCTTTCTCCAGCTCCCTCCTCTCTACAGCTCTATGGCCATAGCCATTTTTGTTGGGATTTATTTATCTTCTATATTGAAACTTTGTATCCTTGAGTGGAGGCTTGGGTGTGCGGAAAGCTTGCTCCCTCCATCACCAGGGAAACCCAAGCCTCCTGCTCACTCTGTGGCTCAGCCATTTTGGTTAGGTTAATTTGCATACTTGCTTCTGATTGGCTGGTGGGCATGGCTTGTGGGTATAGTAGAGTGATGGTTAATTTGCATATCATTGTTTTATTAGGTAGGATTTGATTAATGGTATTTTTTTTTGGTCTTTTATGTCAGATGTAAAGGTTTTCCCTCTCCATCCCCTCCACTCCTACGGTAAGGATCACTACATTTTAAGCTGCCTTGTGTATAATGCCCAACACTGCACTGCAATCCAATTTAAATGTGGGTTTAATAAATGCTTTTGGTTAAGATGATGAAATTGATCTAGTGTCTATTTACAGACTATTTAGCAATAGTGATTACTTTTCAATTTTGCAGCATACCTTGAGGCTGGTAAAAAAATTTGAAAGAGATAAGTAAATTAAAAAATATATATATATATATGTTTTTATTAATTTTAGAGAGGAAGAAAGAGGGAGATAGAAACATCAATGATGAGAGAAAATCACTGCTGGGCTGCCTCCTCCACATCCCCCACTGGGGATCAATTCTGTAACCCTGATCAGAAATCTAACTGGGGGACCCTACAGTCCACAGACTGATGCTCAATCCACTGAGCCAAATCTGCTCTATCCAGATAAGTAAATTTTTTAAAAAACATTTTGATCTTCACCTTTATGATTTGTCTGCTCCTTCACTGATCCTGGAGCCATTTCCCAGTCTTGGACTTTGCCTAATTTGTATTAGATGAGTTTACAGTTTTTAACTAAATTTCCTTCTTGCTGATCAAATTCTTCCATCTTTATTTTCACTAGTGTTCAGTTAGAAACTCATGATCATAGGCTAGAGCAAGTAGACATTTCTTTCAGTAGCTTGAACATCAATTTTATCTGTTATTACCATTTCAAGTAGTTGTGTTTAGTTTATTAGACAGGTTAGTTTTATTATTTTTTAAATTAAATAATGGCTCCCATAGAACATGTTTCAGTGGTTCAGTAGTACTTTAACCATCTGCCTCTACTAATCAAATGTCTACACCTCTCTCTCCTCTTCTAACAACAATGATGTTAGTCCCACTAGTGAGGCATCAGCTATGGCAGTTATAAATCCTCAAAGTAATGAAATACTATTGCTACCAATCCTACTAGTAAAAGAAAGTAGATAATATTTAATAAATATTTATTCTGAACATCACACCATTATAGTTAAGATAATGCTTTTTTAAAATCTGTATTTACGAGGTAGGTATTTTTTGGTCCTAATTTCTCAGGTGAGAAAATCGAGGTTTAAAAGGTTTGAATACTTTGGCAAATCCAGGTTATCAGTGACAGAACTGGCACGCCAGGCCAATTTGTAGGCACACACAGATAATTCTCATAGCCCCTATATTACCCTGCATTGGAACATGAGGCAAAAGTTTGAACAAGAAAAGTTTCATGAGTCTGGTAGCTCAGCTTTAAAATGTGGATTCAGGGAGCCCTAATCACCTAATGCTGTTCTTTCAGATTGGCTATTGCTTGAGGGTAACTGGAGGCGACTGTGAGATTTTGAAAAAAAATCTGTCCATACATTTCTTAAACTAAAACCAGTGAGAATTTCTCAGAAATAGTAATGTCTGACTATGTAATCTGATTTCTTCAGGCAACTGGAGCCCATTCGGGATTGAAAGACAGCAGTTTGGGAAAGAACATGGACAGCTTCCTTCCACTTGGATGGAGGGGAAGCTTGCCTGAGGCTTAACTTTCAATCTAATAATAATGCAAAACTAATATAGGCCCTACTCCAATTTGAAAAATAAAATTGTGTTTAGTAACCTAACATATAATTATAATTATATCAGAATCAATTTCATATAAACATATCTAGGTTGTAGTCAATACTCTTATAAAAATCCCCATATTTATCCCCTGAATAATGTGAGTAGCAGCTTCTGATGCTGCAAAGAAGTATTTTTAATAAATAAACCTTGGGAGGATTTAAGATTTGTAGTTTCTATATTGAGTAGTGAAGGAAATTATACCGTTCACAGGTAATGTACCACACCTTCCCATTAACATGTGAGAATGTTTTTAAATGATGCAAGCATATCTCCTTTTCAAGTTTTTGTTCTTGCTACACTCTTACTCACTACACTTTTCCTCTCCCTTACTCTCATGACATCCTTACCCATACACTCTTACTTTCCTATCCTATATCCAGCCTAAGCAGTTTTCCCCATTATCTGGATCTGAAGTTGACAAAAAGATACAGTTTTTAAAAGGGACTTACACAAAAAATAAGAGACAATAATATAAGATAAATAAAAAATAATGCAATATTATCATTTAGAAAATCAAAAACAATTTTCTAAATAAATAAGATCAGTGGACAAAATTTCCAAAATGTACAAAAGTAAGATTGTTAGTTTAAAATTCATCCAAAATCTACTAAAAAGGAGATATAACTGGCGTTAGTACCTATAATGTGTTGCAACTGGATTCAGATCCAGACTGGCCAATTCTCTGGCATACCCTGTTGATAGCTACCTGGCTCACAATGTTTGTTTTCTATATGATATCAACTCTCTTAATCACTCTAAGGTTCACTTTCCCTTTCTACATCCTTGAATGATGATTCCAAATTGATTTTTCTTATATGCCTATGCAAATACCTTGTTCAAAAGATCCAGCTGTCATTTGCTCAACTTTTTTAATAGAAATTTTAAACAAAATGTTTATGTTGATGGCATTAACAGTTGAATAAATGTTTACTGAACAGTTTTTATATATTTTTGTCTAACTTTTTGAAGAAATTTTTGTGATATGTAGACATTTAAATTTAATGATAATTACATCTATCTGTAAATTCATCTACAATGTTTTCATTACTTTAAGGATTAAGTAGAACTCTCCATTCCAATGATTATATGTATATATTCATCACATTTTCTCTTCATTTTGAGTTTTTTCTTGTTTTGTTTTATCCCATTATTCAATTTATAATCTTGTATATATAGCATACGATTTGATTTGAGGATTCAAAATTTAATTTTGTTCTAATAGAAACCAACTCAATATTTTCTGTGACATCCTCTTTATCATAAATTAAAGTTTAGTAGTAAGAGATTTTGAAAAGTTTGTAATACTTAATTTATCTGTCTCAATTCTTTTTTTGCTTATTATAGTTTGTTGATATATTTAAACATATAATGAGCAAAAAATGGTTTCAGTCTACCTTTTGCATTTTTTATAAATGCATATTTTTTCTTTTTTAAAAAATTATACAATCCTCTATCAAAGAGAAATTGTCTGTAACTGTCAATTCATGTTTTCTGAAAAAAGGTACCAAGATGGGATTAAGGATGCAGAAGATTTATTTGGGGAAATGCCTGTGAATGATGCAGAAGAAGCAGCAGAGAAAGTCTTCAGACTGCAATGCAAGTCTAACACTTGTAAAAGGAAGAAGCATTGGGTAGGAAGAATTTCAGGCTGCAGTGGAACTCTGAGAAAGTCTTAGCCAGGCCAATTAAAAGATTCAGAACAAAGATTTCCCTACATTGGAATAACCTGGCTGTACTACTTTAGCTGCGCTCAACCATTAAATGGATGTAGTCCAGGCAGTAAATAATTTTAAAGTAAACACTAGTGGAATATGAAAGGGCAATTGCTAGAGACTGTCATCTAACTATATTCAGAATAGCTCTCCCTCTCTATTTATTTTTGTTTGTTAATCCTCACCCTAGGATATTTTTTTCATTGATTTTTAGATAGGGTAAAAGGGATGGGAAGAGATACACAGAGAGAAACATCAGTGTGAGAGAGACACACTGATTAGTTGCCTTCCCCATGGGTCCCAGTCAGGGCCAGGGTCTACAACAGAGCAATGTGCCCTTGGCTGGAATTGAACCCAGGACCTTCCAGTCTGCAGCCAATGCTCTATCCACTGAACAAAACTAGCTAGGGTTGTTCTCTCTTGTAGAAAGAACTGAGAGATATGTTCCAATGGCTGCATCATCATCTTTTTGAAAGTCCTTCAAATTCTACCATTATTCATAAAAAATGGCTGCATTTACATCCATAGTTTTCACTTTCTTTCTCTTAATACTCACAGGGATGTTTTTCTTACCATATACTGCCAATTCTTCCACTGTGTTCTGTGGATATCTTGTGTGAATCACCATGAATGCAACTTTAAGATATGAGTTTTTCATTTCCCCAAGATCTTTAATTTTTCTTCCCCTATTCATTCCTTCCCATAACTGCATAAGTGTGCCCAGGCTCAAAATGACAACAAAATATAAGCAAGATACCATCTCCTTTCAAAACTCCACTTCAACTGAATATTGCTGATTTTCACATTCTACCTTCCTTTTATGCCTTTTACTTATAGCCACACTTCTTGCAAGAATAAACTACATTCTTCCTTTCTCCTTCTTCTATTTGGTACTATATTTTGCCACACTGTCTTCTTTCTTCCCCTGCTATTTCTGCTTCCTGATTTGTCAAGTTCACTCTGTTGTACTTTCTAATTGACTATTCTTTATATACTTAAATACATATTCCAAAACATGTTTATATGTGGGTTTGCATATGAGTGCACACACCACACACACACACACACACACACACACACTAGCCTCCATTCCAAACTGTTTTACCTCCTACTCAGATTACTGCAAAAGCCGCTTAAAGAAAAATCTTAAATCAATATTAAAGTTATTGAAATGTATCACTGAGCTAATATAGGAGTAAACAAAAATAAAACAGTAAAATGCTCTCCAAAGTTGGTGAAATTATGGACTCGAAAGGCAAGATAGTTTCAGAAAACAACAAGAAAGATTTATTCTAACACAAGAGAATGGGGCTGACTGGGATATCAGGAAAATTAAAGGGTGCTGATTTTAGGATTGTTGAACAGGTTCAATTTACTGCTGTGCAGAGTTTAAGAATGAGAGAGCGTGCATGTGGTTGATTACATAGCGTGTTTGTTTTTTGTTGTTATTTGTGAATTTTTCTAAGCAAATTGGGCTGATTGGTTCAGACAAGAAAAAATCAAGTGGTTGAGTTTATTGAGTTGATTGTTTAACATTATAAAAAGAAATACAAAGTAAAAAAAAATCTATTGTGTTCAATTTTTAAAGTAAGAAAATGACACTCAGAAAAACTGTAACCTCCTCCCCGCCCTTCCCCCTTGTCACACAGCTAGCTACTCACAGAGCAAGACATACACAAATTCAGCACTTTTGAACCATACTGACATGGACCCTGTACCTCCAATTATTCTTATGAAAAGAACATTGGCTCTATTACTAGATGTCAGTGCAGAATGGGGTAAGATTTCTACTTGAGCCATTAATGATCACTAGTTGTTAGCCCAATTAATCTAAGGGGGGCAAAGCATTGATGTGTAGTTTTTAGTTTGCCCGGTGATTTACAGCATTATAGCTGTAATTGTGTAATGACAATTACATTGCACAGCTTATTTGATCATATTTTCCATATGAACTTATAGTTAAAAGGGTACTTTACTTCAACCAATAATTTTGTTTAATATGGAGTTCTTTTTTATTTTTACTTTTAAAATAAGGTTTAGTTCATATGTTCTCTGAAGCAAATTTACTTACATACACACACATCATCATCATCATCACCATCAATAATCATTCCTAAGTCTTTCACTTAATGCAGAAGAGTTTGTGTGTTTTGTTTTGATTTGTTTTAATTTCTGGAGGAATGGAGTTTTATAGTTCTTACATATGCAAAAAGGTAAAGAATGGATTATTTCTTCTCTAATGTTGCTCCTGTGGCATGCATGTTATTCTATAACCTTTGTGATATGTTCATAGTTAGCATTTTACATAGTCATTAAGATGGTTTGATAACTAAAACTTGCAGCTAAATTATAAGTCACTTGAAAAGGTACTTTTTATACACAGTGATAAAAGGCATGTGAGGACAATTCAGGGACATGCATTGTGTATAAACACTTAGTATTGGTACAAACCTTCACCACAATATGATGGTCTGCTAGGCTGTAAATGTGCAATTATGATGACATTACTGGTCAATGAGGACAAATAGTTATTAAGGCAGGAAGTGTGGATGGTTGGGAAGAGACCAACCAAAGAACTGGTGTGCATAGACACAGATAATAGGATGGTGAAAGTCTGGGGTGAGGGTTTGGGGATTTAGAAGGGATCAATGAAAATAAAAGGAGGACATATGTAATACTTTCAACAATAAATATATAATTTTTTAAAATCAGCCAAAATACTCTAATTTCTATCATTTCTTTATATCCACATGCATCTTATCTCATCACTAGAGGCCCAGTGCATGAAATTCATGCAGAAGGTGGGGTGCTCTCAGCCTGGCCTGCACCTTCTCACAATCTGGGACCACTGGCTCCTAACCACTTGCCTACCTGACTGCCTGACCACCCCTAACCACTCTGCCTGCCTGCCTGCCTGATCATCCCTAATCACCTCTGCCTCAGCCCCTGCTGTGGTGGCTTCATACAGAAGGTATGTCTGGAATGACATCTGGAAGGTCATTCGGCTATCTGATCTAATTAGCATATTATGCTCTTATTATTATAGATTAATATCTTCACTTTGGGAAAACTTGCATTGCTTCTCTATTTTACTAACTCTCATGCACACACATACAAATAAAAAATATCCTAGGTAAAATTATGACATAGGTGCCGTTTGTCATTAAAACAAAAAGAGTAATATATACATAACAATAGTGGAAATGCTTGTGCAATCTAAGGGCAAAATAAAATTGAACTTTACCGATGAATCGTAATTTTATACTGGAAAGCAAGCAGGTCTCCCTAAATTTCAATTTTTCTGCTTTCTGCATATTTCCTCCATTCTCCTTTCTGTATAGACTGGCATTCTCTGCTTCTTGGTCCAAAAGAGTGGAAACTAGCCCATTGTCTTTCAGATTTATATCATCTTTATTTAGTTAGTCAGCTCACTGTTTCCTGTTTTTCAACTCAAATTTCAAGTTTCCAGGAGATAGAATCAAATTGTCCCACTTTAGGTGATTTTTCCACCTATATTCAGTCACCTTTAGCCAGGGCAGTAGAATCATAGAAAAGAAACACTTACATGGAACCAAAACTGTGGCAGTGGCCAGCAATTCTTGAAAAGAAGGCTGGAATAGCACCCAAATTGGTGCTCCCTATACTTTCCTACTATTTGCTGTTATATTATTAGATAACAAGTTTAGATTTGTTGGATTAACCTGTCAATTTATCATGCTTTCCATGTCATTTTGAGACTATGGTAGTGATATTCCAAGGAGTATTTAAAGCTACAGGATAAACCTGGTACATAATGGTGTCAAATTTCCTTCATGACACTTAATTTAATATGGTTATATTTCAGTTAAAAATTCAGTATTGGCTAAAAATACCAACATACTTCAATATATATTTTATCTCAGTATACTATAAGATAAAAATGCCAACAAATTCTACATGTCAAGAGTGTACATACTTTTCTGATTGTGTTCTTTCTCTTCACATTATATCTGTGAGGTCCATACAAGTCTCTGAATATAAATATAGTTTGTTCATGGGTATTATCTATACTAATAAAATGGTAATATGCTAATTAGACTGGATGTCTTCCTGATATTCTCTGGACAAAGCCACGGTAGAGGGGCTGAGGCAGAGCAGTTAGGGCCATCAGGGGAGAGCAGTTAGGGGATCAGGCAGGCAGGTAGGCATGTGAGTGGTTAGGAGCTAGCTGTTCCAGTTTGCGAGAGGGCTGTCCTAAACCGGCAGTTGAACATCCCCTGAGGGATCTCAGATTGGAAAAGGTGCAGGCCAAGCTAAGGGACACCCCCCCTGCAAAAACATCATGCACTGGGCCTCTAGTAGGGTAAATATAGGCTGTTGTATGTGAAAATATTACCTTTTGCTTATTTATTTTATGGTAAATGGATAAAATAAAATAAATTGGGTTTATTTTATTGGATTAATAAAATAAATTGATTAAATAAGATAAATAAAATAAATAAATTGAGTAGTTTTAAGTTTTTTGTTGTTGAATAATACTGTCACACACATTCTGCATAAGCTTTGGAATGTATTTCTCTTGGGTTAAAATAGCAGTGGAGTTTGCTGGCTTGTAGGGCTGCTTACTGTTAGATTTAGTAGATCACTGGCTTCCTAAACCATTAATACCATCTTATTCTCCAATCAGAAATAAATGAGTTCTGGTTCCTTACATGATTGCTAAAATGTGATTTGTTATGTCTATTTTTGCACTGGTAAGTGTGAAATGTAATCAGAAGTGTGGTTTTCCCAGCTGATGTGACTCAGTGGTTGAGTGTTAACCTATGAACCAGGAGGTCATGCTTCAATTCCCCATCAGGGCACATGTCCAGATTTCAGACTGGATACCCAGTATGGTGTGTGCAGAAGGCAGCCAATCAGTATTCTCTCTCATCATTGATGTTTCTATCTCACTCTCTCTAACTTTCATCTCTGAAATTAATATTTTAAAGTGTGGTGTTTAATGCCTACACCCCTCATTAGTTGAGGCATACTTTAATTTGTTTTTCATTTGAATTTCCTTTGTTTTGAAATGTCTGTTCAATATAGTTTCCTCATTATTTAAAAAATATATATTGTATTGATTTTTTACAGAGAGGAAGGGAGAGGGATAGAGAGTTAGAAATATCGATGAGAGAGAAACATTGATCAGCTGCCTTCTGCACACCCCTACTGGGGATGTGCCTGCAACTAAGGTACATGTCCTTGACCGGAATCAATACCGGGACCTTTCAGTCCACAGGCCAACACTCTATCCACTGAGCCAAACCGGTTTTGGCTGTTTCCTCATTTTATTTTATTTTATTTTTTTACTTACGGGCTTTTCTATATATTTCTAGTATTCACATAATTTGTTGTATATATGAATTTCAAATATATTCTCTATTCTATGGCTTGACTATGTCTTAATAATATTTTTTATAAGAAATATCTTATAAATTTTAAGGTAGTCCAGTTTGAAAGGTGAACATGGTGGGTTAGCATGATGGTGCATGGGTGGGCTAAATAGTTATCTCAGACAGTGATTAAGAAGATTGAAATTATTTAGGGAAAGGAGATGAGAGATGAAATATCCAAAGGGAAGGGCTGCACAGCACTGGGCCAAGGTGACATTGGGTTAATGATGGCAGAACCCAGGAGCTGGAGTTTCATCCTTATATGCAGTGACTGGAAGGACACTTGTTTTCAGAAAGAATGAGGGCTGAGTTGGTGGGCTTGGAATGGGGATGGAATGCAGGTGTGTGATCAGGTTCCTTCAGGACAGTTCCCACTCCTTGTATGATCTTACTCCTGGTGTCCAGCAAGTTTTCCTGGACTTTTCTTCTGTGGCAGGAAGCTTACAAATGGCCATTAAGGATTGTTTTGCCCTATAGGCCTAACACAGTTTAACATGGTTCTTTACAGTTAGCTAAAGTTGTGATGTTTAAAAAGTAAACTTTATATTTGTCAAAAATCATAAAATGGTGTATCTAAAAAGATTAAGTTTATTCTATATTAGTGATAAATTAAGATAATATACATTTCTTTATATATACTGGTATATATACTAGAGGACCGATGCTTGAAATTTGTGCACGAGTAGGCCTTTCTTCCCCCAGCTGCCTGCACCAGCTTCCCCTCCAGCTGCCAGGACCTGGGACCTTGGCTTCTCTCACAGAGGAGGGTCCCCCCTCCACCCCCGATCCACCACAGCCCACTGGTGGATGGCCTGTGTCTCCCTCTGCAGGGCAATCATGGGGCAATGGCCAGACCCCTGACCAATTGCATTTCAAACACCTTGGCTGACCTGACTCTGGTGGGTGTCCAAGCGTGGTCCTGGATGGTCGTCTGGATGGCCCTTCCTCTGTTCTACTATTTGGTTGATTTACATATTATACTTTATTGTATGGTATATATGTATATTTTATTGATATCAGAGAGAAAGAGAGAGGGAGAGCTAGAAACATCAATAATGAGAATCATTGATCAGCTGCCCCCTGCATGCCTCTATTGGGGATATAACCCAGACATATAACTTTGACCAAAATTGAACCAGGGTCCCTTCAGTCTGCAGGCTGATGCTCTATCCATTGAGCCAAATTGGCTAGTGCAGTATACATTATCTTTTTCATTGTTTAACTGATATTTTTTAGAAGCATACATCCCTACCTCTCATATTTATATATATAAAATACAAATGTAATTGATTTTGCCTATATGTGTGTGTTGTGTGAGGTAATGATCAATGGATATATATTCCATTGATCAAAAACAATTTATTGTGAAAATTTCTCCCGCTGCTCTGACATGCCACTTTGACATAAATTAAATATTGTGTTCCATTAATTTATTTGGGTTCTCTAATAACACCAATAGCAAACATTCCTAATTACTGAAGCTTTAAAATAAATCTTGATATCTACTGAGTTAAGTTCTCTTCCAGTATTGTTCTTAATCAATATTGTCTGGACTAGTCTTGGTCCATTTCACTTCCCTTTTAATTTGGGAATAAACTAAACAAATTCCAGCACACATATACATACACATACAACATACCACTACAATGTTTAGGTTTGCATTGAATTAAACCCATGTTAGTTCTTAATAGTACTGAATTACTTAACCATGGGATAATATATTCTTAAAATTTTAAGGAACTTTTTCTCAATAATATTTATGGATTTTAGTATAGTGTTTAAAAAATTTTTACAACTACATTTACTCAAAGTAACCTCTTGTGTTTTGTTGTTGTTAGTTACCATTTGTTACATTTAAATATTTTATTTTTTATTGTTTCTTTAAATACAGTAGATAATTATATATTAAAATTTTATGAAGTGACCTTACTAAATTGCCTCTAAATTATATTGGCACATTTTACATTGTGGATTTTTAGTGTAACTATGATATCTGCAAATGATAAAAGTTTTATTTCTTTTTTTGAATACTTATATTTATTTTTCTTAAATTAAATTAAATATCCAATAGAATATTAATTATAAGTGCTCAGGGATACTTTTCTTAAAATTAAGGCAAATTATTTTTTAAGTTTTTACTTATTAATTTTAGAGAGAGGGAGAGAGAGAAACATCAATTTGTTTTTCACTTATTTATGTATTCATTGGTAGTATCTTGCATTTGCCTTGACCAGGAATCAAACCCACAATCTTGGCATATAAGGAGGACACTAACCAATTGAGCTACACAATCAGGGCTACACATTTTTATCATACTTTCATCTTAGGTGAAAACATTTTTTTATATTTCATCATTAACTATGCTCTTCTTTGCACCCATTGTAAATATCATTATGCTAATGACATGCTCTCTATTACTAGGTTACTAACAGTTTTACTATAAACTGAATTTTGAATGTTTCCCCATATTTATTATGATAATGATATGGATTGTTGAATTTGATTTTGGTAATGTGGGTATTATACCTTTTAATTTTTAAGTATGAAGGCAATGTATTAGGTAATGTCCTAAAATAGCAGTGACTAAAACAAAAATTAAAATGCTAACATTTTATAAAGGAGACATAGGATTGAGCAGTAAAGGTGATGAAAAATAGGGAAAGTGAGGCAAGGAAAAGCTCAAAGCAATGTGATGCAATGCATTATCTAATTGATTTCCCCTTTACAGTCGGCCAGGATGAGTTCCAGAATGTCACTTAGTAGTTGTATTTGCTTGGCACTCATGGTTTCATCACTTGATAAAAGAGGTGTCAGTGGCAGAAGTAAATATAAAGGTACTTTTCACCTTGTAGTGAAGTACATGGCATTTTAAAATGCCCTAACCCTTTACAAAGTTTTAAATTATGCACCAATACATTTTTATTAGTATAGATTCTTATTTTCAAATTTTATTCAATGTATTGTAAACTTAAATTAACAAGCAAAAACAACTGCATTGAAGAAAAATTTGTCCTAGTAGAATTCATCAATGAAGCTATTTGTTTGGTCTTGGGTTTTTGTTTATGGGGAAGTTTTTGATTACTGATTTAATGTCCTTACTAGTAATTTGTCAGCTCAGATTTTTATTTCTTCATGAGCAGTTTGGGGAGGTTGTATGTTTCTAGGAATGTATCTGTTTCATCTTGGTTGTCCAATTTGTTGATGTCTAATTATCCACAGTGATCTCTTCGGATCCTTTGTATTTATGTGGTATCAGTTATAGCATCTCCTCTTTCACTTTTTATTTTACTTGAATAATCTCTCTTCTTTTCCTGATGAATCTGGCTAAAGGTTTGTCAATTTTATCTTTTCTAAGAACAAGATTTTGGTTTTATTGATTTTTTTCTATTGTCTTTTTTAACCTATATTTTATTCATTTCTTCTCTGATTTTTGTTACTTCTGCTAACATTGCGTTTAATTTTTTTCTTATTTTTCTAATTGTTTTTATTTTAGGTGTATATTTAAGTTGTTTGAGATATTCAGAATGTTTGTAACGTTACCATCTGATTGGATCTAAGTTCCAGGGAAGAAAATTATACTAAAACCGGTGACTTAGTATAAGCTATTCTTTTAAAATTGGTTTAGTTTTGCTTGCAAATATTTAAAATCCATTAGAATGACAATGCTCTGAATTCATGAATAAGATTAGATCCCTGGATTTTTGTCATCTTTCATATTTTAATAATTGATTTTTCATAGGCAACAAGATACAGGATTATAATTACAAAATAAAAAAATGTAGATATGCATAATATAAATAATATATGAGAACCTAATCTAAATTTTATTTTTTATTTTTAAAAATATTAAATAAAATAATCAAATTTTAATGAAATCTGGCTTTATTTTCTTATAAGCAGCAAATATTATTAATGATTATATATATTTCTTTACTCAATAGCTATGACCAAGATGGCTGATATCAAATTAAATCCTTTTTCTTATATTTTATAATTGACCCAATATATTGAACTATCATCAGTAAATAAGTTATTCAAGCTTACAAATAACCTGTAAAAGAAAGACATTAATAAATTCCTGATAGTCTTCTATTTGGAAATAAAAAATTATAAGACACATTTTTCTGGGAAATAGCAGCAAAAGGAAAGGAAAGGCAGTTAATCAAAATGTGAACTTATTGAAAGACAGAACTGGAAGCAGCACAACTCTGTTGTATCCTAATAACTAATTATTTTCAGTATCTGTCTAATGAGTAAAAATAAATTCAAATTTACAAGTGATAGAAGTAACCATCAGATTACATAATGTGTGAAACTATTTCTACATTTAAAAAAATTACTCACAATACAAGCAGGCAACATTTTAAATGGTTTAAAGTCGTCAGTACCATCTAAGACTTTAATGACTCTTCAAATATCTTGAAAACCTATCATAAGTAAATTAATACTACATCCTTATGCTAGTCCTATAATTGGGATGTCACCGAGAATGAGATTGCACTGTGAAAGTGTTAAACATTTTTAGTAGCTTCTTTGCAATTTATTCCAAATTAAAGTTTTAGTAAATTTATAATAGTCTATATCCTTTTTTTCCTGAATATATCGGTGCTTTTACTTAATATTTGATCTATATTTTATTGGTTTCAGAACTCAGAATGCACATGAGGAATTATATTATTTTCATTCTGAGTTTAAAATATAAAGTGACAAATGGGCTATATTTACCAACATTGCTACCACCCAGAATTTGTAAATCTAAGCCATCTAATATTAAGCCCTGCAAGCCCTTCATTCCTTGGCAAACTTTTCGTCCTGTATGTAAAAAGGATGGAAGATGGATGATATTATTTGTTTCGTGCCCTTAGGAGGAAATTAAATATTTATTCAAGGTATGTTTTTTTACTTTGATAACAAATCCAATATACAAGTGCTTTGATTAATGAATATTAACATTTATTATTGTAATATGTATGGATTACTTATAGCTTGAAGGCAATTTTAGGCACAGTTTATTCTGGAGGAAGAATTGGCATTTGTTCTAGCATTGAAGATTTTTAAAAAGTTTTTTAGGACAGAAGTGCAAAAGTTGTATTCTTGATCCAGAACTGACATCTTTTGATTAAATGACCTTGGATAAGTTGCTTAATGTCCTTAAATTCTGTTTCTTCATTTTGAAATTGGTATTAATATAATAATTAAAATATTACCATGTAACACATCCTGACATGGTAGAATACAAGGAAAAACATTCATACATTACATATAGTCTGTCATTATTATGCTTAGGATGCAAAAACACAATGTTGTATAAATGGGTTGCTTGCAAACTCTTCTGTGACTTTAGTAGTGTGTATTTTCTCACCTTTTCAACTGTATAATTCTATTTATGAATGTAAAATGTAATATATTTTGTAGACATCTTTGGATTTTTTTTGTTGTTTTGTTTTTTAAATTCTCACCAAAGGATATATTTAGAGAGAGGAAAGGAGAGAAAGAGAGAGAAAACATCAATTGGTTGTCTCCCAGACTCCTGTATATACCTCGCCTGGAAGACAAACCTGCAACCAAGCTATGTGTTCTGATGAGGAATTGAATCCACAATCTCTGTTTGGTGTATGGAACAATGCTCCAACTAACTAAGCTACTTGGCCAAGGATGGATTGTTTTTAAGTTTTCAGGGATCTATTCTAGATTTCTCCTTTTGCTTCATTCATTTCTTAATCCATCCCATCAATAGGAACCTACAGCACTACTTGTATGCTCACCATCTCTTCGGTTACCACTCAAGGTAAATCATGACTAGCTTTCACCTGGCTGTCTGTGATATATCCCTAACTAGTTTCCCTATTCTATACATTCTCATTGACAATTTAATCATGTGCTAATGTCATATTTTAAACATTTAATTAAGACAATATCAACCCATTTTTAAACATCAACCAATAGAGTCCCATTCTTAAAATAGAACTGTCTTCTTTCCCATTTCCTATGCTATGATGCTCTACATGAGCTGTTAAACTAGCCTTTAAATCCCCAGTTGTATTACATCTTGTTTCATATACTATGCACATTGATGTACTTTTGATTCTTCTAACATGCCTCATTCTTTCTTCCTCCAACACTTTGCACTTTTCCTTTCTCTGGCTCCAGTCCTTCTAATAGTAGAGCTAATGCTCCTCTAGCTCTTCATTTATCATTAGAGGCCCAGTGCATGAAAATTTATGCACTTATGGGGCAGAGATCCCTCAGCCTGGCCTGCATCCTCTTGCAGACCAGAGCTTTTAGAGGATGTCTGACTAATGGCTTAGGACTGCTCCTTGTCTGGCATCTCTCTACAGGAGCCAACCTTTGGGCCAATCAGGGGACAGCACTGGCTGGCAAGCAGCTGGCTCTGCCTCTGATTGCTCCTCTGTCACCACTGGTCACTGCTGCCCCCTGATCACTATCTCCTCTCTCTGTCTGCTGGCACCCACCTTGGCTGTTCTGGCGCCACCTGCTTGTCAGCTCTGGCCCTCCCTGCTGACTGATTGTTCTGCTGTTTGGTCTATTTGCATATGAGGCTTTTATTATATAGGATGCTATTTAGTGGTGCCACTGTTGATCACACCCATCAATTACACCATGGCACTTAATTCTGCTTATTTCCTTCATAAAGTTATCACTCTCTAAAATCTTATTGCTTATGAGTTTCCTTGTTTGTTGTCAAATTATTCTGCTAGATCATCAGCTCCATGAAAAATATTGCTTTTTGTCCTCTTCACCTTGCTATAACATCATGAGCAATATCTGGCACATATAATAGCAGTGTCTGGCACATATAACAAATATTTCTTAAATGAATGAGTAGATAAATTTAATCAAATGAGTCCAAGATATTTTCTCTAAAATTTAATCTTAGTAAGTTGCTACCTGCTTAAAATTCTACAGTTGTTTCCCATTACTTGTAAAAAATAAAAACAAACAAAATCCCACTTTAGTTTGAGATATAGTATTTCATAATATGTCTTCCATTCATTGAAAAGCTAGCCTTACTAAACTATGTGCAATTTTCTCTATATAAATCCAATTGCATATCCCTGAATGCTGGTTTCCTTGATAGAAGGGAACTGATAGAAGAGCTAACAAAATGTACCAAGTCATCAGTCTGTACAAGTACAAAATTTGAGGATTTTATAAAATATTGAGATGTAACTAACATTTCTGACTTGTTCCTATTCAATTATTTTTTTTGTATTACTTTCCCTCTCACCCAAATTTCTTCTTTTTTGCAGGGAGGAGGATTCTACTTCACAAAATTTTCTTCCATTATGACAATTAATTATATTGCAACAATTGCTTTTCTTTATTAGGAATTTTTGGCTATTGCAAAAAAATCTTAATGAAGGACCAATATTGTCCAAATTATAGTCAATCTGGTATTCAGTGGAAAACACAATCTAGCAATCAAAGTTAATCAAAGGTAATTCAATCCTTATTTTGTTCTTTAAAGAATTAACAGAGAGGTGTGTGTTCTTAAGGCAAGAAAATACTAAGCATCTCTCCTGATTAAGACCTACTTTACCATCTTTTGCAATGGTGGCAGCTACTATATAAAATTGATCAGTTTTCTCTAAATTAATTCTCATAAAATAATAATCATATATAAAATACTTAATATGTGGTATGCATTACTTATATTCTAATAATTTTGCATATATGAATTATTTAATCCTAGCAATTCAATGCAAAGTAATTATTTTACAAAATTTAAAGATAAGCCAGAATTTATCTAGTACATTTTTTATTGTTATGGTTTTGGATAAAAACAAAATAGACGAAATACAGCTCATGATTTGAAAGACCTTGAATCTTCAGCTGGAAATGTTTAAAAGGCTTTAACATATCTGCTTTTATCCTTTCACCACCCAAATTTATAACCATATGTTGGATTCTATGCTGCAGACTAAAAGAATATGTCAGTTTGGCCTAATCTGCCAGGTGAATATCCCTGTGATTGAAATAATGCCTGTTTTGAAATCCCTAAGAGAACAGATCATGAATCCCAATCAGGCATGGGAGAAGAAACCTGAGGATGGCACACAGGTTGCTGTTCAGTTTCTATCATAAGCTCCTCAATTTGACTTACTTCCTAAAAAACCTGAGATGCAAATTTTCAGTACTGTAATTCTTAGACAGTATCAAAAAAATTTGGCTTTTATTACATCAATATACTAAGATCCAACCATCCAAGGCAACATCATAGAGTAGGTAGGACATTATGTGTTCTTTATGATATGATTAGAAATGTATCATGTGGAGAAACATGTTAGTTAGAACAACAGGATTAGATTAGACATTATAAGTAAAGACATTTGAAGAATCAGTGACATTAAATCTTCTCAAAGAATTTTTTGTTGGAAATAGTGGAAGTCTGCATAACTATCCTATTGACTTTCTTTCAAATGCACATATGGAAATGCATTGTTTTAAAATATGCTACCATAAGATATGTCATATTTAAAAATGAAGGTACAGTTTTAAAATATTAAGTTTTAATGTATTCATAATAATGTTTTAATTATCCTTTAAAAAGCCTTAAGTGTCATGTTAGCTACATTTATAAGTTGCTATGGAAAATTTTCAGCAAATTCTAATGTAGATATACTCTCATGTTTCCCCAAATACATCAGTATTAAAATCTTTGAAATCTGATTATATGTACAAAAAAGTTATGCAGTTCCCCTTATTTTTATGTTCGGAACAATCAATATTGATAAGAAGAATAAGTTTTAGAATTTAATATCTGTGCCTACAATCATATTATTCATAAAATTTCAATAGATAAATATAGTCTTAACATAGTGTAAATACTAATTTACAAAACCTAAGTTAATACAAATAATTTAACAACCTCACCTCTTTTTCCCCTAAGGAATAACTATGAAATGAAATTATTAGTGTACAGTATAAATTAAAATAACCTAATTCTATAATGTTCTGTTAGTAGTCTGTACATGCATATACTAAATATAAAAAATATTATTATGAGGAAATCGAGTGGTCCTGTATTGTCTTACTAGTTAAAAGAAAGTCCAGAGTCTCTAAAGACTTATGTAAAATGATGACAGACTAGAATTTTAACAATGATCTTAAGTGCTTGCCAGTTTGGAAAATAGTTGTAACAAATATAAGACAAATTCATTGAGTAGTTCATATTGTTGATATTTGAACACTATGAGTATAAGTTTCATAATATCCCTTAATATATAAAACAATAACAGCTACAAAAGTAGGGAAAGTACTAATATAATTAATTATTTCTTTCAATTAGGTATATTCCAAACAATACATTTAGATGACTCAAAACAACCTCATGTAACAGATGTTGTTGTTTTTTTATTTCTAAGAACACATTGATTGCCATCTTTATGCTTTTAAATATAGAGTCTAACAATTCTAATTTAAATATAATGAAATCAAGTTGAAGAAAACTTTAAATTATGAATCAGTAATATATGTATTATGACAAGGTTATGGTCTACTATGTTTATGAATGTGTTTTATGTTTGAAAATAATCAAACAATGCTTAGATTTAATTGCTTAATCAATATATTTTACCATAAATATGATTATATTGTTTTATTATGACTCTAATGAAAATTTTTATAAGAAATCATATTTAACCTTTTGATATATAATAATTCTTAAATATTGTAAAATTTAGTATTGTATTATATTTTCTTGCATAAATATACATATTGGAAGCCTGAGCATATATTAGAAAGTTTCTTCGTATTTATTTTGTAAGTTCTAAGACACAGTAAGGAATATACAGGGTGGGACAAAAGTAGGTTTACAGTGTGAGGATGCAAAACACAGAGTTCATTTTTGTATTATTATTCATTGGTGTATTATTTTCCATACAAATGACTAAAAACCTACTTTTGCCCCACCCTATATATTTGGTCTTTGTCTTTAGTTCCTGAAAGAGGGCTACTCAAAGCTTGGCATTTCCTAGGAACATCTTTTGTTATTCATAACATGCTCTTTTTAACCACAGGCTTGTATATTTTAATAAGGTGACATTTAGAATCTTAGTAAGGCCCTAAGGAGCTTCAGGATGGGTGCTGGTCTCTGAAAGGACCAAGGCCTATTTAGAGGGTTGAAAATTTTAGCTCCATCCCAATCTTTGTGGCAGGAAGAGGTCTGGAGTTTGAGTTAATCATTAAAGGCCAAAGGTTTAATCAATCATGCCTACATAATAAAATTTCCATAATAATCCCTAAATAATGGGGTTAGCAGAGCTTCTGGGTAGGTGAATGCATTGATTTGATGGGATGGGAAAGTGGACAGAAAGGACAAGAAAACTTCATGTTCTTCCTTTATATACTTGTCCTGTTGTCTCTTCCATTTGGCTGCTCCTGAGTTATATCCTTTATAATAAGCTAGTAATAAGTAAAGACCTTTCCTGAGCTCTGTGAAATATTCATATTACCAAGTTATGAAAAGGATTTATTAGCAGTCACTTAGAAGTACGGAAGCCCTGGATTTTCAATTGGCATATGAAGTATAGGGACAGTTTTGTGGGAATGAACCCTCAATCAACCTGTGAGGTTAGCTTTAACTCTAATTAATTACTTCTTTCAGTAATTAATTTGTGTCAGAATTCAAGTGAATTGTAGAACATGCCATTGCTGTCCAGAGTTGAAGATATGGTTAATGTGAGGGGAAAACCTCACATATTTTGTGTTAAAAATGTAAATAAAAATAGTTCATAACCTCTTACAGTACATTCTTGAAAATATTGCTCTTTTATCAAGAATTAGATGTAGATAGATGCTCTTGCTCTGAAGATATTACAAAGGAAAAATATTCTTGGGTCAAGAAATTATCATAAAATCATCTTTGTAGAAGATGTCTAAGATAGCCAACTAGTCCATAAAAAGCTTCATCTAAATTACTAGGAGAAATGTTTAGTTTGTCTAGACTTGTGCTCTCAAAAATGTGAAGCTATAGCCCTGGCCGGGTGGCTCAGCTAGTTGAAGCATCATCTCATATACCCAAAGTTGCAGGTTCAATTTCCAGTTAGGGCACCTACCTAGGTTTCAGGTTTAACCCCTGGTCAGGGCATGTATGAGTGGCAACCGATTGCTGTTTCTCTCATTGGTTTTCTCTCTCTCTCTCTCTCTCTCTCTCTCTTTCTCTTTCAAAATCAATAAAATCACATTTTTGGGTGAGGATTAAAATAATGATAATAATAATAATTGAACAGCCGAAACCGGTTTGGCTCAGTGGATAGATAATCAGCCTGTGGACTGAAAGGTCCCAGGTTTGATTCTGGTCGGGGGCATGTACCTTGGTTGCGGGCACATCCCCAGTTGGGGGCGTGCAGAAGGCAGCTGAACGATGTCTCTCTCTCATCTATGTTTCTAACTCTCTATCTCTCTTCCTCTCTGTAAAAAAATCAATTATATATATATATATATATATATATATATATATATAATAATTGAACAATTATGTTTTTTTTTAAATCAAGCTATACAGACACATTTTAGTGTGCTCACTGAAGTACAGACACAATAATTGCAACATTGCTAAAATTATTATTTCTTCTCTTTACCAATATAAATTGTTACATACTGAAGTCAATATATGGCTGCAAGTTTCCATGTCCAAGATAGCTAATTTTAAATTACTTGAGAAAGATAATATTTTATAAATATTAAAGAGTCACTGTATGAATTAAGAAAAAAAAGTTAAAAATAGAAACCTTAGTCATTTAACATTTTCTGAAAGAGAATATTAATCTTGTTTAGCTTAACTCAGTTTTATTGTAATTAAAAAAGTGACATCCCCATAGTGATCAAATATGTTTTAAAAATAAGCTTATGGCCGAGACCGGTTTGGCTCAGTGGATAGAGCGTCGGCTTGCAGACTGAAAGGTCCAGGGTTCGATTCTGGTTGGGGGCACGTACCTTGCTTGCGGGCACATCTCCATTGTGGGGAGTGCAGGAGGCAGCTGATCAATGTCTCTCTCTCATCGATGTTCCTGACTTTCTATCTCTCTCCCTTTCTCTCTGTAAAAAAATCAATAAAATATATTAAAAAAATAAGCTTATGAATGGTATTGATATTATTTGATTATAATGATAAAAAATGTTACGAAAATAAAGCATAGTATAAACAGTAAAACTAAAGGAAGTAAACATTTATTTAAAACTTCAAAAATGATTTCTTGAGTTGATAATTAGAGCACTGTTTCATGTACATGGAAAAAGAATAAATCTTTTTTTAAATATATTTTATTGATTTTTACAGAGAGGAAGGGAGAGGGATAGAGAGCTAGAAAAATCAATGAGAGACAGACATCGATCAGCCGCTTTCTGCACACCCCATACTGGAGATGTGCCAACAACCAAGATACATGCCCCCAACCGGAATCGAACCTGGGACCTTTCAGTCCGCAGGCCAATGCTCTATCCACTGAGCCAAACTGGTTTCAGCAAGAATAAATATTTTAATAAATGTTCTGGAAAGTTAGCTTTAAAATTTAGAAAAAAAATATTAATTCCCTCTCACACATCATATACAAAAAAGTATACAGATATATGCAACAATGAAAGAGATATGTATAAAAATCTGAACTATGAAAGTATTACTAAAAAAAATGTAAATATGATGACAATTTGGGAGGTGGAAAATGCTTTCTTAAGATACAAAATTAGAAATCATACACAATAAGATTGATAGATATAACTAGTAACTTATAGCTTATGTTCATCAAAAATGATATAAACAATGCTAATAAAGGACACACTGGAATAAATATTTACAATGGCTATTATAAAAAAAAACTAAATATATATGTATAAAAATATCTTCTACAAAAGAGTAAGATTAACCTTGTATACAAATGTTTAAAGGTAATATGAATGTGCAGTATTATGAAGAAAGCCTATAAATCCCAATAATATTATAAAATAATCCACATTCTTACATATGCTCACAGATGTAGCATCTTACCATTTAAATATTGGAAAACTTATTAAAAAATAATGCTTTTCATATTTTCTAAGGAGTTGGATTAGGATTTAAACAAGCCATTCTCTTAGTACAATGCGAAGAATGCAAAATTAGACAAAGTGAAGAAAGTATGTATCCCTTTGCCTAACAAATTCTACTTCTAAAATTTATCTAACAGAAATATACACATTCCCAGTGATGTTTATTACATCATTGCTTGTAATAAAGGAAAAAATCCCTAAAAATTTAATGAGTAAATGGTTAGAGAGGTTATAGCATATGCATACTATAGAATATCATGCTGCTTTAAAAATGATTAATTAGATCTTTATTTTGACAGAAAAAGATACTTAAGATCTGTATTTAATTGAAAAATCAAGTTGCCAAACCATATGCATAGCATGGTCCTATTTGTATAAAATGGAAAATGTGAATATATGTATGTAAATATACTTCATGCAATTAAAAAAAACTAATGGATACAACAACTATCCATATGTATAAGTGTGGGGGTAGAAGGAGATTGCTCACCAAAGAGGACATTCATACATTAATATCATTGTTTATTTGATAATTTACAAAAAACAATGCAGGTTATTTATAGGACACAAATGAAAAGCATCTGTCTTCAAAAATATTTTTTATGTTCTCTTATTATTTTGATCAGAGATTCCAACATTCTATTAATATACTCATCCAATGTACGTTTTTGATCTTTGTACAATAGATGCTCTGTTAACATTTCAGTAAACCTTTATATTTACTCCTTTTGGATATAAATTATTTGGCATCCAATTTCCTATAAAAGATAGCTCAATTTATGTGAGTGACTCTGGGGAGATCTAAGTGAGTAAATTTAATAACTTCCTTGTTACAACTGATACATTATTACATCATGTTTCAAACAACCCAGGTGTAGAGAATGTGGTGCTGCTTTGGATTCACTGGCTGTGCAAATTTGTAATTTGTTTAATGTTTTCCTCCAACAAATAATCCCAGTCATCATCATGAAGGAAACATGATTCTCTATCAAATATTTTCATTTTCTTCCAATTTATGTGTCATAATGCTCTATTATGAACATGTTACCTAACTGGAGCAACATTGTTGACATTTCCTTGCTAATAGGCCAATTTTTACTAGACATTTGTGTGAGTAGAATAGCAGAAGTACCAGCAAAATAAGATCTAGTGATAGTTGATATCAAGACTGCAAAAAGGAACTGAAGCTACAAAAACCTATATTCATGCTAAATATTTTTTCTGTTAGTATATAGCGCCACCAAGTGTTATAGAATTCTCCATGGAGCACTCTACAATGTAGGCTATTGTGCCAAGATGGAAAGGGACACAAACGAGCTCCATATTAATATGTTCATTTCAAAATTTGTTTAGGAATATTGCATATGCTAGCTTATTAGGAGACATTAAATTAAAATAAAATGGCAATAAAAACAAACTGGAGTGGTCACTCCAATCTCTATATACTGGGAGTTCTCCTCTTTTTGGATCTTTGTTGCTTGGGGGAAAAAGACCCAGAAATTGTTACAGTTTTATTAATTCACTGTGTATTTCAAGGTATTTTATGACGTTCCAA
Organism: Lasiurus cinereus; assembly: GCA_011751065.1. Taxonomy (NCBI): domain Eukaryota; kingdom Metazoa; phylum Chordata; class Mammalia; order Chiroptera; family Vespertilionidae; genus Lasiurus; species Lasiurus cinereus. The sequence goes on from JAAGEH010002528.1 coordinate 32,302,188, forward strand.
AGAGATAATTCTAGAGGCCATTATAGTTTCAGGCCTACTTCATGTTTCTGCAGGCATAAAATTATTACCTTTCTTTCAAATTACATGACAGATGAAAACGAAAATGGATTTACAGAAAGAAGTAGTGGAATTTTTAGTTTTCCAAAGTGGCTTTTATTAAGGGGACTCAATGGTGTAGAGAGAGATGCTATTTGGCAATTAAGCCACACAATTGGAGCATAAATATTCATATTAAGGAAGATCTAGAAATAATAAGTAATGTGAAAAAGATGTTGCTTCATTACTTATTTGCTGAAGTGATAAAGAAAATATGAAATTCTATGGAAGTCCTCTAAAAGTATGTAGTTTGATTAAAGAAACTAAATCTCAGGTAAATTACACTCTATATTTCTCATTTTATTTTGTTTCTTGCATGTTCTTCAAGATTCTGCTCCACCTTACCTTATTGCCTTTCTAAATTTTGGCTCCACTGATGCCGGAAAAAACATTTCTCTTGCTTAAGAGGCCTCAGGAACTCTTCATTTGCATGGCTCATAATCACATCGAACTTGAATTTCTATAACTCAATTATTTTCCTCATTATAATTGCTCTCCTTCCAAGTTCTGTCACTGGCACTCACATTGTTTCATTTTCCTCTGTTTGAAATATTTCAGTCAGCACTTAGCAAATGCAATCTGTTGTTACTGTTCTTACTGCTGTTGCCCTATTGTTCTCATGACCATCATGTTTACCTCTGGTTTTCTACATTTCTCAGGTCCTGTCTCATGATATGTTAATTACTTTTTGCTGTGTTTTTTGGTTTACTCTTTTTATTACAATGTCATCATTATGATTCAGACCCCGATCTCATGTTGTCATTATAATTTTCTTCTACCTAGTCTCTCTGTTGCTTACATCCTCTATTTTAAACTTAAGTTGAACAAAACAAAATTAATGTATTAAAAATTTTTCTCATTGCCTTTTCAAATACACTGCAACTCCTTAAGGTAAGAATTATAGCTTTCAATATACACCAGTATTTGACACTGTGCATACTGATTTAACCAATGTGATGCTGACTATGGAATAACTGAGGGGGCAATTCAGAGCAAATTACTGATTGTGAGTAGAATGCAATGGTGTTAAATAGGAAGAGTCATGGTGTTTACATTGTTTTGTCATTGGAGAGCACTCTTTCAATTATAATACATGTCAACTTTTTCCACCAAAGTTACTTGAAAAAGTCACTTATCAGTCACAAGCAGCAAAAGAACAGAGACCTCACTGAGAGAAATGCACTTCCAGGGATCTGGTTAGAAAGAAAAGGAGAGAAGTATCATATAGCCATTACCAAGATTAGGAAGGAAAATAATAATGGCCATATGTCATTAACAATGAGAGACCCAGTGCAAGACATAGGTCAGGGCACCCAGGGTTGCACAACAGGATCAAATATGTAAAACATGGAGAGTAGTCAGAGTCCAGAGCATACTCTTAGTTCAGTGGGTTTAGATCAATCCTCTGTTCCTGGATAATGAGAAAATAAAAGCTCTTATTAATATATATTATGAAATAACATACATATTGTTTTATAGCTCCTTATACAATGAAGTTTACATGTTTCAGTAACTGTGTTTCAACTCCTTTTAATGAACATTTTTGTTTTCTATATTCAGTCACTGGATGAAGACCCTTTATAGTATATAGTTATTTGGAAAAATAGATGTTTCCTGATAAATAGAGCCAAGACATTGATGTCTAGACTAGAGGATGGGGGACACATAATTATGGGGAACATAAAACTAGTAAGCTCTCAGAGAACTTCCGCTCAAGATGGCTTTGTGAATTCATACTTCACACTTCCCCTTCTCTTCCAAACATGACAGAACAAAGGTGAAAATATATTTATCATTAGTTACTGCTAATTTCATGAGTATGCCAGTGTTAAGGGTTCTAAGTAAGCAGAGACATCATCACATTTCAACTCTTGTGAGGTAAAGATATTGAATAGCAAATTACTTGGACAGAGAACAAGAGCCAACCACTTGGTATGGAAATGAGAGCTAGAATAATACTTGCTATCCATGCAAAAAATAAGACTTAAAAAGCTTTTTATAAATTTACTAATCTTAAAAGAAGGAAAAAGTAAAGAAATTATCCCAGAAGTCTGGGATAAACTAGCTGTTAGTTCAGTGGCTAGATCTAGAATAGCCCTGGATCCCTGCAGAATGGGAGTTGGTATAATTCCAGTTGCTAATCCAGGTCAAAGGAAATGCAAAACCACTAGACAGAGATGAAGGGAAGAGGCATGGGGAAAGAGGTAAAGAAGGGTAGTAAGAGAGAAAAAAGAGAGAGAGGAAGAAATGAGAGAGAGAGAGAGAGAGAGAGAGAGAGAGAGAGAGAGAACTTGAATTTCCCATATGAAATTTTTGAAAATATTTCAAGAACATAAGGAAAGCTAAGAGTAAAATAATTAACAAAATCAACTATTGAGAAATTGCAGCAAATAAACGAAATGCAAACATTAGAGTAATTTCAAAATAATTTTAAAGTGTGTTGAAGATACTAAAAGAGAATGTTGAGAAAATAGTATTTCTAAACACAATAAAAAAATTGTAACAAAGATAGACTCATATAAGAACTGATGGATTTTAAAATGAAATTAAACATTTTGGATATTAAAATGCAGTAACTGATATGGAAAGAAAACTCTCCATACAGCACCATAATCTTCAGTCTGAACACAAAGAGAGATCAATTGTATGGGAAGATGTACTGATTTTAACTGTAATGTAGCACAGAATGATATATTTAAAATAAGAAAGAAATTGAGAGTCAGAGAGAAAATATTTATGACTCAGCCATGGCTAATATGAGAGACAGTAGGTAGAAAAGCTTGCCTAAAATGGAGTGTCTAAGAATTTTTCTGAGTGGAAGAATTATCTTAGTCTTCAGATTGAAAGTACACACAAACCTCTAGGAAAGATAAATACAATGAATCCACTCCTGGCCTATTGTAGTGATATTGCAGGGCAGAGTGAAGAAAAGAATCTTTAAAGCTATCAGACATAGAAGAGAAACATTTACAATGAAGGAATAACAGATATTCTAAAACCAAACTTCACATCAGCAAAAATTAATACCAATAAAATGTTATAGTCAAAGGACTGAGAGGAAACATACACTGATGCATACAAGCACACAAATGATCATTTTTGAATGTCAACTGTTAGACTTAATAATTTTTCTGATTTCCCTTAAAGAAAGCTTAAACAAACAGAAAACACTGTGAAAAATCAACTTTTATTTATGTAACATAGTATTTTGAAAATACAAAACAATTATAAAAATCCAATTATCCAGCTGTTTTATCTAGGTGCTATTTTTGTTTTAGAAATTTCTAAAACCTTCAATGGCCCATTTAGAACCAATATTCCAAATTATTTTCCAGAATTAAAAAAAAAATTAATGGAGTAATCTATTTAAATCATAGTTACATAAGAAAACCAAGCTCTAGGTTCTAGTCTTTTTATTGCTTCATAACAAAACCACTTTGAACTTCATGGCTTAAAATAGCAATTCACTTTGCCTCACAAGATAAGACACAGGATTTTGGAAGGCGAGTGGCTGAATGATTTGTACCTAACTGTGGTATCTGTCAGGTGGGGCTACTAAAGCTGGAAGATCCACTTTCAAGATAGCCTTTTGCTGACATGTCAGGTGTCTTGAAGCTCCTTGGATTTGATTGATCTCTTTCCACCTGGTTTCATCCTCCGGGGCACGAATGTCTAGTACAAATGTCTTGGGCTTTTTATAGCTTAAAGAAACCAGTTGACACTTTCAACTTCCTGTCTGGCTATCTGTTCTGGGTCTATCAGTTCCTTTAAAACAACTTCTGCTTTAGTCAGTTTGGCATATTAGATAGAGCGTAGTTGGCCTACGCCCAGAGGGTCTCAGGTTCGATTCCAACCAAGGGCATGTGCCTTAGTTGCAGGCTATTTCCTGGCTTAACCTCCTCCCTAGCCTAAGCCCTCATGCAGGAGGCAACCAATCAATGTTTCTTTCTGTCTTTCCCTCTCTCTTCTATTCTCCCTAAAAATCAATGGAAAAATATCCCCAGGTGAGGATTAAAAACAAGAAAGGTAAAAAACAAACAAAAATAGTTTCTACTTTCCATGTTATCACAGGCACCTGTTTCACTAAACCCGTTTGACCGGTACATAACACAATCAACTTCCTCTAGTCCGAACACAATTTCCTCCCTGTCTTCCCAGTTTTCCCTACAACCTCTCTGAGACCCTCCCAGGTTCCCCTCACTGGGTTGTTATGGCAGCCTCCTGCTTCCAGGAAACAAGTTCCATGTGAATCATTCATAGCAAATTACCTTGCATGTAATCATATCAAATTCATTTTAGGTTGCCCCGATTTTTATGTCAGAGATTCTGGAAGAGTTCATCTAGACTCTGGATTCCAATTATTACAGGGCTGTTGTTTTTCCTCGTGATTAAGCCCTTATCCCAGTGGTTGGCAAACTCATTTAGTCAACAGAGTGGCAAACTGCGGCTCTGGAGCCCCAGTTTGCCGACCACTGAATTTATTTCTGACCTATGTAGTGGTAGCTGAGATGGCTAGGGGTAAAGGTTTCACTTTCAAGATCAAGTTTTTTACTCAAACATCTGGCACTTTGATGACTCTGTTTCTCTGTCTCTTATCTCCCTCTATCTCTGTCTTTTACTCTTTATTTATCTGTTTCTATGTCTATCTCTAATTTCTCTCTCTCCATTTGACAGTTCACCCTCCAGGAGCCTCTCCAGGATCCTGAACTTTTTGACTTCCTCACGGGCTTCATGGTAATTGCACTGCATAAATTGGAGCAGCCTTTCAGTGGCAGGCAGTAGAAGCTTCCAGGCTATTCAATGTCCACCTGTGGAACTGGCTCAGCCTCACTTCTGTTAAAGCTATTGGTCAATGGAGTTACAGGACCTACCGGGTTAAAAGGGAGACATTCTCATCTCTTGATGAGAGTGACAATGTCATATTATAGATACATGTGTCTCATAGGAGATAACTTATAATCTTTCTTGGAAAATATAATTATTCACAATTATCATCCTTTATTATAACTCAAATATAAAATAATAAAATATTCATTTAGACAACTGTGTTAGTCTGCTAGGGCTACTTTTAAAAAGACAAGACTGGATGGCTTATAAACAACAGAAATTTACTTATCACAGTTCTAGAGGCTGGAAATCTGAAATCAGGGTGAAAGCATGCTGAAGTTCTAAAGAGAAGTCTTTTTTGGGGTGCAGACTGCTAACTTCTTGTATTCTCACAGGTCAGTGAACAGAGAGAAGCAAGCTCTCTCATGACCTGAGCACTAATCCCACTCACCAGGGCTCCATCCATGCTTAGGAGCTAATCCCTTGCCAAACGCTCTACCCATCATCCTGGACATTTGGTTTTCAACGTATAAATTTTGAGGAGACACAAACATTCAGACCATAGCAATAATTGAAGTTAATATCTTAACTGGCTAATATGAGTATTCTTAAAATATTAATCTTTTCCAAGCAAACTTTGTGAAAATTGGCAGTTATTTAACAGATTTTATCAAAGTATAGCTTCAAAGGATATTATGAAGTCATATTTTAATATATAAATTAAACCTCATATAATGTTTAGTAGAAGAATCTAGACACATATAAGGACACATAGAAAAGAAATAATGTCTTTGTTACAAAAATGATCTCTTAACAAAAAGGATTACATTATATTAATCTTTTACATTTTTGCCTTAACTAAAGCATTATCATTTTCTTTGTATTATATGACTCAATTACATTTAGAAAGAATTAAAGATGAGGCAATGTGAATAGTTTAGAGGTAGAATCCATAATCCATTTCACATCATTATTAAAATAATAATTCTGTGAATGAGGTTTTCATTGTTATTGGAAAATCAATTCATTAGGTTTACCCAATTTAAAAAAGATAGCAGAGGGTTTTCATAGTTGGAACATATTCTTTATGGGCTAAATGTTTATCTATTCTTATGATGTGGTGTTAATGGTGGATATAATTCCTCTTTCTACATTCAGTGTTAAGTTTTCTACATATTTAACCTGTTTCTTTTGAATTTAAAATACACAAATATTATTTTAGTATTATTGTTTGTTTTCACTTTATCATTAACCAGGGGCCCAGTGCACGAATTCCTGCACCTTGAAAGGAACTGTGGGCTATGAGGCTGTGGTGGGCACAGGGTTGGGTTTCTGCCCATCCTCCATGCCCCTGCCTAGCCCCCCTGTTTGCCAGCCCATTCCTGCTGCTGCCACTCCCACACACTGATGGCATGGAGCAATTGGGGTTAGCGCCAGCAGCTGGTGTGAGTGGACTTGGTGCCATCAGTAGGTGTGAGAGGCAGCTGTTGCCCTGATCGCCCCTCAGGAGTAGGGGGAGATGGAGAGCCCTCAGAGGCAATCGGGGCCTGCACCTGCTTCTCACCCCTGCTGAGAAATCAGGACAGTGTCGGGTGCTGGTAGCAGGTGTGAGTAGTGGCTCCAGTGCCAGCTGCAGTTGTGAGTGGGGCTGGCACCAGCAGTGGGTACAAGTGGTGGCTGTTGGCACTGATCACCCCCTAGGAGCAGGAGGAGGTGGAGAAATTCTGAGGCACAGTTGGGGCCAGCAGCCATTGCCAAACCCACTGACAGCACAGAGCATTTGAGGCCAACGCTGAACGCCCGCAGCAGATACAAGTGGCAACTCCACTGCTGGCAGCAGGTACAAGTGGGGCCAGCACTGGCAGCAGGTGTGAGTGCCAAGCGGGACCGCAGAACACAGCAGCAAAGAATTTTCATTAACCATCAGAAGCTTGCCCTGATGACAGTGACAGGCATCCTGCATTGGTCTGGCACCCCCGCTCATCTGTTCCATCATCCCTGCTGCAGCCAATGCCCGCCATGTTCTATGCTCTGCCACCTGTTGCTGACACCTGCCATGTTCCATGTGTGCCCCCTGGTGGTCAGCAACATTATAGCAAATGGTTGTTCGGTTGATTGGTTGTTCAGTTGTTCTGCTGTTTTGTCTATTTGCATATTAGGGTTTTATATATATAGATTGTAGTCATATAATCATATTGTAAAGTCACAACAACTGATTAATATTACAGGACTACTTTCTTATATGCCCATGAAAACTTTTATTTTCAGGGTTTTATCAAAGCAGTTATTTAACTGTAGTTTCATGTAAGATTTATTCAATGTAGTAAAATGTGTTGTATGCCAATATCAGAAAAATTCACTTCATTGTAATATAGTTGTGTAAACAAACAGTTCTTTAAATTCTATCCTTCAAAATTCCACTGAAATTATTCTAAGAATATGGTGAAAAACAAGATAAATTCAATTTTGTTTTTTTAGGCACTGTTGTCTGCCAGGTAACTCACCAAGTGAGAGTTGTGATTTAATTGTCTGGATGGCACAGCAAGAGATTCTCTGAAGTTAGATGGATGTTGGCTCTGTAGTGACTAGCTTTCTTTCACACAAACACACACTTTCTTTGGGTACTCAGCATGATATTCAGTAAGCATAGATATGAGAGGCTAACAAAGAAGAAAAGTTGTTTATTATTCATCACTATCCTGGGGTCTCTTGCCACTTGAAGTTAACATGCTCTCATATGAAATATTTCACTCTCAATGGTTCTCAGGTAAAACCACATCAGACAATGTACATCAGTCAAGAAAAACAGCATTAAAAGCTTCAACTTTATCAATTTAAATCTTTTATTTAAAAAAAGGCTTTGTGAATAATTCCTATATACCTTGAAAAGATATTAGAATTAATCCCCAGAAATCTTTACAGTAAATTCTCAAATTTCCTTAGGCATATGATCCACATTGTCAAAATAGATTTCTTAAATAAATGTATTCTTGATTGCTACTTGTTTGTTGGATTAGTAATTTTCACTCTTTATTTACAAATACTTTGAAGAGATTCTAAAAACAAGCAGAAAAGAAAACACTAACTGCATGATCCACAAAAGATCTGAGGAAATCATTGTTCCATGAGTATGTGCTAGGGAGAGCATTGTTTAGATCTCATATGCAGATTCTTATTAAATTTTTTGAAGGAGGAGTCTGTGTTCAAATGTAGAATTTAAATGTTTTATTCTTATTACTGTAAAGAAGAAAATACATTTATATATCGACTGCTGTATTAGTTTTTTTTATTATGATATAACAAATTATCACAAACTTAGTGGCTTAACATCGTGGTCGGCAAACTGCGGCTCGCGAGCCACATGTGGCTCTTTGGCCCCTTCATTGTGGCTCTTCCACAAAATACCATGGCCTGGCCGAGTCTATTTTGAAGAAATGGCATTAGAAGTTTAAGTTTAAGAAATTTGGCTCTCAAAAGAAATTTCAGTCATCGTACTGTTGATATTTGGCTCTGTTGACTAATGAATTTGCTGAACACTGGCTTAACACAACACATAATTGTGATAGGTCAAACATCTAGGAATAGCTTAGCTGTGTTAAAGAAAAACTTGGCCAGACATTAGTTAAAGCAGTAAAACCAGATTGTATTCAGAATTATTGTAATAAGGGAAAAGAGAACTCCGTATAGAACTGAACTCAGTTCCAAATACAACATGGACAAGTGAGGATTTGTAGCCAAGTAGCAGAGTTGGGGGAGTCAGTGGCTAGAAAATTATCAAGGTAAAAGGGGATAGTGGCAAAACAATCTGAACAAGATTCTTACTAAAGGTAGGCCAGAGAGCTCAGATACCAACTTGGGGGCGGAGGGAAGGTTAAGAAATTTGATCAGATCTTGAGGGTGATCAAATATCAAAGGTGAGGATTCTTGCTAAACTGATTTAGCAGAATTGTTGCTAACATTTGTTAATGCAAAAGAGGACATGGAAGTCCAAAGGTCAAGACCTGGCTGAGTAGAGCAATCAGAGGAACCTGACTCAAGTTTGGTCAAAAAGGAACATCTTGCCAGTGGGGTCCCCTACTTGTAGTCTTATAGCAAGGCTGCAATAAAAGTTTCAGCCAGACTACATTCATCAGAGGTAATACTGGGGCAAAATCACTCCCCAGCTACCACAGATTGGTGGCAGAATTTATTTCTTGTGGCAATAAAACTACTGGTGGCATACTTCTTTGAGGCCAGAGTGGGGAAGAGTAGGTGTCTACAGGGAAGGCACCAGTCCTTCTTTAAGGTCATTGACTAAGTCAGACCCAACTAGAACCATTTCTTTTTGAGAAACTCAAAAGCAAGTGATTTGACCTTAATTATATCTGCAAAATCACACCACCTTTGCCACATTCTGCTGGCTTGGAGCAAATCAAGTTATATTCTCACTCAAGAGGATGGTATTATACAAGACTGTGAGTCAATGGGGTTCCATTAGGCTATGTTCACCACAGCTATGTTAGGAGAAACTCTTTCATTGGCAGAATGCATCCTGAGTATTTATATTTATAAAAGTTATAGTTTTCTATCAAAACTTATGGTTTTATTTCTATCAAAAACTGTAAAAAGATGGTAAAACTTTAGTTTTATGAGCAATAGGAATGTTTACCTTTGCTTATTTTTAAACTTTTAACAAATGTGTGTAGAATTAATAATAAAGGACATTAACTATATTTTGACCTAATTTTTTAGTAGTGAGAATATTAAGAATAATATATTAGAATATAGATTTCAAAATAATAGCACCAAACACAATGACATTAAAAATTAAGAAATTTAGTTCCATGAGCTTCTTGTTTTTGAAAATGGCAAGCATAAAACAGACTAGCTTTCCTTTTCTCCCACTATTTCTCACAATGAACATTTGCCACACTCCTTTGTTAGGCAATTTCTATATCTTTGTTGATAATATTGCATCCAAATAACTTAATATTAGGATTCACTCAACAATTGTTACCTTTATTTTCTTTTTATTAAAATTTTCCCTTATACCTTTACTGAGAGAAATGCCTTTTGACATTTCTGATTGTTATAATCTGGTACTTTATTCATCAATATCTCCTGGATATTTGCCATCTTTCAAAGTCCTAAATTCAGTAGGTAAAAATATAGCAACCATGTGTGTGTATGTGTGTGTGTGTATGTGTATAAAATCTATTTTGATCTTTCTCACTTTCATAACAGCCAAAAGCAGTGCCAGGCACAGCTATTCATACTGATATTTCATAGTTCAAGTGGCAAAATTTACTTTTCATATCTTCATTAGCTCTTTTCAAGCCACTCTTCTCAAAAGCACAAGTTTTAGATTTCTTTCCAGAACTGGGCACCTACGGGGATTTTCTACTACTGTTTCTATTGTTATTCTTATATATCATATCACCTCAAAAGGATGGAGATGACAGATGATTATTTCTTTTCTGCCAAGCCAATCTTTATACTTAATTCAACTAGTTTTCTTTTCAATGACAATATATTAACATAAACATACTTTTGAACAAAAATATATTTACTCTGTTTTGATATTCACACTTTCTAGATCACACTTTATTCCATTTCACTCTACCTTTAACTCATATATGATAGCATTCTCATAGCTCTCAGACCTTTTTCATACTTTGGTATATCTTCACATAACAATCAGTATATTTTTTCATTGTTTATTTGAATATCTTTAGTCCTTTTCCCTAACATCCTCTTATTATTGTATTTTTGTTGTTGTTGTTGTTGTTCACTTTAATACCTGGGCCAGACCCCCAATTAAAATCTTTCAAGTTGTCAAAGTCTCATTCAGCAAGCAGAATCTGTCAAGTTTCCTTCTATCTATAAAACTACTAACACTTTTACCTTGCATATATGGTTTTCCCTTTGTTTTCAAATACAGACTTCTCTGGGAGAAAACAAGTCTATTAGAATCCTTGTTCCAGTAAACCCCAAGATGCTGTATTTCTATGATGTGGTGACACAATCGGGCCATGGTACATATTTGTTTTTCAAAGGACCTTGGGTTTATTTGCAAGAAAACTTTATTTTTTAAGGAAAGTCAGGAAAGTCTGGATTCTGAATGAAAATAATTATTTTTACATATGATAAATTAAGGTATTGATAATAAAATAATTCCTTATAGAAACAATTATTTAAATACTACCACACAAAAGTGTAATACTTAAAAATAAATGCATGGTGACCATTAAATATATGTTGATCATAGGCAAAATTCCTTGAAGTTATATATAGTAAATAATCACTCAATTGTTCATTTCTGATTTAATAGAAATGCCCTTGCTCTTAAGGTAGCTAACATTGTTACATAGATATTAAAAACCAACAAATGAATAAACAAATGACTACATAAATAAGTAAAATTTGTAGTGAGCCAAATGGTCATAAAAATAGGGAGAAATATATAAATAAAAAAGAGAGGGGAATGTGAAGTTTCAAAAGTGCTTATCAGGGTAGATGGTATTTTACAATTTTAAATAGGTTGTTCCTTAAGATTCAGCACAGAACTAGAAAAAGTGAAGTAGAATCCATGAGGATATCTTTGAAAATAATGCCGCAGGCAGAAAAATGAGCAAATTAAAAAAATCCTAAAGTGGGATTAGGTGTTCAATGCCAGTGTATGTAAAGCAGAATGGCAAGAGAGAATAAGTAGGAGATGAGTGAACCTATTCCTCTAGAACAGTGGTTCTCAACCTGTGGGTCGCGAACAGCTAGCAGGGTCTCCTAAGACCATCAGAAAACACAGAGATTTACATTAAGATTCATAACAGTAGCAAATTACAGTTATGAAATAGTGACAAAAATAATTTTATGATTGGGGATCACCACAACATGAGGGACTGTATTAAAAGGTCACAGCATTAGGAAGGTTGAGAACCACTGCTCTAGAATGTAAACTTCAAAATAATTTTTTTTCTCCCCACTTAGGTGGGACAGATTGGCTAACCTGGCTGGGATTGGATATATTCCCCTTTTTCATATAGAAGGCCAGAGCCAGCTGGGGTGGAGTGTTTCTCTTCCCCAGGTCAATTGGGTGCTGATAATTTCCCCTAGGATAGGCTCTCTTTAGCTTGTTTCACCTGAGGGCAGGCCTTATTAAGAAGAACAGAGCTCTGTGGTGTCATTCAAATGACTCCTCTTCTTCTGCTGGAAGCAGGAGGGTATTTTTATGGAAATTTACTGTGAGAACCTAGTTGAGCTCTTGGAGGCAAAACACAAAAAAGTGTGTGGTCCACCTCCAAGCCTCCATGACCCAGTCCTCCTGGAATTTTAACTCTCAGAATTACCCTACACAAAGCCTCCAGGCATTAGTCAATTTCAATTCAGATTTTCAAGCTGGCACTGGTCCTGGTAGCAGTTTTCACTTGTGAATTTGCTAAGTCCTGACCCTCTGTATTCACCTCTGAGTCCCTGCTATCTTGCATGTAGTGGTTTGCTTCCCTTTTTATTACAGATCCAAGAAATGTTGTTGATCTTTCATTATCTTTAGCTTTTTGCTTATTTTTTGGATACAGTGGTGACTTCCAAGCTCCTGCCAAGTGGAATTAGAAACCAAAATTCTAGTATTTTTCTTATTTTTTCAACTCCGTCTCATCATCACCCCCTTTATTTCTATTTTGGAGTGGGTCTTTTGGTTTAATTTGAATTTTCCTGATTACTAATGAAGTTCACTATGATTCCATCTGTTTATTGGTCAATTGAGTTTGTTTTTAATAAAGTTCAAGTTTCTTGCTGTTAGGGGTAGGAATATAATATTGGGGACTAGCTATTTGTTATAAGAAATAAAATTTTAAAAATATTAATCATATTTTGTTAACCATGATAGTTCTGTTCTGATTAGAGAAAGCACATTCTCACCTGGCTGAGAGTTGTATGCCAGGGTACATGGGAGCTAACATCAGAAGGCAGTCCATCCTCCTGTGCCAAGAATTGCCTATCAATATGGAAAAATTTACAATCTCGTGTCTGCTTTTTACAGCCTCAGACCTGTAATCTGATCCTGGGTGCCTAGAGGTATCCAACTTCCTGCTACCCTCTCAAACCTCAATCTGTATGACTTGTAGCCTGTAATGATTATCCCATGCCTGCTTTTCCATGACTGTAATTCTTACTTCCCCAAGTAATCTTTGTCCTTCTACCCAATATAAGCAGCTGGCTTATGGTGGGGTGCAGAGCAGATTTTTTTGTGGATGACCTGCTACTCTCCCATACTGCCGGCAGTATTGGAATAAATGCTCATATGTGATTCCGCTTAATTGGCTCAAGTAGTAACAGGCATCCTGGTGCCCTTGGTTGTTGGTTACATTACCACATGTTCTATTGCATGGTCTGACTTTTCTTGAAAGTCATTTTTTATGTGTAACATAATGCTATATGCTTCAAATATATTCTTTCACTCTGAACCTTTCCTTTTCATAACTTCTTGGTGTCTTGATGAATATATCATAAAGACAGTCTCCTAGATTATCTTATAAGATGTTTGCTGCTTTGTTTTTTATATTTAGAAGTCTAAGTAATATTATTTTTCCGAATGGTTACACCTTTATCCCAGCATTATACACTGAAAAAAAATTATATTCTTATTGATTTTCAAAGCCATCTCTTACATATATGAAGTGTTGATATATGTATGGGCCTATTTCTGAATGCTCTATTATTTTCTTATCTATATAGTTTTCTCCCAATATCACAGTGTATATCTAAATTTTGTATTGCTGCTGTTATAAATTGCCATAACCTAGTAGTTTAAAACAGCCAAACTTTGTTATTTTACAATTATGTAGGTTACCAGAGTGATACTAGTTTCACTGGGTTAAAACAAAATATTGGTAAACCCACCTTCTTTTCTGGGTTTTCTAGAAGATAATCTTTTTTCTTGCTTAATTAATTTGTTGGCAAAATTTTTTTTGTGTGTGTTTGTAGAACAGAGAGCTATTCTCAATTTCTAGATGCTACCTGTATTTCTTGGTTACATCTTCAAAGCCAACATTGATGGATCAAGTCTCTCTGATTTTGAATCTTTTCTTCCTTTGCTTTTATTATTGCATCTCTCTAACTCTTCTGCCTTTCTCTTCCATTTTTATGGATTTGTGATTAGATTGAGTCTACCCAGATAATCCAGGATAACCTCTCTATATTAAGATTCCTAATGTTAATCACTACTTCAATATACCAAGTACATTCTCAATTCTTGGGAATTAGAGCATGGAGATCTTCAGGAAACCATTATTCTGCCTATCATATTATCCAAATAATATTATAATAAATCTATAAATCTTGTAGGATCAATTCTTCCACTTCTTCTCCCCATCAGGATATTTTTGTTCTTAAATTTTAGAATAAGCTTATTTCAATTCATAAAATATGATGCTGATATTTTGATTTGGGTTATATTTAATCTGTAGATCATTTTCAGGAGAATTGGTATTTTATACTATTGAGACATAGTAATAAACACTGTGTTTTCCTCACAATTATTTATGCCTTTTCTAGGTTTTTAAACTTAATTTATCTTAACAAAGTTTTAGTTTCTCTTAGAGATCCTGTTATTTAGATTTATTCCTAAGGATTTTGTACCTTTTTATTCTAATGTACAAGGCATTTAAAATAAATTTCAGTTTTAATAATTTGACTTCACACTGGAGATATGTAAAAACTTTCATTAAAAAAAATCATTTTCATTTCAGTTGAAAAACTCTCTCTTCATAGTCCATTTACATACAGTTTTGACTAACTCCTGTATGAGCACATTAATGCTTTCAGTATTAAGTTAGTGTCTTGATGTCATTTTCTTGGATGAATATTAACCAAACTTTATCTTTAGTTTCTTAAAATAAAGAATGCAATATCTTTAGGGTGGCTTCATGAACAGGTTTATGTACTAAAACAATATCATTCAAGGGCTATAATTTAACAATTTAAATGATAAGTAAGGGTGTCAATAATAAAAATTATTACATCATTGCCACTATTCTTACCCCAGTGTTGATAGTAATGCAATAATTACCATCCTTTTAATACCCCTGCCTCCAGTCATTAAACTTCTTTCTAAAACAACTAACTTATCTTTCCAAAATATTGGCACTCTTTATTGAAATATTTTCTTAATTTTCCTGGCAAATTTACAATACAACCTAATGTCTTAATTTTTTTTATTTAAGATTCTAAAAATATATAGCTTTAAACAATTCTCTCGCTTTTCTTTTACTAATTTTCTCTTGCCCAGAGATTGCCTCATGAGACTTATAATTGTCACTAAGTAATCCTATAATAATAACCCCTGATTAATGCCATACCTGTATGTCTTTTTCATGTTTTTTACTTTAGCTAGAATAATTTTACCTCATTTATCAAAATCACAAAAAATCTTCAATGCCTCATCAAGTGCGATATCTTTTTAAAGCTTTTACTCACCTCTACAGTCAGAACTAAGCTATCCCCCTTTTGTGTTTCCTATAAACCTAATTTTTGCTTTAGTTTATTAGAAATGGTAAACTTACTGAGACTAATATTGTTTTGTATTCAACTTTTTTATTATCTGGACCCAGTAAGAATGCCTTGTGTATAGTAAGCATTAGTTGCTTATTTTAAAATAAATCATATGTTATTTTTTATAAAATGCATTCATTTATAAATATATTTGTTATGTTTGTATGAATTCAAGAAAGTGAAATGTCTTTCATATTTTAGTGTGCATAGTTATCATATATACACTAGACATAGATCTATTTCTGTTACTGTCAATGAAACTACCTGTGTCTTATATTCTGTTTTCTGAAGTTGAATTCTGTTAGATTTTAGGGAATAAAGAGATTTGGAATCTGCCAGTTCTGGAAACTCTATAACCATTTCTCTTAAAAAAATATGTCTAAGGTTTAGTTGAAGTAATCTTTCCTTCAGGCCAAAAAAAGTACACTGATACAGTTTGAAGGAGTTATGGATAAAGAGAAGTATAGCCATTCTAAATGAAATATTAGATGAAGAGTCCTAAATATAAATGTTTCCAACAACTTTAAAGAGTTCTTTTCCCCTAAGTTATGTAAATGCAAAGCACATCCCAGTGTGTCATCTTTTCAAAGTGAAATGAATGCATATCTGAGATACAGCTCTGTGCTAAAAAGGAATAAAATAAATTCTATGGAATCCAAGAGGAGTACAGATCCTACATATCAGAGATGAATTAGAAATACAGTTGAATACCTAGTCTTTTATAACTTTATATACTTTGCTTTCAAACACAGGGTTCTTGTCATGAAAATACTAGTACTTCTAATATTATCTTTAACAAAAACGTATTCTGAACAGCTACATGAGTAAGAAAGATTCACATATTAAATAGTATTTCCAAATATAGAAATGTAGAGAAGTTTAAAAAAACTACAGTTAATTAGGTAACATGTTTGGCATAACCTAGTCATGTTGCTTAAGTGACTATTGTTAATTTTACTGAAGAATAATTAATGTCAGATTAAATTTGTATGCTTTATTCTCCCACTCCCTTTGGAATATTTTTATTATGATGATGTTTGCTTGTTCGATAAATGTTAGAATAGGATCAATTTTTTCTTAAATTGAGAAATACTTATAGCAAATTGTATGCTTTTAAAACCAGGTTTTATCTAATTTATTATATTCATTCAAAAGATAATATATTGAATGCATATCTTGTATCAGGTACTATTTTAAGTCTTGGGATGTATCAGTGAATGAAACAAAACAGCAAACTAAATCTTATTACTTGGAGTCTACAGTTTAGAAAGGAATCATAGATGCAAATTAATAAATATAATAAGTAGTTAAAATATATTATATGTTCAAAGGAGATAACTGCTGTGAAAAAAAAGGGAGAAAAAAAGTAGACCAGGTTAAGAGAGATAGTGAATACTAAGAGAGTAATTGGGTAGGTAACATTCAGAATTCCAGATAGTCATTGATAAGATCAATTATGAGCAAAGACTTGAAGGATGCAATGAGTTGGTCATGTGGATTTATGGCATACATAAAATATAACCCAATTATTTTATAATTTACTTATTTTTTCTATAGAAACACATAATATTAAATAGTAAGATAAAGTTGTATAGAATGAAAATTTCAGTATCACAAAGCTGATTCATTAAAAATTTCAATGACAAAGTACAAAAAAAACACATATTTTTTGAATTATGTTAAGTTTCTAAATATCAACTATTCAAAAAGTTTTTATTTCTCAAATACTCAGGTTATTTTTACAAGATTTATTTTAAAGGCAGACATATGAGGATGTGATTGAGACATTGATGGATGTTTTAATCTAGAAAGCAGGTTTTCCAGTCATGTGTACCTCTTGCCAATTATCAGTAGTAGCTTTGCTTTCATCCTCAGTTCATTGCTTTAGTGTGAAAAGAGAACCAATAAAGTGTTCTGCTGCTTGCAGACACTGCATGACCCAAGAATTGTTGTCTGTGGGAAAGTGACAACGGTACCACCTGTAACAGGAATGATTAATTGCTGTGAGGGATGAGTGAAAGTATTTTTTAGAATGTTAAACTTTGAGATTAAATTTTAAGACAGATGAAAAAGACATTGAGTCATAATAACCACTTTCTATTTTGTTCCACAATGTTTTTTATAATTCACCACTTCTGCATTGTACCGTTCACTCCCACAAATTCATTTTGTATTTGCCAATATAGAGCAAAAGCAATTCTTCTTCATCTAATGCTTTGTAAATGCCAGGCCTATATTCAATATTTCTTTCCTTGCTAGTTTTCAGATCAATATTCTTAATATTCACATGCACTATACAGACTTTATAATAATTGATTATGATTTAAATTATTGGCATCTGTTTCATTTTAATCACAATTTCCTAGAGAAATTATAATGTTTTTAGAGTGCTATGCAGGTGCTCAGTTCTATCTCCCTTTCTTATTTCTCATCTTAGTTGTTTCCCTTCTTGAGATAAATTTGTTTATAATTTAACTAGAGGCCCAGTGCACAAAATTCATGCATGGCAGGGGTGGGGGGTACCTCCCCCAGCCTTTACCCTCTCACAATCCAGGACTCCTCATGGGATGTCCAACTGCTGGCTCCTAATTGTTAATCTGCCTGCCTGATCACCCTTAACCATTTCCTGCCTGCCTGATTGTCCCTAACTGCTAGTCTGCCTACCTGATTGCCCCTAACTGCCTCTGCCTGAGCCCTGCTGTCATGGCCTCATCAGGAAGGACATCTGGAAGGTCGTTCGGCTGTCCAGTCTAATCAGCATATTATGCTTTTATTAGTATAGATAAGAAAAAAAATATATAACATAAAGAATTCCTTAGTGAAAATTTATTGAAGTCAATCCAATGTCTGAGAAGGTTGTGGTTGGCTCAATTGCAAGCTTCTTTTGAAAAAGAAATAAATATTGATATTTCTATTTTCTTATTATTCTAGCTCACCTTTTAGCAATAGCAACAATACTAACCTGTTAATGAGCTCTCATTTTTCTGGGTCTGTACTAGAGGCTTTTTAGGTAATTTTATATTTAATTCTCATAACTGGGCTGCAAATGATAGCACTGAGGCCTACAAGGGCCAACAATTTTTCTTATATTCACATAGTTCATTTTACTGATGGAACAAGAAATCTCAAGATCTGTCTGATACTAAAACTAGTATCTGACCTAGTAATAGAGAAACATGTACATTGACCTTACCTCCGCTATTCTCACAGCCAATCAGAGTATACAAATTAACTCAAAAAAGATGGCAGGTAGTTAACTTGCATATATACCTGGATCCTGGAAATCTCCTTGGCACCCCAGGTCACTCCCAACTGGCCATCAGATAGGGGATGAGGGGTCTTCTCAAGCCTAAAGCCTGGAGTGGAGGTTTTAGGCTTGGGCAGGGACAGAGACTAGGATAAGAGGGAAAGGGGGGAAAAAATCAATGGAATCATATCCTCAGGTGAGGATAAAAAGAAAAAGAAAGAAAGAAATGTCATATCCTATAAAAGACACATCTTGAAAATGCCTAAAGAAAGTTGTAATTTTTTTCATGGTGAAGGGACTGAAGTCAGTATTGATGAAAATACCGTGGTGGCTGTGGTGGCTGGCAGTGGCTGCAGCAGTGGGGTGATGAGATTGGCGCCTTCCCCTAATCAGCCCATTCTTCCGCTGCAAAGGGAAGCCAGACTATGGCTTAGATCTGCTCCCAATTGAGAGGGGGCTAAGTCATCAATAGGACATCCCCTGAGGGCTTCCAGTATGTCAAAGGGGGCAGGCTGGGCTGAGGGATCCCTCCCCAGTGCATGAAATTCACTTTATATTGCTAACTAGAATCTCTGAGTGTTTTCTTATAATGTTCATATCTGTATCAGTATTCTATTTTGTATGTGGTGAGGTTTTCAAATTTTTCTTCTTTTATTCCCCCCCCCCCAAGATATTTACTGTAAAGAATGTTGGAAAATATTAGGCAATTAGACAAAAACAAGAGGTCTGGGATCTCATACTTAGACTCCAGTCATCCCTCATCTAATTTTAAACTGTGAAAGCTCCCGCCCAGCACATTTGCTCTGAACGTTAATTTTTAAATATATAATAGGAACATGATAATGAACCAGACTTTGTATGAGGAGTCAATGAGATAATTTTTAAAATTTAATACAACATAAACTTCTGGCACTGGTGTATTCAATACATTTATAATTAGGAGGCATTTGACTTAATATTTAGATGTACTTGTTAAGATACAATTTTGTATGATACTTTCAAATTATTGACAAGTTTTTGCTTCTTAATGACAATTTTTATTCAGAGATTTGTGAAAGTGTTCATGACATAAGAGAGCCTCTGGGAAAATATAGAAACTACCAGTATTGAGACATAAATGACAGAACTAGCTTCTGTCTTTGTTAAATACAGTAATGTCTGTAGAGAAAGCCACTTCTTTACAGTTTACATATGCTGACCCTTTAAACTTCCAACTCGTATTTCTGTTTAATTAATAGGTTTAAGCTCTTTACTGATTTCAACATGTTGATTAATTTGATATTGAATGTATATGGTTTTATGAGGCATTGGAAATATTTTTATTGTCACATTATCTATTTTTACTTCTGAGGATTTATTGAGATAATAGTGGTATATTCTTGGAATGATTAGTGGTGGGATATAGCCAGTTATATGCTGGTAAATGTTTAACAACCAATTCTCCAGGATAAAAGAAACACACACACATGGCCCTGCTTGTATTGTTTGCTGATATCATTGGTATTAATTCTCCTATAATAGCTGATTTCATAGCTGATTCCAAAGTAACCCCATCAATGTGTTGCTGGGAAGGACTGCAACACATCTCTAGTTATAGCACACTGATAAGAAAATTTCCTTGGCAAGCCAACCAAATTATGCATGTGTCTGAGAATAATGGCAGAGATTGAGCCTGCAACCCAGGTATGTGCCCCAACTGGGAATGAAATCATGTAAATGTTTAACAACCAATTCTTCAGCATAAAAGTGACAGGCAGACACATAAACAAGGTCCTGTTTTGTATTGTTTGCTGATATCCTTGATGTGAAATCTCCTACAATAACTGATTTTATAGCTAATTCCAAAGTGTCCCCATCAACTTCCAGTACAAAGTGTCCCATGACCTTTCAAATGCTACGACAATAGCCATAATTTATATTATGCTATGTAGAAAAAGGAAGCAAGTAAAGGAATAAAGAATGTGTAGAAGTATGGGGTAGTAGAAAAGGGATGCTATTTATATAGGCTGTGTGATAAAGTGAGATTTGAGAAGCACCTCATGATATTCAGAAAATTGGATGACTGAGAGAAAAGCATTCTAAAGTTAAGGAACAAGAATACAAAGGACTTGAGTCCACGTGGTGTTCATAAATGATCAGAGAGGGCAAGGTGGCTAGAACACAGTCAATTAAGAAGAGGAGGTAGGGGAAAGAAGTCAGAGCTTTGGGCTTTACTTTTCTTTTAGCAGGTTCTGCTTTGTACTTGCACCACTCAAATTTTTAGTTTACGAAGCCACTTGGTGTCTTTCTAATATGCAATTTACCAATACAACTCCTTTGCTTAGAAGCATTCAGGGATTTTCAGTCACATACAGGGAACTTCACGTAACTTCATGGGTAGCCATGATTTGCTTCTTGATTCTTTTCCAGTCACATATTCAGTCATGCAGTACTTTGTATCTTATGTTTCTGAAGATTCAAATTTGTTTTTTTTTCAGTATACCATGCTACTTTATTAGCATTTACTGTGTCCAGTTTCTGGGATATCTTTTTCTGCTCTCTGAGTCTAAATAATCTTCTTCATCTACTGAATTCAGCTCAATTGTCACTTCTTTTAGGAAGCTGTTTCTAACCAGGTCCAGTTTGGAGTAGCTGTCCCTCTTCCTGTTCACGTGACCTGCACACACTGGTGGTCACTGCATTTATCTCCACTTCATATCTCTGCTCCCTTATACTGGGTAATGGACTTACCTTCAGGAGTAAGCATTGTAGACAAATACTAGACACCCCATTAATACTTATTTAATGGTGAAATGATAAAATAAATAAAATATACCAAAGAAACATTGTTTGATATTTCCCACTGGAGTAGAATGTCTACATATATTACAAATGTTTCAAGATTTTATAGGGATATGAGATTAAAATGCTCATCTTTTTCATATCATACACTTTAATCTTTTCATAATTGGAACAAACTAAAGCACTTGCCCAGCACCATAAATTACTATGGTATCATCACCATGTGTGCACTTAAAACAGCTTTAGAAAGTTTATTACACACTTAGCCACTATTTCTAGGATTTTATTTTCTTCATACAGGCATGCTCAGTGTTGAGAGGTAAAGACTTTCATTGTTATAACCATGATTTTAGAAGATAGATATTTTATTCTGAGAAGTAAATCTCCTAACAATTCATTTTATACTCTCCAATGATTCAAGAAACCAGAGGACAGCAGCCTATATTGAATGCTCACATTTTCCTGGTCTAATAAACAATTTGATAACCTTGGACTAGGAGAACTCCATTCTATCCTAGAGGCCAAATATTTCATTCATATTCCTGTCTTTTCTTTTAAAATCTTAGTTGCTAACCTTAGAAATAATAAGTCTATAGGCAATAATACAGTCCATAGAAAGGACCATTTAATTTAAAAAAAAGTGACAAAACATTTGAGGACAGAAAAAAATGTTGTAAAGATTTTTTAAAATGAGTTTCTTAAGCAATTCTCTAGATTTAATACTCATGTCAGAGAAGTATTCTGTAATAATCCAATTTTAAATATATAGCTGGACTTTCAATGTCTGCTGATAATCTAATGCACTTGCAATCAACAGATAACATGAGATTTTAATAAATATTTATTATCATAAAATTGTATATTACAAAAGTACCCTTAAGTTAATCTTTATTTCTTTGTGTTATCTGGAATTGTATGGCATAACTCTTACATATGGGCTTATCACATTAAATAAAAGCATAAACCATTTTCATTTCTCTGGTTTCATTGCAATAAGCCTATTTCAATAAATAAATGCAGTTGAATGCTTATTAAAAGGCTTAAAATATATTATGATCTCCTAGCATTTTGTAAGGTCTCTGTAATGTCAAGTTCAGGGTTTATTTATTTTTCGTGCTTGAATAACTAGGAAAATTGTGCATTGAACTTCTTAATACTTAGTAATTATTTATAGTACAGAATGTTTCTCTAATTGTATGTATAAATGCAATACTTGAGCAGGTCCTTCTGTAATTAAGGATTTTTATGTTTTTTCCTATATGGTCTTAAATTATTATAAAAGTATTTGTAATTTCTTATGTTAAGTGTAGCATATCCTGGAAAATAATCACAATTTTAAATGATAAAAGCAATATTAACATAATATAATGTATTAATATAAATAAAACACTCATTTATATAAAATAAACAAGAAAAGAGAATGAATATTGTTTTCATAACTGGATTGGCAAAGGCTAAGGAATTAACAAATTATTCTTTACTTAGCACTCATCAAAGAGTATTAAAATACAAATTTTAATTTATTTTTCTTTTGTTAATCGACAACAGTTCTCATTAATGAGTGAAATTTAAATTCAATAACTATGTTAAGCTCATATCTATATATTTGTATTTAAAAGATTATAAATATGAACAAGTCATGACCCTGTAATTCTTAAATATAGCAGAATAGAAAAATAATATTTCCATCTACACTAATAAAAGAGAAACATGCAAATTAAACATCACTCTACTACACCAAGCCATGCCCACCAGCCAATCAGGAGCAAGTGTGCAAATTAACCCAACCAAGATGGCTGTAGCCACAGAGTGAGCAGGAAGCTTGATTTCCCCTGGCAATGGAGAAAGCCAATCTTCCTGGCTTGCCCTGACCTGCCCTGACCTCCACTCAAAACTATAAAGTTTCAATTATAGAAGATAAATCCCATTAACCAGGGCCTCTCCTTGGGTTGCTGAGGGACGTGAATGGCCTGAAAACCACCACAGGCCCCTCACCCAGGCTACCCCACACCTCAAGGTAACCCCCACCCTGAGCTGGGACACCTGTCAGGGCAAACCAGCTGGCCCCCTCCTGTGCACCAGGCCTCTATCCATCTAATAAAGAGTAATATGCAAATTGACCATCACTCCAACACACAAGACGGCTGCCAATATGTGGTCAAAGATGACTTCCCCCATGTGGACACAAGATGGCCTCCACAAGATGGCCAGCAAGGGAGGGCAATTAGGGGTGACCAGGCTTGCAGGAGAGGACAGTTAAAGATGACCAGGCCTGAAGGGAAAGGCAGTTAGGGGCAATCAGGCTGGCAGGGGAGCAGTTAGGTACCAATTAGGCTGGCAGAGGAGTGGTTAGAGGGTGACCAGGCTGCCAGGCAGAAGTGGTTAGGGTTAATCAAAAAAGCAGGCAGGCAAGCAGTTGAGAGCCAGCAGTCCTGGATAACTCCCTGTCCATTTAGGCCCAATCATACTGGGATCGGGCATAACCGTGCAGTCAGACATCTCTCGAGAGGTCCCAGATTGGAGATGGTGTTGGCTGGGCTGAGGGAACCCCCCCTCACGTACAAATTTCATGCACCGGGCCTTTAGTATTGATATAAAACTGGAGACTGTGCACAAACTTGAAGACACACACAGACACACTGGCACATGCCTGTGATAGTCTGAATCCAGAGGAATGAAAATGAAGAAAGAGTCTTGGATGGGATGTATTTGAAAGAAGTAGGCTTTGTTCAGGCAGTGATGTGGTAAGAGAAAGACAGAAGGAAATTTAATAGCATAATTACTGAGATGACCAAACATAGGCTGTGTCCAATAAAGAGCAAGTTTCCCAACATAACCAATGCATATAATTCATTTTGATTGAAAGGACATGTGGAAAGGCCAATTCAGATATGAAAATAGTAAGCCATAATTTCCATGGTGAGTTATCTGCACATTTCTGTAGCAAAGGGTGCACATACAGCTTCAGAATGTAGTGAGATTTGCTTTCTCTGGTAATGGTATATTAACTGAATTCTAAGAGCAAAAAGGTATATACTATTTGTAGAAATAGAATATCTACACAGTGGCAAGCCTGTATCACAGTGCGTTTATTATATATTATATAGAAGTACATGATGAGCCCTAACTGGTTTGGCTTAGTGGATAGAGCATAGGCCTGTGGACTGAAAGGTCCCAGGTTCGATTCTGGCCAAGGGCATGTACCTTAGTTGCAGACACATCCCCAGTAGGAGGTGTGCAAGAGGCAGCTGATCAATATTTCTCTCACATTGATGTTTTTAACTCTCTATCCCTCTCCCTTCCTCTTTGTAAAAAAAATCAATAAAATATATTTTTTTAAAATATAGAAGTACATGACGAGATTGAGGAGAGGTTCAAACCAATGTTTTACCAACTTTTAAAAATTCATATTAGTTTTTGTTTGTTTAAAGTATTACAAATGCCTTCTTCTAGTAGTACATATGTCTTCTTCTCCCACCCCATTGACCTCCCCTACCCCCCAGTACATGCCCTCACCTGCTTCCCTCCCCAGTGTCTTGTATCCATTGTTATGCTTATATACATGCATACAAGTCCTTTGGTTTTTAAATATTTATTGGCAACATTTCAGCAAAAACCTGTAAACAGTTTCGATGTTAAATATGATGATTAGCATAAAGTCATCACAACCATTGATGATTTTTTTTCTTTTAGATATCTATATCTTTCATGGTATATTTTTTCAAGAATGACAATCATGAATATACAGTTGGGAAATGTACTTATATTAAACCAGGCTCATAAATTACCAAACAAAAAATTTATAAATATAGATGATCAAAAATAGACATGCATAATCAATCATCTGTATTTCATTAAAATTACACTCTTATTTTCCAAGTTTTTGTCTTAAGAATATATTATTTATATAAACAGAAAAGCAAATTTATGCATGTTAATGAATCACTTATTAGCTTTTATTTGGCTTATTACTATTCTTAAATACTATAACAGATGCATCTGGCATAAACTACTTCTATAACTCCCACTTTCTTTTTTCCCACTGCCAGAGAATGTTCATGCATTTTACATTTTTTAATTTATTTTCTATATACTTATAAAATGCTACTACCTTTGTGAATATTTTGCACAGCATTTAAAAGTTTTTCAATATATCGTGATAATTTTCTTGCCAATAAACATTCTCATATAAATGATTTATGTATCTACATAGTATTTTACCAATTTACATAATGTCTGATACTATGCTACTATTTAATAGTTACTTTTTGTCAATTTGGTCATTATTACTTTTATTTTTAATATCAGGTTGGCTGCTATTGGTCCAGTCATCATGACTACAGTCAATGCAAGAAGAAGAGTAAAAGGCAGCAACACCTGCACTTGTGAGCTATTAACAAAAAGTTAGAGAATTACACAAATCCCCACCATACTGTGCTGCATGTCATTGGCCAGAATGATGTCCTTTCCTCTCTCCCTGACCTCTGTGCCCCCAGAACATGGTGACATGGTAATTTGGAAAAATACATTTTTAGTTTTTGTTTATTTTATCTCCCTAAATTCAATATTCTTTGAATAGAAAAAATGGGGGAATTGATAGTGGCTTTTCCAGTATTCATTCTTAATTCAACTTAAAGGTCCATGTTTTTGGAGATAGAGGTAGATAGATAGATAGATAGAAAGATAGATAGATAGATAGATAGAATTTAAATTACTCATACAAGTAAAATTTCTAGAAGAGGGAAGAATACAGGTTTTGCACATTTTAATTTTTTCTTATAATTCTATGAATTTAAAGTATTTTATAGTCATATTTGGTAATATAAATGGACTTAATTTTTTAAATAATGCATCTTGAGTAGAAATATTCATAGGTAAATAAACATGATACATTTGCCTGGAGGAATTTTGGATTTTTAAATTGAGCATAAAGGAAAATACTTGAGTTTATTTATTTATGTATGTATGCATGTATGTATGTATGTATGTATTTATTTATTTTACAGAGCCTAATACAGAAGAAGCAAGGTTTATTTGGGGAGAAAAACAAAAACAAAATAAAAACGAAAACTAAAAATCACTCAAATAAACATTTATGCAAGTTGTCCAGGAATATCATCAGTTGCTCAATGCCCCACATTTGAACATACTTTATGTCTATTTACTGTTAGTCTTTGAAATAAATGTGTATAACAGATGGATAACACTCTTCAATCCTAAATACTTGGATGCTTTCATGTGGCACTTTACTCTCCAAATTGCTGTATGCTATACACTATTACTTAGTGCCTCTGGCTTTCATCTCATGTTCTTACCTTAATTCAGAAATTGACAACATTTGGAGTAAAAGTATATGTATATAATTTTAAATACATATATTTTCCTCTGTTAAAAGAGCTAAGCTTCAAATACTGGGATAATATTTCTTATACTCCTAAACTTTAACAGGCTTTCTGTCCCAAATATAAAATACAGGGAAAAATCATCTGATACTCTGAGCTATGTAGTACCAGCATACATACTTTATTTGAATTGCAACCACAGCAGTTATTATCAGAGAGAATCCTGATGAAAACTGAAAAAGAAGAAACAACTTTTTTTCTTTCTTTTTAATTCTACTTCTTCCATTCAGAGTCCTGTCCATTGTATACCTCCTACCTTTAATTTACATGTCAAATATTTTTGAGTATCTGTAAATGAATTACTGGGAATACAATGTGAACAAGATAGAAATAATCCTTGTCCTAAGAAAATGTGTATAGTAGTGAGGGATACTGGAAGTTAAGGGTCTTACATTTTTGTTCTGAAGAGTCTGAAGAAATTTTGTACCCAGTTATCAACCAAACTTTTCCAAACAGGTATGGCTAGCCTACAAGCAAATTTTAAATAATGTTTTGCTTATCTCAAAATATTCCTGAAAATTTAACAACTGACTCTGAAGTGACAGTGTGACCAGTGTCAGCACACTACCGTATAGCACCCTGATGGGCCCAGATTGAGGAATGAGTAGAGATGAGGAGCTAGGTCAAATAAGATTAGATAACAGACACCAGAAGGTAGGCTGTAAAGGAAACCAAAATAATGATGAGACATGCAGGTGTGTGTATGAGCACAAGATGAGTTTACATGCAGCTGTGCATGTCTCTAAGTATATATGTTTTGAAAAGAAAAAAAAAGGTTGGTGAGTATATGTGTGCTATCAATGTAATGAGCCAGTGGAGAGAGAGTTTAATAAAACAGAATTAATGACATTTCATTGCTAGTTTGCCTTTGGGTCTCATCTGGATGAAAGCATCTCACTCCCATCACATTGCAAAGGAAACTGCTAATAATTCATAGCTCCATTGTTGTTATTATTGGTATTAGGCATAAAATGGGACATAAGATGTAATGCACTTAACATACAAATACTGATAAATTAATCAAAGGTTGAAATCTAGCTAATTAAGCAGCCAGTGTATGGATTAATTTTGATCATATATCCATATACTTCGAGGGAATAATTAACATTATTTAAGCCTTTCCTCTGTCATCTTTCCTTCAATTACAAAATGGTGAAGGGTTTAATTTATAATCAACTTATGCATTCAAATAAGGTTGGGTTGGTTTTTTTTGGTTCTTGTGTAATATTCTACAACTCATTTTATAGAGACTTGGGACTGACAAAATATAAGATAAATATTAAATAATTAACATCGAAACCAGCTAATAAGCTCTTCTTTTGCTCTGGGGCATAGTTCATGTATTTTTCCTTGTCCCCTCTTACCAAGAGCTCGGCCACTCCATTAATTTGGACAGTTAGAAAGTACTAATCACCAGTTAGTATTCAGATTATTTTACCAAAGGAGAAATTAATTATATACCTACTACAGTGCTAATGTTTTGTGGATAAGATTAATAAAAATGGGTAAAAAAACTACTTCACTGATTTGAGTGAAATAAGGAAAATGTCATGTTTTCCTACATAGCTCAATTAATCTCTTAAGAGGGTTAATCTCCACTTACTAACCTTATTTAAACAGAGACTAAGATCTGAGCCAGTCAGAGGTAAATTATGGGATATACTGCTTCTAAATATAAGTCTACTAGAGGCCTGGTGCACAAAATTTGTGCACAGGGGAGGGGATCCCCCTTAGCCCAGCCTGCACCCTCTCCAATCTAAGACTTCTTCTGGGATGTCTTACTACCAGCAGTCAGGTGTCCCTCTCACAATCCTGGACCACTGGCTCCTAATCACTCACCTGCCTGCCTGGTCACCCTTAACTGCGCTCCCCCTTTCCCCCTCCCTCCCCCGCTGGCCTGATCGGTCCTCACTGCCTCTGTGTGCCAGTCTGATCTCTCCTAACTATATTCCCTGCTGGCCTGGTCACCCCTAACTATCCCTCACTGACAGTCAGGTCACCCCCCACTGCTCCCACCCTGCTAGCCTGGTTGTTCCTAACTGCCCTTCCTGCCAGCCTGGTCACCCCTTCCTTCCCCCTCTGCTTACCTAGTCACCCTTTATGGCCCTCCTGCTGGCCTGGTCACTCCACACAGCCTGCTGTTCAGTAGTTTGGTCATCCCTCACTAACTCCCCTGCCAGCCTGGCATAGGCAGCCATCTTGTGAGGGCATGATGGTCAATTCACATATCACCTTTTATTATATAGGATTTTCTGGCCATAGTAATTTTCTTAGAGGCTTCATATAGATTCTTGAAAATTACTTTACTTATTCTAAGAATTATTTGTCTAATAAACTCAGCTAGTCATATAAAAGCAGTATGGTAGAATGAATTAAGAGTACAGGCTTTTGCATTAGTCTGTATGGGTTTAAAACCTGGCTTTATTATTTAATACATGGATGAACTTCAGCAAATTTCTTAATCATGTGTTCTCATTTCTTCATCTGTAAAATGGAGATAATAGTATGTATCTCAACAAAAAATTTATTTGAGTTAATATTGATAAAGTACTTAGAACTGTATTTGAGGCATATTAATGATGATGTGATTATTATTATGGTAATAAGCAATCAAGTAATTGGTTATAATTGAGTCTTATCTTTGATATCTCCATCATTTGTATCTAATTTATATTTTCACCATCACCAATATAGTTCAGAAACTTATTGTTTTTCATTAATAGAATTACAGGTGCTACTTGATGGAACTTTTGCCTGTCATTCATTCAGCATTTTTAAAGTTCCTTCTGGAAACTTTTAAATCCAAATTATATATCACCGTCAAAGTAATTATTCCAAAGAGTGAGTGTAATCATAAAAAAAAAAATACTGTTTAAGCACAAAGGTTTCTTACTAGACACAGAATCCTATATAATAAAGAGGTAATATGCAAATTGACTATCACTCCAACACACAAGATGGCCACCTCTATGTGGTCAAAGATGACCAACCCCATGTGAACACAAGATGGCCTTGACAAGATGGCTGACAGGGGAGGGCAGTTGTGGGTGATCAGGCCAGCAGGGGAGTGCAATTAGGAATGACCAGGCTGGCAAGGGAGGGAAGTTAGGAGTGAATGAGCCAGGGGAGGGCAGTTGGGTGTGACCAGGCCTGCAGAAGAGGGCAGTTGGCTGTGATCAGGTCTCCAGGGGAGTACAGTTAGGGATGACTAGTCCTGCAAGGAAGGGCAATGGGGAGGAACCAGGCCAGCAGAGGAGGACAGTTAGGGGTGATCAGGCCAGCAGGGGAGGGCAGTTAGGATCAATCAGGCTGGCAGGGGAGCAGTTAGGTGTCAATCAGGCTGGCAAGGGAGTGGTTAGGGGGTGATCAGGCTGGCAGGCAGAAGTGGTTAGGGGCAATTAGGCAGGCAGGTAAGTGGTTGGGAGCCAGCAGTCCTGGATTGTGAGAGGGATGTCTGACTGTCTGGTGGGATCAGGCCTAAATAGGCAGTCAGATGTCCCTTGAGGGGTCCCAGATTGGAGATGGTGCAGGATGAGCTGAGGGACACACACCACCCCCTATTGTATGAATTTCGTGCACCAAGCCTCTAGTGAAATATAAATAACTTTAGCTCTAGCTTGTTTGTCTCAGTGAATAGAGTCTCAGCCTCCAGAGTTAAGGGTCCCTGCTTTGATTCTGGACAAGGGCAATTACCCCGGTTGCAAGCTTGATGCCTAGTAGGGTGATGTGCTCGAGGCAGCCAATCAATGATTCTCATCATTGATGTTTTGTTTCTATCTTTCCCTTTATCTCTGAAATCAATAAAAATATAATAAAATAAAATGTAAATAACTTGGAAATCATGAATATTTCCCCAGTGGTTTACCTCAATGTACTTCCCATATGCACTTATTACTCTAGTCCCTCATATAGAGGATATATTCCCAACCAACCAAAATTAATTAGTATTTACAGAACAAAGGTGTGTAGTGTAGTTATAACATAGTGTTAGATTTTTGTATTCAATTTTGGAAACTCAAGTTACAACAATTTAAACACAAAAATAGAAAATAAATAGAGCCAAGAGGTAAATTAAAATACTGTTATGTAAGTAATGGAGAGACCAATGAGATTTCTAAGTGATATTATTCAGTAATTGAAAGGCTATTCTGTGAATTGAAAATTAAATATCAGTATTTAAAATCCTAAATAAATAAAAAAATATGCTCCTGTAATTTAATAATATCTAAAATTCCATTTTGTCTATCCATTCTCCATTTTCTTAAATTTTTAATAAATTTTTGAGAAGGAAAGAATGTAAATAATTATATCAATAATATTAGTATGCCAATTCACCAGCTGCAAGCATTTTTGCTTTCTCTCTTTCTAGATAGATAGGTAGAGATAGATATGTGTGAATGTATGTATTGCTGAGCCCTTTGAGAGTATTAAAGGCTACTGTCCCTTCCTGTATGAAAAAAAAATGCACATATATAGGCATATATAATATTGCTTAAAATGGGCCAGATGGATCCTATTTTAAGAACACTTTATTTAAGCAAATCATCCAGGCAATTTGACCCAAATCTCTCTTTTCCCAAATTCATATCACTTGTACAAAAAGCATTTTTAAAAACTTTAAGTAAAAAAATAAAAATAAATTA
This sequence comes from Lasiurus cinereus, assembly GCA_011751065.1. Lineage (NCBI taxonomy): Eukaryota > Metazoa > Chordata > Mammalia > Chiroptera > Vespertilionidae > Lasiurus > Lasiurus cinereus. Next base: position 32,333,711 of record JAAGEH010002528.1, read on the forward strand.
CCTTATGAGACATAGTCTATTTGCAGATTACTTCTATTGCTAAATTTTTTATCTTTGCTTAACTGAAATTGGTCTCCCTGTATGTTCCATCATCACCACTAACTAGTTAACAATCATTTTATTGTAACATAGTTTTTAAAAATATTCCTACTGTACCTTTTTTGTATGATTATTAGAGAATTCTGAATAATTGTTTGTTCATGTAGGAAAAACTATACAGAGTTAAAGGTTCTATTTTTTTATGACTCTTCAACATAGAAAGTAGAACAAATAAAAATTAGCAATGTTCAGGTTTTTATAAATATTTTTCATAATATTTAATGCTAGTGTGTTGAAAAAAATCTTTCTTCCTAAGTTGCCCTATCTATAAATCCTTAGTTAGAACCATATTTGAACTTTAATTTTGCAGCCCAGCTATTTTGAGGTTAGATAGAAATTTACATATATGATGCTTCTTTATGTGTTTGTTAGTGTCTGTGTGTACTACATTAAGTTTATTCTGTGTGATTTCAGATTTATAGCTTCTGAGGAATAAGGAAATCAAAATTTAAAAATTATATAAATATACTTATAAAATTATTTCTAATAGTCTTAGTTATAAATAGGCTTTCTTGAGAACTACTAAGTCCCTACTATTACTAGCATTCAAATATAAACTTAGTAGAAATTATTTTAGGAGAGAAATAACAATACAAAAATCAAATAAGTAATTAGAATAGATATCCTTTAAAATCAGTCCCATCATTTAGTTTTTTTTCACTGACTGGTTAAATAATGCTATTTTTTTTTCAAATGAAATTCAATTTACCTAGTAACAATGAAAACTAAATTTTATAAACTCATTAGTTCAGTGAGGGAGAATAACTCTGTATGATATTATTTCACCTTTATATATTATATAGCAGTAATGGCATTTTATGGTCAACACCAAAGTTATTTTTAAAATGTTCTTTAGGTTCATCTGTTCAAAATAATTTGAAAACCAAGTGACTTAATGTAGTTCATAGGAATCCTTGTGTGTTCCTGATTGAATTTAATCATATTCCCTCAATGACCATGAAGAGGCATGTTAAACTGAAGTGTTATTAAGTGAAGTACTCTGGTATTTAGAATACATGATGGAGGTGTGGGAAGTGTTAATTCCTGTGTAGTGAAGGCATGACCTATAACATCTGAATGCAATTTTCTTGTAAAGTCAATGATAAAAACCTAGAGATATAATCCTGCAAAGTAGTCCAAAAATCAACTAATAGGCTAAGTAGGGTAATTTATTTTGATTGCATTTTTAGGGAGAATATGAATTTCAAAATAAGCATAATTTTCCAAGGCAGTATTAATGGATTGTTCCCTTTTGCCTAATCTGATAGATGTGTTGTAATAATCAGTTAAATAGTGAAGGAATAAAAAAGCCCTAAAAAACAATCATTTTATTATAAGAACTACTTTAATATGCATAAGATACTATTTTGCAAATTCAAAACATTTTTTTACTAAGGATATAATTAATATTATTAACATTGTTATGTATGTAAATATATGCTTCCAAAATGGGCAATGCTATAAAATATTAACATGTGCTGTGTTGTACATTCATGGAATTTGAATTCACTAAGAGAACTAAATATTACTATGTTGTTGATCTTTGATAAAGTTGTGGAGATACAAAGACTATCTGTACCATTATCAGAAACTAATATATTTTGTTAAATGATTTAGCCGTGACAGAAATTATGTTGACCTGTTAATTATCTTTAAGAAGCTCAACAATAATTTATATTGTCTTCAATGACAATAATTTAGCATTAAGAGTAGATATGAATTTTCTAAAATGTTTTTATAGTAATAATGGAGTCTTTTAGAGCTATGTATGTTGGCAAATGAGCATTTCAGAGCTGTGTATGTTCTGATCAGAGAAAAAAATCATCTTGAATTATCAAGTATGAGAAGGATTCCAGTAAAGTGAAAATATTGAGTTAATGTATGAATTTCCTGTACAGGAAGGAGAGAGAGAAAAGGAGAGAGAGGGAGAGAAAGAGAATGAATAAAATTTTCTAAATGTTAAAACTTAAAATTGGCCCTGGCCAGTTTGGCTCAGTGGATAGAGCATCATCCTGAAGACTGAAGAGTCCCAGGTTCATCCTAGGTTGCAGGCTCTTCTTGCAATGAATTGATGTGTTTCTCTCACATCAATATTTCTCTCTGTCTTTCCCTCTCTCTTCCACTATCTCTAAAAATCAATTGAAATATATTCTTGAGTGAGCATAAAAAAAAATTTCTTAGATTTTTTTTTTAAAAGAAAAATTGGACATACTAGTCTAATTTAGGGAAAATAATTACTATAATTCTTATAACAACTAAAATTAGAATTAAATACTGAAAGAAAACTATGACTAATCATTTGGGAATTCTTTCTAAGTGATGCAGCTATTCAATCTCGGCCCATTTGAGTATATCTTCTTCAAACAAACTATCTGAAAATATGGGCATTAGGGCCAAATCTCAATGGAGCATGGCAGAAATTCATAAGAACAAATAGCATCTAAATGAGCGTATGTCAGAGTAAAGAATTTGTAAGTTCTGTAAATGAAACAAATTTGGCTTAAGAAAAATCGCACTTACACGGTAATGTTCTAATATTCAGACAGATTTCATGAGATTAGGTTTCAGCTGGATATACACAAAGCCAGAATATATTTAGAAGTCTATTATGTATCCTTTTTCCTTTGTATTCTTCATTATAACACATCGCTTTATTTATGCTTTCTTAGCTTAAACCAAACTATGTTTAGGAGGCTATCTTTGGTATGTTTTCCAGAGATAAGAAGATGCATAAAAATATTAATTTATTTAACATTAAACAGGAAAATAAATAAATGAGTGAAAAAAAGGTGATGAACAAGTGGCTGTCCCTGGCCCTATTGACAATGTCTTCTAAGAAAAATCATAGGAGAAAAATATCCTATAAAAGATTTGTTCTCACACATGTAACTTCAGAACTTGGCAATACAACTCCACTGACAAAGAATGTAGAATATAAAATAAAATCAACTTCCAGGGAAGATGGTAGAATTCAAAGTAATGAAACAAACTATTTTTAAGAAAGAGTATTATAAAGTATTTGTCTTTTTTACTGTTACTTCATATGATTTTGAGTTTTTTTAGGAATTTTATAAATGGAAATTGTAACTCCCATTTTGCTCCGGGTGGGGCACATTGCTTTTTGCAGCCCCTGGGCAGCCTCTTAAAGAAAGTCATAAGAAGGCTTGATCTGTTTAAAACAAACAAACCTACAAAACAGGAAGAGAAGAAGGGCTCAGATTTAGTAGATGGTATCAGGGGGATGGAGAAGGGTACCCACAGTTGGACAGTAAAACTGATTAGAATGCTATAGATTACACTTTCCAGGCACAGATTCACTAACATAATTCTCCTCTGTTCTCTCCTTCCAGTCATTTTGCTGGGTGTGTCTTAATCCAACCATACTTCTCTTTCTTCGGCTTAATATCACTTCCCCTTCTCAAATTTTATCTTTAACTAGAAATTGTTCTCTCAAAATGACTCCTCCTTCAAAAGAAAGTTTGCTCTTTTTGAATTTTTTCTCGCCTCTCTCAACCTCACAAGTGACACTAAAATTCAAGAATCACAGATGTGTTCTGAGTGTTACAATGTCTATATTAATTAAGGCCCATGACACCTGATGCAGGTCACCTTTAATTGACCTCTGATGATAATCAGCATTGCTAGTATCCTGTTTCACTTTATTCCTGTTTCTACAATAGATAAGATTTGACAACCTGAATTCTAGACTATTGCCTCCATCATGCAACTCCAAGAAGCTACCCACAACCAACAGTACACTGAAAAATCTGTGTCACAGATAATATTTGGGGTTGTTAAACTGGTATGTTCCTTTATTATTTAAAGTATATTTTAAGGATGTGATTATTGTTCTGATAAAGTTTGAGATGGCTTATGGAATCTTATCCCTTTCCTGGTATCGAGTCAATTATTTTAAGACAGAACATTAGAAGTCTGAAGGAGTTAGAATGCACACATGAAAACTAAAGTAATAAGAACTTAATCCATGCTTTTTTTTTTTTCAAGGATCCCATAGAAAGAGGGAAAGTTTATTTCAAAAAGGGATACATAGCCCTAACTGGTCTGGCTCAGTAAATAGAGTGTTGGCCTGCAGACTGAAGGGTCCCAGGTTTGATTCCGGTCAAGGGCTTATACCTTGGTTGGGGTACATCCCCAGTACATCCCCAGTAGGAGGTGTGCAAGAGGCAGCTGATTGATATTTCTCTCCCATCGATGTTTCTAACTCTTTATCCTTTTCCCTTCCTTTCTGTAAAAAAATCAATAAAATATATTTTTTTAAAGAGTGGATACATAAGTGCCATATAGGTACAAAAATCATAGTGTTATAGGCCTCAACTGGACATAAATTAAAAGTAGTTTCAGGCAGTCAGTTGCAATTACAGATGATCATAATGTTTTTAGAGGACACTGACAGTATCCAATACTTTTTTTTTTTTTAATTCTCACCAGAGGATATTTTTCCATTAATTTTTAGGGAGAGAGGGAAAAAACAGGAGAGTCACAGAAAGAAATATCCATTTGAGGGAGACACATCAATTGGTTGCCTCTCATATGCACCCAGACCAGGGCTGGGGATCAAGCTTGCAACTGAGTCCCTTGCCCAGAATGGAACCCAGCATCAGTCCATAGGCTGATCCTCTATCTACTGAGCTAAAACTGCTAGGGCTAGAGTGTCCAATTTTTAAGAAAATAAGAACAAAACAAAAATAAATGAAACTTTTGGACACATTCTAAACGTTTCAGGTTATCTTTCTTTGTTCACATTTAAATCCATCTTTTTCCAACACACCATTTCTCACATCCTACTTTATATAGTAGTAGAGACCCGGTGCACGAAATCCATGCACTTGGGAGTGGGAGGATTCCCTCAGCCCAGCCTGCACCCTCTCACAGTCTGGGACCCCTCAGGGGATGTCCAACTGACAGTTTAGGCCTGCTCCCTGTCAGTCAGACATCCTTAGCACAGGCTCCTGCCGCTACCTCTGTGCTCACCAGTCATAAGCCTGGCTTCTGGCTGAGCATTATTACCCCTGTGGGAGTTCACTGACTACCAGGGGGCAGCTCCTGTGTTCAGCATCTGCCCCCTGGTGGTCAGTGCATGACCTGTTGTTCCACCATTCAGTCAATTTGCATAGTAGCCTTTTATTATATAGGAGGATTTTTTTACCTTATCATTTCTGCTTATTATATTGGCTCCTGATTATACTGCTATTTTTTGGTTAAAAGTAATACCAAATATTTTTTTAAATATTTTTATTGATTTCAGAGAGGGAAAGAGAGATAGAAATATCAATGATTAGAAAGACTCATTGATCAACTGCCTCCTGCACGCTCCATACTGGGAACTAAGCCAGTGACCCAGGCATATGCCCTTGACTGGAATCAAACGTGGGACCCTTCAGATTAGGACAGGAATACCTAATCTTTTAATAAAATATGAAGCCCCTGGGCATTATTACCCCTTACATGAGGTCTTGTATTTTAAAAAGGCAGGGAGGTGGAGGGGAGAGGAAATAACAGTAAATACTGTATTTAAAGTTCACTCTAATCTATTCCTCTTCTTTTTATTGGAACATAGAATTGCAGAGCTCCTCCTCTTTGAATTAGTGAGTCATGTGATTTTTGGCCAAGTTTTCATGTACAGGATTTAGATAAAAATAGATCTCTCCACTGACCAACCAGCATTTTTCAACTGATTTCTTATAAACTTATTGCTATATAATATATACTCACTATCTTTTAATTCCAGGTATATTGCATTCTTAATTGTGTGTGTGTTATGTGTGTGTACTTGCTGTATTTTTAAACAAACATTTAGAGTAGCAATATGTTCAGACAGATGGCATGATACAGGGGCAATAAAATCTATATAAATTACTGTTTCTTCTACTATACAAATTTATTATTTTTTCCTATTCATATCTTATGAGTACTAAATAATTTTAAAATTGAAGTCTATTCTTTTATTTTTTGGCTAACAATTTTTTTGGTTAAAAATATAATGTTGCAGCTATAAAAAAGAAGGATCCTTTACCCTTGAGACAGAGTGGGGGGACCTATAGAGTATTATGCTAAGTGAAATAAGCCAGTCAGAGAAAGATAAGTTCTGTATCACTTAATCTCACCTACATTGAGATATTGATAGGTATATTCAGTTGCATAATTGAATTTTATAATGTATGCTTTAGTATAGATATATTTTGAAAAGCTAAAAAGAAGTTTTAGAAATTCATGATGATTTAAATTCTTCAAATATTTCATTTTAGTATAACTGTTTTTAAATATTTGCATATGAATCATTTATTATGTGTTCCTATATTTATTAGCTTATTAATAAAAATTTTGTTTTTTAATTCTAGATTAAACTGTCACTTTCTGTAATATATTATTTTCTCAAACATTAATTTTATTTTCTAAACACCCATTACACTTATTACATCATGACAGAACTTATATAGTTTGATTCTCCCAATGAATTTGGAATCCGGTATTTGATAAAAAATAATTTACTTCTGTACTACCAAAACACACACACACACACACACACACACACACACACACACACAATGAGTTAGTAGCTACGTTTAGAAATAGAGCTTATTTTTCAAAGCTGGAAAATATGCTTTTCTAAAAGAGTTTAAAGCCAAAATTCACAGAAAAGATTTTGATAAGGTTTTCAACGTAAGATCAAAGCTAGACTCTAATCCAAATCATTTAATTTGCTCCAATACAATTTTACACTCATTGATTTCTTTCAGTTGATTTTCCTCAGCAACAGTTTGCTTCGGATACTTAATTTTCATCTTGTCAATCTTTTAAAATTTATTTTGAAACTCCATGCAGTTTTGTTCTAAAAACTACCATAACAATATTATAGTAGCTGTATACTTTTAAAATTATGTATAAATTCAAAATTTTTAAAATGTATTGAGTTCCCCATTCTGTTCTTTAAAAAGTGACTTCCATCAATTAGCTCATAATAAGCAAGTAGCAAATCAATTTTAGATGTAAAGACAATCTTCCTTATATTTTCTTTCTAGGTCAACCTAAACTACAAATTAAGAATGTTTGATTTCTACTATGAAAGACACTATAAAAGTCTAAGACATTATTATTTCTAATACAAAAGACTTTACAATATTTTGTATTTCTATATTTAATTATAATAAGTATGTCCTTAGCAGGATAGCATTCTTTTTTTTTTTTTTTGTCATTTGAAGGATGAACAATAACATCATCAAATTCAATTTCCATTGAAGAATATATTGAGAAGGCAGTGGTGCTCATCATTATAGCCCCAATGGCAGCACTAATTATAGAATAAGTTTAAATTGGAATGATTGAGATTTGTCTTTAAAATAATCTTATCAAATCATCATGTCATGAATTCCTTTCTAAAACATAACACAACTAAGTTCAAATTAGTTCTTGATGACACAAAATGGTTTAATTACTTATTCTTACTATAAGAAAAGAATACAAAAATGCACAGAATTTCTTTCTGGGAAACACAGTACTTTAAAACTCCAATCTTTTTTTTCTGCCATGAATTTGGTAGAAAACAAACATATTACATATAAGCAAATGCCCTACAATATCTGACAATTGTTTTTAGGAGACTAATGAGATATTATTATACAGGTATGGGTAGATATAAATAACATGTCTATAAAAATTATCGATATACTTTTCTCTACAAAAGCATGTGTCAGGTACTTATGAACTTTCTTTTGTTCTTAGTAACCATTCTTAGCCTTCTATTCTTACAAGAGAAGTTAAAGATGTTATCACATTCTAAATATCTAAAATCCATGTTATTTATTTCATTATTATTATTTTGGCTAAACTTAGCTTCTTCATGTTTTTGAGCACTTATGTGCCTTCTTAGAAAATTTATCTATATATTCTGATTGCTTTTTCTTTGACTGTAGGGCCCATAAATTTCTATTTTCTAAGAATGAATTAAGCAGTATAAAAGAAAACAATTTTTTAGGGTTATAGTCCATAAAGTTCTTTTGGTTTACATTTTTAAGAACTCAGTTTATAAATATAATGTTGGTACTTAAAAAACAAAACAAAAAACAGTTGTTTGGGTGAATTTTGAAAATATAAATAACCAATTTAGAAACTCAATTTAGATAATTGAAGTTCAATAATAAATTTAGTAGCTTGTTTTAAGACATGACAGAGTGGTGATCCCTATCTTTAAAAAAAAAAGAAATTTTGTTGATTTCTGAGAGAAAGGGAGAGGGAGAGCAGGAATATCAAAGATGAGAGAGAGCTATTGATCAGTTGTCTTCTGCACGCCCCCATACCAGGGACTGAGCCTGCAACTTAGGTTTATGCCTTGGTAGGGAATTGAACCATGACCTACTGGTTCATAGGTCAAGGCTCAACAACTAAGCCAAGCTGGCAGGGCTTATTTTTTTTTTTATTAGTGCACAAGGCAACAGTTAACTGAAAAAAAAAAAAGTGTTTTCTTTATATTCAACATCATGTTTCTAAAGGCTTTCAATCTTAAAGATAATTTCATACTTCCTTTATATAATATTTAATTTCTCCATTTATAAAAAATAGATATGACTAAGTTTAAAGATGTTGAATAGAATTGAAACAATGACCAGTATTCAAATATAAATATAGCTGCATTTCTATTATCTTGGTTCATTAATATATCATATATATGTCTATATATTTACTTCATATTCTCCACACCTGCAGAAAAATTTCATCTAGATGAAGAGAAATAAAGATAAATGAAATTTTGAAAAATTCTGTTTCAATAGTTCTACATTACTTGCTTCACCTCAAAACATACAAAATATATAAAATTATTAATGAGCTTTATTAAAGAGAATGAATGGTTTCAATGAGTGATAAAATCACACCCTATCAAATAAAAGAGTAATATGCAAATTAACCATCACTCAGCTATTCCCACAAGCCACACCCACCCGCCAATCAGGAGCAAGCATGCAAATTAACCCAACCAAGATGGCTGGAGCCATGGAGATACAGAGAGCAAGAGGCTAGGGTTTCCCCTGGATAAGGAAGAAGTCAAGCTTTCCACATACCCTGGTGGGCCCATGTTTCCACTCAAGGCTACAAAGTTTCAATTATAGAAGATAAATAAATCCCAACAGAAATGGCTGCCTCCAGGGAGCAAAAAGGAGGTGTGGCTCCACTCCAGACTACAAAGTTTCAATTGTAGAAGATAAATCCCAGATACCAGAGCCTCCACTTGGGTCACCTGGGGGTGTGGCCAGCCTGCAAAGCAGAACAATCTCTTCACCCAGGCCATCCCATGCCCCAAGGGAATGCTCACCCTGATCTGGGACACCTTCCAGGACAAACCAGCTGGTCCCACCCATTCACCAGGCTGCTATTGTATCTAATAAAAAGGTAATATGCAGAATGACCATCACTCCAACACACAATATGACTGACAACATGTGGTCAAAGATTCTGTCCAAATGTGGACACAAGATGGCCAGCATGAGAGGGCAGTTTGGAGGAACCAGGCCTGCAAGGGAGGGCAGTTGGGCATGATCAAGCCTGCAGGGGAAGGAAGTTAGGTGTGACCAGGCCGGCAGAAAAGGGAAGTTGGGGGGGACCCAGGCCTGCAAAGGGAGAACAATTAGAGGGGACCAGGCCTGCAGGGGAGGGCAGTTAGGGGCAAACAGGCTGGCAGGGGATCAGCAGGCTGGCAGGGTAGTGGTTAGGGGGTGATCAGGCTGGCAAGCAGAAGCAGTTATGGGCAATCAGGAAGGCAGGCAGACAAGCAGTAGGGAACTAGCAGTCTTGGATTGTTAGAGGGATCCCAGATTGGAGAGGGTGTAGGCTGGGCTAAGGGACAGCTCCTTTCCCTCCATGCACGAATTTTATGCACCAGGCCTTAGGTCTTTTCCATAAATGTCTATAGTCAGAATGTATATGAATTGACGTAAACTATGTACAACTCAGATTAATTTGGCATAAAACATAAATTAGATCAAAATCTAGAACACAAGTCAAGAAAAAGTGAATTATTCAGTTTTAGGTTTTAAAATTATTGCTTACAGACAAGAGAGTAATATAAACATCTATAGCATATTTTAAAGAAAAAATCTTTAATCTAGAAAAATAATCCAAAATATTCAATTTAAATATTTATTTCTGAACCATTTATTAGAAACTTTCACAAATTATTTATTTGTACAAACATACATATATATGTGTGTAAGGTGTTTAAATATTTCAAATTTTAAAATCTAATATGTTCTCAAGAACATTGATAATTTAAAATAAGGTAATTTTTCAGGTTAAACATTATTGAATAAGTTTAATAAGTAAGAAATCCAGCTATCAATAAGATTCAATGTTTTGAAACTCCTATTATACTAAAGAAGATAAAACAGTACTGTTCCTTAGTCACTTAATATAAAATCCATTTATTTATTTTTATTTCTTTTGCTATTTTAACTTCACCATTTCTTGTGAGCTATTGCCAGGATCACTATGTGTCATTATAAAAATCTACTTCTAACCATGTAATATCCACATTCATCATATTTTTGGGATTGAAAAATATATAAATTGCTAAAAGTTAATCATTTTACCATTATTATTCTTCTTGAGTTTTCATGATGGAGTTAAAAGCATGGTTTGTCTCTCCTTAAAATTCTGCAAACCTAATTGAAATATAGTTAAGCAATATATAAGGACCAAGGACTTGTTGGAAGAATCTTTTTTCTTTTTCTTTTTTTTTAAATATATTTTATTGATTTTTTACAGAGAAGAAGAGAGAGTTAGAAACATAGATGAGAGAGAAACATTGATCAGCTGCCTCCTCCATACCTCCTACTGGAAATGTGCCCACAACTAAGGTACATGCACCTGACTGGAATCGAACCTGGGACCTTTCAGTCCCCAGGCTGACGCTTTATCCACTGAGCCAAACCGGTTTCAGCGAATGTTTTTTCTTGTTTAATTTCTAATTAGTGTAGAAAAACAGTTAAAAACTTGACATGTAATTACAATTTTAACCTATTTATAAATATATTCTTAGGATTCTTAGAATACATAGGTATTCTTATAACTTAATGTGATTTATTTTGATCCTTGAATCTCTTTATAGAAAAAAGCATTATTTTATTAATCTAAAACATGTCACATTTTAAATTAAAAAGTACTTCATAATCAAAATACTTTGGAAAAAGATATATTTTCAGAACTTCAAAGGATGATTTCTAGAAATTTCCTGTTCTGTACCCAATGGAAAGGCCTAGAAAATAGTGATTCGGTTAGGAATGCAGGCTGTACACTCAGGTTTGCTAGATAGGCATCTTGGTTCTATGCCTACTATGTGAATCCAGTTCAACTACATCTCATATGGAACCTAGCTCAAGCAAGTAATCTTTTGTAAACCTCATTTTTTTTTTCATCTCATAGACTTTGTATCAGGACTAAATACATTGTTACAAACAGAAAGAGCCCTGGATGATAAATTTATAGAGCTAGGTTTATTCAGTATAAGCAATGCTTTAGTCAAGCATATCCTGCTGCTAAGAGCATTGTGGAGATGAGACCTCTTCTTCCTAGCAAATATTATAGTATATTTTCATGGAAGTCCATTTGCCAATGAGATTATACTAGGCATAATCAGAAAACTTTGGTTTATGTCTCACTTGAGCTAAGGTCACTCACTGGTTGTGTGACCCTGGAGTAGTAAGCTCTTTTAATTTCTTTCAGTTCCAATTCCTGATTTATGAAAAGACATAATAGTGATTTCTATGACTACTTCATAGTTTTTATTTTCATCAAATATATTTTTTAAAAGATTTCTAATTTTTTTATTAAAATACTTGATATGTTTCAGGTGTATATATCATAATAATTAGATATTGCAAGTTTTCATCACAAGAAACAAAAAAAATAATTATGTGTGGTGATGAATATTAACTAGACTTAATGTGGTGATAATTTTGCAATAAATTACCAATTTAAAAAATAATTTTCAGTAAATACCAATTACATAAAATAAGCACCTTAGAGTTGGTCTTTTTAAGAGAGTGTCTATTTTTATGTTTTTAAATTTGATATTAAGGCTTCTCTTTTAGTTTTAAAATTCAAACATTTGATGAGGCCTTCCTTTGAGAAAATTTTTTAATTTTTTGAGATTTTATTTCATTTTTAATTATAAATACAGTAAAGGTTTCTAATAGAGTTCATTTAGAAATAATGAACTCTCTAGTTTGCTTTAAGTATAGCATATTTTTAACTATTTAGCACATGTAAATATCTCATTTACTTTTATTTTTTATTTTTTTAATATATTTTATTTATTTATTTATTTATTATACAGAAGAAGGGAGAAGGATAGAGAGTTAGAAACATCAATTAGAGAGAAACATCAATCAGCTGCCTCCTGCACCCCCTCTCCCCCATTGGGGATGTGCAAGCAACCAAGGTACATGCCCTTGACTGGAATTGAACCTGGGATCCTTTAGTCCACAGGTCGATACTCTATCCACTGAGCCAAGCCAATTAGGGCCTCATTTACTTTTAAAGAATATTTTATAGATAAGAATGTTTCTTATCATAGACCACTGTAATCAAAACTTGATACCTAGGGAAATAATATTTCAGTCAACTCTGTCTAATTATGAATGGTTCCAAGATGAGGTCAGCGTCTTCCTTCCCCACCTTTGCCATTTGGATCATAATTCTGCTAGCCTAAAGAACATCTCATTATTCAAGGCATATATTATCCAGTTCTGCCATTTTTTCTCTACCCTTTGCAATAATCTATGGACCCCATATCAGTCTTTCTGATTTATTAACAATTTCGGAACAAGTCTCAGAGTCTTCTTCACCTTGATTTTTCCCATGTGTTGAACCAGGCCATGGTGTATCTCTCAGTTCCATGTCTAAAATGAATAATGTGTATTGGCACAGGTAGCTTTTTCAATCAGTATAATTCCAACTTTCCTTAGGCTTTCAGCAATAGTGATATAGGCTGAATATTAGAACACTAGAGGCCCGGTGCATGAAATTTGTGCAGGGGTAGGGAGGGGGACTCTCAGCCCAGCCTACACTCTCTCAAATCCAGGACTTCTTGGGGGATATCCAATTGCTTCTCATAATCCAGGACTGTTGGCTCCTAACTGTTTGCCTGCCTGCCTGATTGCCCCTAACCACCTTTGCCTGCCTCTCTGATCACTCCTAACTGCTCCTCTGCTGGCCTGACTGCTCCTAACAGCTTCTGCCTCACCCCACACCCAGGACCTAGGATTCTCTCTGTCAGCCAGTCACAGGCACCTAGGACCTGGGCTTCCCTCCCTCTGACCAGTGTTAGGCATCCAGGACCCAGGCCAGCTTCACCTGGGCTGGCTGCATCAGACTGGGGGTTGGGTGCTTTGCCTGGGCCACAGTCTCAGGCACCTGGAACTTCAGCCTGGCTGGCCCCTGTTACTCTCTCGCCAGCTCATTTGTGCCTGGATGGTTCCCATTCTTCTCTCCCCAGTGTTAAGTGTCCGAGCCATTATTTCCTGTATAAACGGTTCCATGGTGGGGTGCTAAACCATTCCTGTGTTATAATTGTTCACACCATTGACCTATAACCCTATTACTCAGTATGAATGTTATTGCTTTCTGTTTCCCAAGTGGAAAACCAGGCTACTATACTTTATGTAATTTTTGAAATACTGAAAGGCTTAATAACGTATCAAATTTCTCAAGACTGTAATTGGCATAATTGAGATTTGCCTTGTGTGATATCATCTAAGTATTAATGCAGTAGGCACAAGGAATTCTGAATTGCTTTTTTTTCTGTTTTAACAAGGGTACATTAAAAAATAAGTAAGGATAAATAAAATAGTACTAGAGAGAAATCTTGATATTTTCCTATGAATGGTAAATATATTCCTTTTAGATTTCTGAATAATTAAATCTACAGAACAAAAAATCAGAATCAGATTTTTTTCATCATTGCTCAAGACATGCACTATAATTCAAGTGGGCATTAAACGATGGGTTATAGAAATTTGGAAACCTTTCTATGTTGTTCATATTATAAGAATGACAAAGACTCTCTTAGTTATGAATTAATTATTAATTTACATGATTAAATATTTTTGGACTGGTAAGTCATAAATAATTGACATAATCAGGCTGCTTAGTTTTTCTCCAGGAAATACATCTGCTTATTTTTCCTTCTTCTCCTAAGGCTTGTTACCTTCCTCTCCTGTCCTGCTCTTCTCAGTTGCCCAGAAAAACATGTCAGGAAAATATAATACAGATGGTCTTTGCTTCAAACCAGTTTTCTTAACATCTTGTCAGATATTGCCTGTCATTAATTATTATTTTTCTTATTAAATCATCATATTTAATCTTTTTATTCTGTTTGTATAAAAAATGCAATGCCTTTAAAGCAACTCTTAAAAACCTAGCTGTATTACAATGATAACAAAAATCCCAACTACAGCCAGTAAGACTCAGTGAATTTCACATGAAGTAAATTTCTCTGTCATAACATACTGTTCCTCCCTCTTCTTGAGGCCCCTGGGTTTAGTTACAAGGGGCTTTGTTGTGTTTTATATCAATGTAATTGCCATATTATAGCATCTCAGATTTATTTCTATAGAACGCTTGTCAGTGAGGACAGCCTTCATTTTCTGCTTTCCTCTACTATTCAAATTCATCACAAGCCCAAAACAGAACAGGCACTTTCTTCTGCTGATAATAGATGCTATATAAAGGAGAACATCACATTCCTATTCTTTTTAATTTCTTATTTTATGTTATTTTTAAAAATCCTATCTATGAAGAATGAATTCCACTGGGACAGTAAAAAAAAATCTATAATAGGCACAAGTGAAGAAAGTCAGAGGTTTTTGTATTTCATAGTGTGTATTATATCTGCTTCTATCAAAACCCACCTATTCTTGAGGCAATAATGGTGCTATGTCAATAATATTTTTGTTGCTCTATTTGTGTGTATGGATTTCTGACCCCTCCAGAATTGTTCATTCTGTGTCTCATGGTATTGTGTACTCGTGCTTATTAGTATTTGAATTTCTTTCTCTATAAGCCAGCTGAGCCAACACTACACGTGAGAATGAACATTGTAGCCCTGGACAGTGTTGTTCAGTGGTTAGAGGATTGGTCCCAGCACTGGAGGATTGTAGGTTTGATTCCTGGTCACAGGTACGTGTCTGAGTTGCAGGTTTAATCTTCAGCTCTGGTGGTAGGAGGGAGGGATGCAGGAGGCAACCAATCCATGTTCTATCTCTCTCTCTCTCTCTCTCTCCTCCTCCTCCCTAGCTCCCTTTCACTTTAAAAATCAATGGAAAAAATATCCTCTGGTGAAATTTAACAAAAATAAAGGAAAAAAAAAAGAATGAACACCATCTCCATCTTCAAATATGTCTACTCAATATTTATATGTACATATCAAATATGTCTATACTTTTTTTTAATATTTGCTACTCATTCTTTGTAGGAAGAAGCCTGAGTTATACCTCCTTCTCTCAGATAAGGGTGGAACTAATTTCTTTGGAAAAATTTTATTAAAATAATTTTAACATTTCTTTCCTAAAACATCTCCTCTACTGTTTTTTATTCATGAAAGTACTTTTAGTTCTTTTTCTTCTCCATATTTTTAATAATTATTATTTTTAGAGAGATATAATTTTTTTATTTAAAATGAGCTATTTGAAACAATTAGGTGTTTTTTATTATAGTATATTTACAAGGTTTATTTTATGTGATGTTGCTTTTATATCAATTTTTTCCATTGTTGCTTTCTTTAATAAAACTTGCCATTTTGCCTTCTAGAACACACACTCAGTGATAAAACTTTCCTACAACCTCAACATGTCCATATACTTTGCCTCAATTCCATTGCAGCGACTGGAATCTGATTACCTGCTAAGTGCATAATTCCTATCACAGCTTCTTCATTATCATGCATCCCACCTACATTAGTGGCAGGAAATAAGGGTTACATTCCCTTCACTCCTGAATATAGTTTTATGATCATCACTGCTCCTCCCTCACATTAAAAGCATCTGTTGCTTTGAACTTTATGGCATCTATTTCTGTCTATTCTTCCAACTATTCAATTTTAGTCACTATTATTTTACCAAGTACGTCTTATCTCCCTATCACCTATGGAAAAATGTAGTTTGTAGCATGAATGAGTCCTCTGCACTCTAAATTAAGCCATTATTCTGGTTGACTAGCACAACTAAATGAATTATATGTCCATCACTGTACAACACAGTACGAATTCTTGCTCTCCAACATTAAACAAGCTTCAATGTCATCCCCTAAATGTTGTTTTCATAATTCCCTTTCTTCTTTATGGAGACTAATAGAATTTTTATCACTCCTTTCAAGCACGTGGAGAAATGCTTTTTCACTTATTCTTGGAGGAGTTCCTGTTTCAGTTATTCAAGAATAAATAGAAATAATCAAATAAAAACATTTTAACTTTCTAATACCACATATAAAATAAAGGTTTGACTTAATATAAGGCTTTGTCTCCTTTCCCACCTTCTTCATGATATTGATCCATTTTATTACACCAACTCTCTCAAATAGTTTCAGTTTGTTTAGTCTTCTATATTGACTTCTTATAATATATTTAAAAGTGAATATATGAAAAACTTAAAAACGAAATTTATAAAACAAACTTAAAGTGCTTGCTTCAAGTCCATATGCTAGTGCACCAATTTATTTGTTTTTCCCTTTCATAGCCAAATTTCTTTGTGAATGTTGTCTTTTACTCTACTTTAAAAACTTCCAGTCATGCTGAAACTGGTTTGGGTCAATAAATAGAGCATTGGCCTGCAGACTGAAAGGTCCCGGGTTTGATTCCGGTCAAGGGCATGTATCTTGGTTTTGGACACATCCCCAGTGGGCGACGCGCAGAAGGCAGCTGATCGATGTCTTACTCTTTATTCCTCTCCCTTCCTCTCTGTAAAATATCAATAAAGTGGGTATAAATATATCTATCTTTCTATCTCTCTCTATAGATAGATAGATAAATAGATAGATAGATAGATAGATAGATAGATAGATAGATAAACCTTCCAGTCATTCCTCAAAGTATGGGAATCTCAATTTTTTCCCCACCATACAATTTATTCATATCATTGAATAAACAGTATGTTTTTTCTTAGTTGGAGTTACCATAACAAAATATCACAGATTGGGTGACTTTAATAACAAAATTATTTCTCATACTTTTAGAGGTTGGAAGTTAGGTTCCTGAAAAAGACTCTCTTCATACTTTTCAGATGACTGCCATTTCAATATGGGCTCAGCAGAGAGATGGTTCCACACTCCTGACCCAATCATTTCGTAAACACCCATTTCCAGATACCATCCCATTGGGAATAAGAGTTTCAACATATGAATTTTGAGGGGACACAAATGTTCAGTCCACAGCATACTTTATTCCATGATATGTTCTTGTTACTAAATTCAGTATAAATTTAGGAAATGTTTTTTTTTTTTGTTTCTTTATTGTAACTTTGAGTAGCATTTGTATTATCAACTTCCCCTTTACCTGAAGTACTTTTTCATGACTCTATATGATTTTTAATGGCATTGCATATATAAATCTTAATTAAATATATTTTCTTCTAGCCATTTATAACATTTGCATACCAGTTAGGACTCTGTTGTAAAATAGAGAAAACCCAAATCAAATGGACTAATTAGAGTGACTATATTGGATCCCATAAAGGAGATGCTCAGTAGAGTTATTTAGGAAGAAGCTTTATCTATAATAATAAAGTATAATATACTAATTAGAGTGGATGTCCTTCCAGATGACCTTCTGGTACAAACTATAGCTGTGAGGGAAGCTAAGCTCCCAGGTGCCAGAGGGAAGCCAGTGCTGGCACCCAGGGGAAGGAAGGCCTAGTCCTGCATGAATTTCATGCATCATGCCTCTAGTATAATATAGTTAACCTCATTATAATTATAATTTATTATATATTATAAAGTATATAAAATAATCATCTATACTAATAAAAGCTTAGGTGATCCTTGCACAGGATGTTGTCACAAGATGACCATGTGCACAGCAGAGGTGGGGCCTGGTGATTGCTTCACATGTTGAGGCCTGTGGAGGAGGCCAGTTCCGGAGTCTCTGCTGCCTCCTGTAGAGGAGGTGGGTCCTGTTGGAGGAGGTGGGTCGCTGCAGGTCAGGGCAGTTGTGAGTGATCAAGTCAGCAGGGGAGGGCAGTTGAGGCGATTGGGCCAGCAGGGGAGCAGTTAGGCATTAATCAGGCTGGCAGAGGAGTGATTAGGGGGTGATTAGGCTGGCAGGCAGAAGTGGTAAAAGGCTATCAGATAGGTAGGCAGACAAGCAGTTAGGAGCCAGCAGTCCTGGATTGTTAGAGGAATGTTTTACTGCTGATTTAGGCCTGATCCCTGTAGGTTAGGGCCTAAATTATTACTTGGAAATCACAAGAGGTCCCACATTGGAGAGAGTACAGGCCATGTTGAGGGACATCACTCCTGTGCATGAATTTTGTGCACCAGGCCTCTAGTCTTATATAATAAAAGGGTAATATGCAAATAGACCAAACAGCAGAACAACCAGCCAACCAACCAAAGTGTAATATGCTAATGATATGCTAAGGCTGCTCAACTGCTGGCTATGACATACACTGACCACCAGGAGACAGATTGTCCAACTGGTAGGTTAGCTTGCTGCCGAGGTTTGGCCAATTGGGACTGAGTGAGATGGGCCAGGCATGCTTTAGACAAGTGGTTCTCAACCTTCCTACTGCCTCTTTAACATAGTTCCTCATGTTGTAGTGATCCCCAACCATAAAATTATTTTCGTTGCTACTTCATAACTGTCATCTTGCTACTGTTAATGAATCGTAATGTAAATATCTGAAATATAGGATGTCTTAGGCTACCCCTGTGAAAGGGTTGTTTGACCCCCAAAGGGGTCGCCACCCACAGGTTGAGAACCACTGCTTTAGAACCTTCCCATGGCTCCTTCCCAGCCTGATCAGGCACCTGTGGGGTCCCTCAGCCTGGCCTGCACCCTCTTCCAATCTGGGACCCATCGGAGGATTTCAGAGATTCAGTTTCATCCCAATTCCACAGGCCATTCCCCTTGGGAGGGTGCTTATGGCAACAGGAGCCCCTCTGGATTGTGATTGATTAAACATGAGCCCACAGCAGACACAGGGGAGTTGGGCTGAACCAGAGCAGCAGATAGGAACTACAGGTGGTCACTCCTAACTACCTTCCATTACTGGCCTGGTGGCCCACAACTGCCCTCCCATGCAGGCCTGATCACCTACAACTGCCATCCCCTGCCAGCCTGGTTGCCCTTAACTGACCTTTCCTGCAGGCCTGGTCACCCACAATGACCCTCCCCTGCTGGCCATCTTGTGGCAGCCATCTTTGACCACACGGGGATGGCCATCTTGTGCGAGGGTGTGAGGGTCAATTTGCATATTACCTCTTTATTATATAGGATAATTCCTAGAGGACTGATGCACGAAAATTCATGCAAGTGGAGTCTTCCTTCCCCAGCTGCTGGCAATGGCTTCCTCCTGGCACCCAGGACCCAGACTGGCTTCCATCCAGCCCTGGCTTCATAAGGAAGGATGTCTGGAATAATGTCTGGCATAATTAGCATATTATCCTTTTATTATTATAGATATATAGCATATATAATTAACCCTGATTATTCCTTTCTTTTGTTCCACCATCCTTTACTCTTTTTCCATCATGCTGTTAGCTTCCTTTCTAGGCTTCACATGAGGCACTCTTAGTCCAGCATTCTCAGAAAATCTGCTGGAGTTATTCATTGCTATGGCGGGTATATTTCGAACAGTCACACTACATCATACAGGAAAGAGAATTTATTCCCATTTATATGAAAAATAAATCTATTCCCTAGAAGTCTCTCAAATACCTACTTAGGTCTTGCTCTTTGTGAGCAGAGAAGAGCCTTTAGGGAACTCTGAACACTTTAGTGAGAGGATATAAAAGTTTAGGTCATGAGTAAGGGAAAAATTTAGAACTAATAAGAGAAAATGAAAGATAAGTAAATAAGTATTAGTCTAGACATATTCCTGTTTTATTTTATCTGAAATAGAGTCTTGCTAGCACACTATTAATTTTAAAGTAAAGTGTATATTGAAATAACTTTTTTGAATATTTCACTTGCAAAGCACCATGTATCTTAACAATTATGTTATCTGAATACAGGACCCATGCTCTTACCATTATCTAAAAGTTGTAGGAAATAAAAGGGTCAAAATTCATAGGCAGAGTCATAACTTTTACTTAGTGACATTGGTAGAAGGACTACCATAAATCCCCTGCAAAATAAGTTGCCTAATATTGTGACAAATGCCATACTATTGGTTCCAGAGATTTATAGGTGACGAGGTAGCATATCTTTTTTTTTAACCTTTACATGTGTTCTGACTGAAGCTGCCTACATAAAATTTGAGTATATTCTCAGAAAGAAGATTGCTATTTTTGCCCAGTTATGTGGAAGGAAGTGTCACTTGCTTGTTGAGTATGTCACACATTATTTATTACTTACATTACTATCTTTACTTCAAGTTATTTAAGGTAGTCTCTGTGTCT
This sequence comes from Lasiurus cinereus, assembly GCA_011751065.1. NCBI lineage: Eukaryota > Metazoa > Chordata > Mammalia > Chiroptera > Vespertilionidae > Lasiurus > Lasiurus cinereus. The sequence continues at coordinate 32,354,429 of JAAGEH010002528.1, forward strand.
CTATGTTAACATTATTATCTTAATGTCTTAAAACTGGATATCCATAGTTTGATGCCCTTTATAAACAATGGAAAATCAAACCTATGCTGAAATGGCATACTTTTCATTAGCTACAATGTTAGCGAAGTGGGTTGAAGTGCTCACCACTCTACTGGCTCATGATTCAAGCATAGCTGTCAAATATCAGTGTCCTATTTGTTTATCTATCTTTCAATATGTGCTTAACGTTTTGTTTTAACATTTGGTCATTCTCTCCATCATGACAAAACAAAAGCTGTCAGATGAAGAAAAAAAATGATATAACTATTTTATCATAGTTACAGAATCCAAGCCTGAACAAAAACAACAAAATTCTCTTGCTTTTATCACATAAGGATTAGGGATTTCATGAGAGCATTAAATCATTTTAGAGTGGCAGTTAATTTTTGCTTTCAACTTGCTCCTAAATCATTACATGTGAATCTGAGTCATTGGCTAATCACTCATAACTAGAAAATCTTATCCAAAACAAGGTAAGATAAAAAAAAAAATAAAACAACTTTGGGGGAAAAAAAAGATAGTTTGGCTTTCTGTTTTGCCTCATCTCTCCAAAATCCTAATATTATCACTTTACCAAAGGCCCCCTTTTGTGTATGTTCTCAGAATACATTTCTCTGATTTGGATGACTTTCCTTTCTAGGGAATCACAACCCATTAATTATTTTCAAGGTCCTTTAACACATCTTTCCTGCTCTATACTTCATCATTACTTGAAAGAAGCTTAGTTTTCCTATATTTTAAAAATTTATCTTTATTGTTGAAATATATCCTCCTCCTCACCCCCTCCAGCATTAAACCCCTCCATCCTCCCCCTCCCCCTCTTTCACCACACTATTGTCTGTGTCCATGGGTAATGCATATATGCATATAAATTCTTTGGTTAATCACTTCCCATTCCCTCACCTGCCCCCCCCCCAAACCTTCCCTCTGAGGTTTGGCATTCTGTCCCATTTCTATGTCTCTGGATCTGTTTTTGTTCATCAATTTGTTTTTTGTTTTTTCATTAAATTCCACATGAGTGAGAACATGTGCTATTTGTCTTTCTCTGACTAGCTTATTCCACTTAACATAATACTCTCCAGCCTGGAGGAACTTGGAGAGCATTATGTTAAGTTTTCCTATTTCTTAAAATAAGCAATAACAGCAACCACAACTAAAGTTATCTTTTTCAAACTTCTTCTATCCACTGTATCACCTTACATCTACATGTGAGTTTCTTGAGAAAGTAGACTGCATTCACTTAGTCAACATTTTTATCTTTCAATTGCTTCTAAAATTTACCCACACAATCATATCAGCTAAGGCCATTTTGACTACTACGGTTACCACTGACATAACTGATACAAAGGAAAAGTATATCATTTACTCAGTTCTTTCCTTGTCATTGATCCTATTGAATATTGTCACTCCACTGCACCCCCTCCTAAATAATATTATTGACATCCTTGTCATCACTCTCTTCTGATTTTATCTCTTTAGCAGTTTTTTTCTTCTTATAATTTTCTAATCTTTTTCTTATGTACTATTTCTGTTCTGTGCTGCATACTCTTCCCAGATGAAATCATGTGTTCTCATGATTTTCCCAACAGCCTTATGCCAATGTCTCCAAAAGAGGGTTTTAGCTCCTTGATACTACTGGGATCAATATATGTTGTTGCCATCTGGATTTGGATTAGTCCAACATTGCTTGTGATTTGGTGAGTAGGAATGCCTAATTGTAAGATTTAGTTAGTAAACTGGCTTCAATATTCAGACAAAATCATTTCCCATCTGTCGGTAATATTGGTGTTAATTCCATCCTCAATATTTATTGTATCTTTGGTCTGATTGCTCAAGTTATTCATAAACCTTACTGACAAGACCTCGGTTCTAGTTTTCTTTTTCTTTTATTTAATATATTTTATTGATTTTTACAGAGAGGAAGAGAGAGGGATAGAGAGTCAGAAACATCAATGAGAGAGAGACATCGATCAGCCGCCTCATGCACACCCCCTACTGGGGATGTGACCGCAACCAAGGTACATGCCCTTGACCGGAATCGAACCTGGGACCTTTCAGTCTGCAGGCCGGCACTCTATCCACTGAGCCAAACCGGTTTTGGCAGTTCTAGTTTTCTTGAAGAAAGATTTCAATCAAGAGACAAAGAGCAGCAAAACGAACACAAATTTATTGGTGACAGCAAAAATATTCTTAGGACAGTGAAACAAGGGAGGGCATAGAAAAGGGAACAGGAGAGCCTAGGCTGACTGCTTTGACTCATTGGGAATTTAAAGAAAAGGGGGCCTTGGAGACAGGTTCAGGGGGTTACCCAAGGATGAGCTGTCAATTCCCATTGCTCCCCTGGTTTCAAGTCTCCTTGAGGTCCCTTAAAAGGAAGAAAGAGGAAATAGAATGGTATGGAGTCTGGAACATAAGAAGAACTTGGACACTCAATGACTTTTTTGCTGTGTTAGTATACTATGAAGGCACTATTGTTAAAGAGAACTAGACAGGTATGGGCAGAACAAGGATGATGGGCCACATACAGAAACTCACCAGGGTAGAAATCCCTGGATGAATAGCAAGGAGCTAGCACAGCCCACTCTGGGTCCTTCTTCCTGAGCCTACTAATCTCCCTCTTTTAAGTGGAAATCTTAGGGGAGGTTTTAGCAGAGGGTCTCAATAAAATATTCATCAACCTTCCAGGTGAGCTCTTTCAAGGTCATGGTCTCCACTGATTGGTCAGTGCCAGGTCAGGGGGTCATTAGTCAATGCAGCTTGTCTTGATGTCACCCATGGCATCACTTACCTGGTTTTGCTGCTTTTCTAGGCCTGGAGCTGAAATACAACTGAGACATGGATGTTATATTTAGGTAAGAAAAGGTCAGAAGTGGAGGCCAAGGGGGTCTAAATTATTTGACTAGTGATATGAAAGTCAGGGTATCCAAACTACATGACCAGTGACATGCTAAGGGAGGAAAGGTTACCCTAGGGGCAAGCTTCTTGTTTTCTCAATTTTGCTCCTTGCTAGTCATCCAGGGATTTTTTCCCTGGTGAGTTTCTATACATGACCCATCATCCTTACTCTGCCCATGTCTGTCTAGCTCTCTTTTAACAGTAGTGCCTTCATAGTATCCTAACACAGCAAAAAAGTCATTGAGTGCTCAGGTTCTTCTTATGTTCTGGATTCCATACCATGTGGCTTTTATCCTCAAAGTCAAAATATGAATAACACATTTTCAAGAATTTCTTTTAACTTTATAGCAGAAAAGAGGAGGAATTGGTCATATAAAAAAGGTATAGGACAGCTGAACATGTTCCTTTTTGCCATAAAAATTTTAGCTCTACTGGAAGTTTTATATAATACTAGTATACTTTGTCCAGAACTGAGTACATGGTCACCTCTAGCTTCAAGGAAATCTGTAAAGGAGATTGTAAACCATGATAACAATTTCAGATCCACATTAAAAAAAAAACAAGCAGAAAAACAAGAGGAGTATGAATATTGTACAGACAACATACATGTATGTGTCATGCAAACTTCAAGCTTCAAGAATACTTACTTGTAGGTTTTTGAACTCACCAACTATTGTCACCCAGTTTACCTCATATTATCATTTCTCTTTTTGTATAGTCCACTCTTGCTTAGTTTACTAATCCTGTAAAATTTCACCAGTTCATTTCTCTATCATAAAACTTGCTCTCTCCCTTTAAGAGAATTTCTAGGACTCTGTATTTAGATTCATCTTAGTACTTATCACACTAAATGCCAATATCTATTTTGAGATGTAAAAATAATGACTCCTTCTAAGTCTCTGTTTTCCTTTATGTATGCCTAAATCTGCTTATCTACTCTAAAAATTCTATGATTTGTTTTGAGCAGCATTATTTCTAAACTATAAGACCTTAAATCAGGGAATGAATCATAATAATGTATTAATCGTTGGTGCATATGTAACACACAATGTTTGGACATGATTGTATCCCATGTCAATCAGGTTTGCTGTCTCATAAATATTTAAGAGATATTATCTACTTATAATACCTTAAGCTAAAAAAGTAATTTTGATAGTAAAATGTTCCTATTAAATCAGTAGAAAAATAACTTGAATGTACCTGACTTTTTAGAGTGCTTAAATAACAACACACAGATATCTCTCATTCCAGTTATATGTGTTCACCTGAAGCCTAGAGATTAGACTAGTGAGATAAATAAGCAGAAAAAGGGTATGTATGTGAGAAAGATTGAAATGGGAAGCTTGTTAGAGAATGCTATTTTCAGGTCCTTTCAGCTTTCCATTTCCACCTTATCTATGTTAGATTTTCTAATTTTTGAGTTGACCCAGTCTCTTCTATACAATAGCTTTGTAGATATTGGTAAATCAGTTAACATCTCCATGTGAAGTGAGGATAATAACACTAAATATCTGGTAAGTTTGTTATGAGTATTAATTGGGTCAACACATTAAAATGCTAAGAATATTGTCTCATAGATGTTAAGTGTTTAAATTATGCTGGCAAATGTTATTAGTAGTATTAATTATTTTATTCATGCCTTTTTATTCCCTTTTAAAGACTACTAAAACAAGTAATAGAGGGCACACTCAGTGCATAAACAAAGTGTGTTTAAAGAACTATTTTGCTATTCTCAGTTCATCAGATCAGATAAATACACCTCCAGTTCACAGAGATTTAATGACATGTACTGTCTTTGATGTAAAGATAAAAATTAATCCTAGCTAAAAATAAGTATATATGCATTTTAAAGTTGTTGCAAGAAACATTCTGGTGTTTTCTGTTGATAGTTAATTTGTTTGTTTTGTCTACAGATAAGTTCAACAAGATTGCATTTATATCAAGATTAGTTCTCCGTGTGGATTTGGATAAGTTATGGACCTGGATTTAATATCTGAGTTTGTTTCTTAGTTGTTTGTCCTTTAGAAAAATCACTGAATCTTTATCAATGTTATTTGCAAAATAGGTAGAATTACATCTCTTTGTTTTCTTGAGAGTATTTGTGAGGAATAACTAAAATGCCACATGTAAAAATCCTGGAACATAGTAAGTTCATGGCACATAGTAAGAAAATAATAAGTTTGTAAATGTAATAATTCTTACTATAATTAACCAAGCTCATAGGGAAACTATAAATACATATAAGGCAATTTATTAGCTTGTAATTACAATGATTACTGCTTAGAAAAGTAATGCTTCATAAAATCTCACCTTAAAAATAAATTTATTTGGGAAAATAATGAAAGTCAGAAGAGTTATTGGTAATCACAGTCACAAAGAAAGGGAACTTGGTTTGATAGTAAACATTTTAGTGATGTTAGCACTGATAACTTGATGCTTTTGTGTCCTCAAAAATATTACCCAAATATGGAAAGATGGAGTCCTTAAAGGAAGACCCCATCCTTTGAACAATACTTGAATGTATCAATTCTTCCTCACCAGAACTTATATTTCAACTTCTTAATTTCACCATGCATAGGGTAACGACCTAAGAATTTTATGGAGTAGTTTTAGGATTAACATTTGCGGAAATGAGGGGGAAAGGATAAATTGAGCAAACAAAGAAATTGAGCTTCTTCGCAATCCTAAAGGGATGTTCAGGCAACTCCACAGTAACATCTGGAGCATGAATTGTCCTTCAGATTTGCACAAATTAAAGCAAGAAGGCCAAATTTTTCACTAGTCGTGTTAATAAGCCCTAGATATAGGTTGCCCTGGGGAAAGGTCATGACTAATGTTGAGGCAGTTCCTAAAGGGGAGTGACAACCAAGAGACACCTGTGAGCAGAAAGTCCAATAGCCGTGTCATAAGGCCTTCATTTCTTTCTTTTTTTAAAAAATATATTTTTATTGATTTCAGAGAGGAAGGAAAAGGGAGAGATAGAAACATCAATAATGAGAGAGAATCATTGATCAGGTACCTCCTGCGAACCCCCACTGGAGATCGAGCCCACAACCCAGGCATGTGCCTTTGACTGGAATCAAACTGGCACCCTTTAGTTTGCAGGCCGATGCTCTATCCACTGAGCAAAACCAGCCAGAGCAAGGCCTAGTTTCTTAAGGGCTTCTAACACACAACTTGGCAGTTAATGGTAAACGACTTCTAATAGAATAGTAAGTGTCACTTAAACAAGATATAGTCCCAAACACAGCTAATCTCCTGGTATATTTACTAAAACAGATGAACAAAACCTTCAGATATAGTAATGTATTTAATAATCTAGTATATACTATTTAATCGCCATCAATAAATAGTATCCAAAACTGTTTGCATTTACATGGGGAAAAAATAAGTTCACATATCATCTTGTCCCAGTACTGCCTGTCAAAATTTGGTCATAAAGTACCTTGATAAGGTTTATATAAAATATAATGCTTAATATACTAATAACATCAATTTTTGCCTTACTTTATATACAATTATGTAAAATTACTGTATGAAGACAAATCACTATAAAAGTGCTAGCAAATATTTCTTATGAATAGTTTCATGTACTAACTAGGCCTTGTTCAGTAAGTAGTTTTGTTGCAAAATCTTTGTTGCAAACATTTTCATTACAGACATTTTTGCCCCACAACTAATTGGCCATAAAATAATTTTTTGCCATAAAAGATAGAAGAGAATTAGTTGGCATTTTGGTTTAATTTATCCATTGACGAATCAACCAGCTACAGCATACTTAATGTCTTTAGGTTAGTTGTCAGTTTGCTTTTATTTCTACATTGACAAAATTCTCCCAGTGCTCCCATTTTTGCATTATATAAATACTAGCGGCCCAGTGCACAAAATTCATGCACTCTCACATCATTAAAATGTTTACTATCAAACATTTTCAATTTCAATTGTAGAAGATAAACAAAATGTTTACTCTCATCCCAGCCTGCACCCTCTCAAATGGGAGACCCCTTGGAGGATGTACAACTACAATAGGGCATAAACGGGTAGTCAGACATGCCTCTCACAATCTGGGACTGCTGGCTCCTAACCATGCACTTCCCTGCCAGCCTATTTGCCCCCAACTGCCCTCTGCTGTGGGCCTGGTCACCCCTAACTGCCCTCTCCTGCAGGCTTTATTGCCCCCAACAGCCATCTCCTGCTGGCCATCTTGTGGTGGCCATCTTCTGTCCATATGGGGGCAGGATCTTTAATCACATGGGGACAGCCATTATATGTGTTGGAATGATGGTCAAACTGTATACGTATTACTCTTTTATTAGATAGGTTAGAGGCCTGGTGCATGGGTGGGGGCTAGCTTGTTTGCCCTGAAGGGTGTCCCGGATAAGGGTGGGGGTTCCTTTGGGATTTGGGGCAGCCTGGATGAGGGGCCTGTGGTGGTTTGCAGGCTGGCCACAACCTCCGGTGACCCAAGCGGAGGCCCTGGTATCTCGGATTTATTTATCTTCTACAATTGAAACTTTGTAGCCTGGAGCAGAGCTAAGATTCCTTCTCCCTCTGTGGCCATGGCCATTATTTTGGGGATTTATTTACTTTCTATAATTGAAACGTTGTAGCTTTAAGCAGAAGTCAAGGCAGGCCAAGATGTGCAGAAAGCTTGGCTTCCTCCATCACTGGGGGCAACCCTAGCATTCTGCTTTCTCTAGCTCCATGACTGCTGCCATTTTTGTTGGAATGTATTTGTCTTCTATAATTAAAACTTTGTAGCCTTGAGCAGAGGCCTGGGCCAGCCAGGGTGTGTGGAAAGCTTGGGTTCCTCCATTGCTGGGGAAACCCAAGCCTCCCTCCTGCTCTCTGTGGCCACAGCCATCTTGGTAGGGGATAATTTGCAGACTTGCTCCTGATTGTTTGATAGACGTGGCTTGTGGTGTAGAGGAGGTATAGGCAATTTGAATATTACTCTTTTATTAGATAGGATTTACATTGGTGAATATGCATTTCTGTTGTTTTTAATTTACTACTTGTCTAAAACTGGAAAGCATAAGGAGGGAAAGTACAAAGAAAATGTGATAATCTTATTTCACACTGATTTCTATTTGAATAAAAATGCTAACAATGGCCGAGACTGGTTTGGTTCAGTGGATAGAGCATCGACCTGCAGACTGAAGGGTCCCAGGTTCAATTCCGGTCAGGGGCATGTACCTTGCTTGCGGGCACAACTCCAGTGGGGTCGTGCAGGAGGCAGCTGATCAATGTCTCTCTCTCATTGATGTTTCTGACTTTCTGTCCCTCTCCCTTCCTCTCTGTGGATAATCAATAAAATATATATATATAAAAAAATGCTAACAATGAGTACAGTGTTTGTGGACCTAGAATGCCTCCATATTATTCATTGTGACTTTGTAAAAATTAGTTTTCTCTAATTTGGGTCCTTAAAATTTTTGTTATCCTGCTTTCCAGGTAGTATATTATAAGAAGCTAAAGTCAATGAAGTAGAAGATAAACATATATTGCAAAGTTTCTTTTAAGTATTGTAATATTGTCTGCGTAAACTTTCAGGTTTTAAATTTATTGAGTTGAAATTTAATATATATGGTTATGACTTAAAAGATGAAGTTTGACTAATTACATTAATAACATTAAAAGTTTTTATTCTATATCATATTGAAATATAGGCTATTGATGTCCTTTCTGACACATTAACTTTGATCTAGCAACTAATGTTTAATTTTTTTTTTGTCCACTAAGCTTAAATAAAACTTTCAATCTTATAAAAACAAGAACAATTAGTATATCATTCTTCTCTACTACTGAAAAAAAGAAATACAATTGCATTCTGTGATGGTTATAAAGTTACATAATTGAAGTCAATCTGCCTAAAGCTAGATATGAATACATATAAATGGGATATAAATATGATAATTAAGCATTTATTTATACCTTTATATATCTGTGAAATAGAAAGATATATCATCTGATTCACTTTAGCCTACCACTATTTAGTAGTAAACTGCAATTTGAGGACATTTATTGTTTTGCATAGTAAATTAACATGAGAGAATAAGACTGCTGCAGGTAATTCAATCATGGACATTTCTATTAAAAAATTACTTACAGTAAACTAGTGCTACCCCAAATGTCAACATAGGTCAAGAGAACTATAAGATTTGCTTTAATAATAAGAAAAATAAAAACGACTTCCTTAAAACCTTCAAGCAAACATAACAATAAAAACTTTTCTATAAGGGTTAGAGTACTAAGCCAGGTAACCACAGATAACAGAGAAAATTCTAGAAGACCATCCATTTAGATTTAAAAAAAAAAATACATTTTCACACTAACCTCCCACTGAAATTTACATTTTCTTCAATTATATATGTCAGGCAATAAATTATGGTTATATTAGTGAAGTCTGAAACTTATTTACTAGGAGAACTCATAGATATCTTTATATGCCCCATTATAGTAATTGCAACTATTTCTTATTATTGTTTATTCTCACAATTATTATTTTTTATTTTAAAAAATATGTTTTATTGATTTTAGAGTGAGAGGAAGGAAGAGGGAGAGAGAGATAGAAACATCAATAAGAGAGAGACATCAATATCTATTGGCTGTTTCCTGCACAACCCCTATGGGGATTGAGCTTGAAACATGGGCATGTGCCCTGACCAAGAATGGAACTTGGCCTAAACCAGTTTGGCTGAGTGGATAGAGCGACGGCCTGTGGGCTGAAAGGTCCTAGGTTCGATTCTGGTCAAGGGCATGTACCTTGGTTGCAGGCAAATCCCCAGTAGGGGGCTTGCAGGAGGCAGCTGATTGATGTTTCTCTCTCATGGATGTTTCTAACTCTCTATCGCTCTCCCTTTTTCTCTATGGAAAATCAATAAAATATATTAAAAAAAACACACACACAAAGAATGGAACCTTATGACTCTTGGTGCATGAGTCAAAGCTCAACAACTGAGCAACACTTGCTGGGTATATTCTGATAATTATTTAAACATTATGACAATTATTAAATCTCCCAATAAAAATTGTATTTAATAGGTTAACCTGGATGCATATGGTACCTCCCTGTGTTCACCTACTCAGATGCTTTCCAAACTGTGTCCTTTTGTGTTTTTACAGAGGCTTCATTACAAAGCTACAATTTACTAAATCATTGGCCATTGGTAATTAGTTAACCTGGTATGTCCTCTCTCTTTTCCAGAAGTTGAGGAGTAGGGTTCTGGACTAATCATATGGTTGTTTCTTCTGGCAACCAGCCCCTGCCCTTGGGTGGTCTAAAAGTCACCTCATTAACATACCAACAGAGCTTTGTTGCTCTCATTATTTCAAAAATTTCAAAGATATTAAGAGTTCTATAGCAGAAACAGATATGAAAACCAAATATATACTATAAATCACAAATCACAGTATGCTTCTAATTTCTAAGTACATTTCATTATAATTGATTTCCTTTATTATAATGTTATTTAAAATATTTATTTTGAAACATTTGTTATTTTAAACAGTTTTTGAGAACTATGTAGGAACATTATTCCAGGAAAAAGGTCTTAGGCTAAACAAGATTGTCAAAGAGATCCAAAGCAAAAGACAAATGAACAAATAAATAAATAAGTACTTCATAAACAAACAAAACAGAACAAAATCAGAGTCTATTTTCTAAGATAATTTTTTAAAATATGTTTTTTAGTTGACTTCTTAGAGAGAGAGTGAGGGAGAGGGATAGAGAGATAGAAAGAAACATTAATGGGTGAGAAAAATCATCATCAATCCACCGCCTTTTACTCGCCCCCCACAAGGGTTTGAGCTTGCAACCCCAGCAGGTGCACTGACCTAAAATCCAACCAGTGGTCTCTTGGTTCCTTGGTTGATACTCAACCACTGAGATACATCAGCTGGGCCTCTGAGGTAAATTTTAAGCAGAGAAGTCCTTCACTAAATTGAGGAAACAGAAAACATATAATCTAATTTGAAAATTTAGAAAATGTCCTGTTTATTTGCTATATATGGTGTAGCTACATCTGTGTGTATGAAGTGAGAGAAGCTGGTTCTCTACGAGGCAAGAGAACATTAAGGATGATACAAAATAATATGTAATCTTTAAAATAGGAATGGTGGTCAATGATATAATAATTAATTTGACATAAAAAGTTTTAAGTTTGAATAAATTTGAGCAAATCTGAAACAGAAATATATATGAATATACATACATATTTGTATCCCTCTGACATATGTGTGCATATATTTACATATAAATTTCTGATATCTTATAATTTAAATATATTCACATATATACATATCTTATGACCTTTCAAAACTTTTAATTCTTTATTAAGTATTGTGAAAAGTAAGCATTGAGTTTTGCTTAAGCATGTGAACTTTAAGAAAAATGTAGAAATAGAACTCTATACATTAGAAAATCCTATCTTAGGATAATAAAAGGAAAAGTAGAAATTCTTCAATGGCTCTACCTACCTTAATAAACAGTTAAGACATTTTCAGAGCAAAATAGGAGAGAGTTCAATAAATAAGAGAGGGCACAGGACTTCCAGAAATTAATTACTAAGGTCTCCAGGAAAGGTAGTGGAGAGTTTCCATTCTTAGTGCTGGCAGGCTGAAGGCTGGAGCATATTTGGGGGGCATCTGTAGAGAAAGTTGCTTTAATATTTTACTTTGGAGGGTTGACAGGATTAATGACTGCTAGGAATTCCTCTAACACAGCAGGAAGATTCAAGAGCTGCCATAATAGCCATATCCACTCTCAAATGGCTAAGCTTAGTCTATATAACTTCCCAAATTCACTGTGGTGTGGACACTTGTTACCTATTGATAACTTTTAATTCATATTATGTATTTCCTTAAGATTAACAAGGCATATTATTATAAATTAAGCACACTTCATTTTATATGAACATATTTGTAATATGAGTCCAATTCCTGCGTCTTGGGAGAAAAGTTGGAAATAACAAAGTTTTGACAAAGAAATTGGCTACTGAAGTTTAATGCATAGGAAAGTCTAAATGAATAGCAAACCCTATTATCTACAAATAATAAACCGGAAATGAAATCTTAACCTGTTCACTGCAACTATGTTGGCTTATACTAGTAATGTCAAGATGGTAACAACAATAAAAATAGTAAAACCTGCCATTTATTAAATTGTTACTAGGAGTCAGGCAGTGTGATGGTAACTTCAAATTTACTTTTCATCTAGACCTTACAGCAATTTATAAGATAGTATATTTATTAAGCTCAACTTACAAATAAAACACACCTGATTATGAAAGAAGTCGAGTAATTTGTTTTAGGTCACTAAGCCAGGCAGTGGCAGAGAAGGATTTGCTTCTAATTCTCAAGATTCCAAACTTAGGACTTTTTTAATGATTTGAAGAATATGCCTCAAATTCAAAGGAAAAAAAAAGGTATTATTTATTTAGGAGGTAATTGGTCAGTTTGGGATATTAAATTCTTTCCCCTGTTTTCCTAAAGTCTTCATTGCAGAACCCACAGTTCTAAAACACATAGTTAAGTTAATCAATGAAATTTTGCACCACTATAAACTAGCCATAAATTTAGGATTGTAAATCATAAAAAAAATATTTTATTTGGTCATAAAGAGCACTTGAGTTTATAATATGTTGTCATGGAGAAAGAGAGTTTTGGGTCCCAAAGGCAAAAATGTGTATCATAGTTCTGTCCCTATTAGCTTTGTTATCTTGAGCGTATCATTGGACAGTTATGAGGTATAGTTTCTTTGTCTTTAGGGGGAAACTACATATCTGCCTTAAAATTCATTGTAAGAATATCAAGAGGTCATGAATGGAAACAGGTCTGCAATGATTCTTCTCTTTCAAAAATAAGAGTTTAAAAGTCCAGTTTAAGAAGACTAGAATTTCTCAAACTATTTTCCTAAGAAGACAATTTAATTAATTGAACACAGATGCTTACCCTGTGCTAGGTAACCTGGTCTTTTAATTAAGAATCAAGGACCCTTTATAATATTCCATAGAAGATTATCAATTATAAATACATCTTTTTTTTTTTTATGTTTCAAATAAACCTTCCGGGAGAGTGCCCTTGTAGAATCACCAACACCGTGCTCCTAATCTTTGACATGCCGTGATTGTTGCTCATTATAATTTTATTGATAAGGCCTTGACAGGAAATGGAGATTCTTTAATCTTATTGTTATTAAGTAAAGGAACATGCTTATACTATAAATCATTACAGACCAGGAACCTATAACATAAAAAAACAAATATTCACGACTTTATATTCATTGAAAAAATTTAACCTTTAGGAGTCATTAGTTTTCAAGATGGTGCATAAAGTTAAACTGAGCAGCACAAGGGCAGCTGTGGAAGACGAGGGAGGAGAGATGATCATAAACATTATTACCATTTAACATTTGTTGAGCAGCACTCTTCATTCTCCATGCTCTCCACAAGTAGCAAATGCTTTCAGAGCTCAGATTCCTTAAGTAATCTACCAGTAAGTGGCTTTTTAAAACTTATTTAAGTATAAGTGACTTACAGTATTATATTATTTTTGGGTGTCTAGCTTAGTCATTTAATATATACATAGATGGCAAAGTGATCACCATGATAAGTTTAGTTAGCTTTTGACACCATACCAAGTAATTACAGTATTATTTTGCCTCTATTCTCTCCGCTGTTCCTTACATTCTCGTGAATTACTTTATGCCTGAAAATTTGTAGTCCCTAATCCCCTTCACCTATTTCACCTATCCCCTCAACCTTTGTTCCTCTAGCAACCACCAGTTTATTCTCTGTATTTGTGAGTCCATCTCTGTTATGCTTTGTTTATTCATTTATTTTATTTTTTGGATTCCATGGATAAGTGAAATCAGGTGCTATTTGTCTTAGAAGGGAGAAAAAAAGGATTTGTTGTATGATTTCAAGTCAAAGTAGCCTTGTCTTCTAATTATCACATGATTCCATAAAAGAAAGTCATAAACCCTCAGTGAAGTACAGTCTTAATGTGGGATTTCTGTTGGATCTACTCCCCATCTGAACCTATTCCAGGAGTAATGGATAGTACTTTGCCCATGCATCTCCAATATCCAACAGTGTCTTGAGCACACACTATTAGCTGATAATAAAGGCTTATTGCACTGAGACCGGTTTGGCTCAGTGGATAGAGCATCGGCCTGTGGACTGAAAGGTCCTGGGTTCGATTCCGGTCGGGGGCATGTACCTTGCTTGTGGGCACATCTCCAGTGTGGGGTGTGCAGGAGGTGGCTGATTCATGTCTCTCTCTCATCGATGTTTCTGACTTTCTATCCCTCTCCCTTCCTCTCTGTGAAAAATCAATAAATATATATATATATTTTAAAAAAATGTTTATTGCTCCAATTCAACCCTTAAATGCTCTTTTGTGGGAGACTGAGTCTCAATACACTCCAAAATTATGCCTTCAGATAATCTGTTCTTCCAGTCTTATTGAAAACATTGGTTGGTGTTACATTTGTTTATAATTTCTAGTTATCCCAAACTTATTATAGAGCACTTTACCAATATATCTATGATGTGTCAAGGTGAAAATTTCAGTGCTCATCTCAGAATCTAAAATTTATTTTTAGTCTGTCTCATAATTTCCTATTCTGGTCTGTGTATAATCCACTAGGCCTTAGAAAGTATAATGAGCACACATGAACTTACTTTAACCTATTAACTTATTATTTGCTTTTATTTAACATCATAGGCTCGTCTATATTTATCTCTATTGTTGCTTGCTTGCTGTTTGCCATTTACCTTGAGAAAAGAGTTAATACTATTGCAAATCAGTACACCTTTATAGTTGAGGACATCAAGACTCAGCAAGGTGAAGTGGCTGGTGCCACGTGGCTAAATATGTGAGTAAAAGTGAAAGAATTCAAAATCTGATCTCAAGACTTCAAGTATTTACTGACAATTTAGATAGGTAATCAAGCCAAATTTAAAAACCACATTGGAGAAGATGGTATTCTTTAAAAAAAAGCACACTGTTAAATTTTTGTAAGCATTCCAAGCCCAGGCTCTCCTCTGAAAGGGAGCTAAATTATGCACATAAATAGTTATACAACAAAATAGAAAGTGATATATGGCATAAAAAAAGTACTGGTGCATTTTCTAAATTATTTTTTAACTTTTTACCTCTGAAGGATAATATTATTGAGACTTGACAGTTAAGAGCAAAACCACAGGGCATAACAACTTTGCTCTTTTACCTCCATTGAGCTCAACTTTCCATATTCTTAACACAATTCAGTTTTTGACATGTAATTTGTAACTTGCTATGTTCTCTGTTGCAGGATGCTGCTATTCAACATATTGTAAATGCATGCTATATCATATTTGTTTAAAACACATTAAAATATACTCATCTATTTTGTAAATTTTAGACTGACAAAATTTTGTGTACAATCCTCTGAACAGTAATAGTTTTCCAATAACAAATATGAGTTTATAAATATCTCCTTTCTAAGTTGACTGAGGGTTTTTTTTTTCTTCTTTTCTTTATAGGAAGAGCAGCTCAGGATCCTGATCATGTTTCACTACAGAAGCACATATCTAATGACACATGAAGAAAGGACAAAAGGTGAGACGAATGGAATGAAAGTTGTTAATGAGCCTATAAGGATATTCAGGAAAAGGCTTTTGGGAAAAAAGGAAGTGGAAATTTAAAAGTCTCCCCCTCCCCCTACATTTCTTGTAAATTAATAAGCACAACAAAAGCAGCTAAATGGTTTTCTTTAAAGAATGAGTCATAAATATGCTCCTTTTGCTTTTCTCCTCACTTCAATTTTATTTGCACATTAACTAATACAATATATAGGTATGAAATGTTAGGACCACATCTGACTGGGGGTAGAAAGGATTTTAATAATAATTTTAACTTGCCATTATGTAGTGAGGAAACAGAAATGCCCAAAACAATGAAGGAGTTTTAAAATGTAGTGGTTTGGAGAAGGCAGATATTGCTCTGTCATTGCATTCAAGGATCTCGTGAATTCTTAGATGAAAAGAAAGTCATTGTTCTGGTAGAGACTAGTGTCTGATGGTATCAGAGAGATGGAAGAAGAAGAAGAAAGAAGAAGGAGAAGGAGAAGGAGAAGAAATACAG
This sequence comes from Lasiurus cinereus, assembly GCA_011751065.1. Classification (NCBI taxonomy): domain Eukaryota; kingdom Metazoa; phylum Chordata; class Mammalia; order Chiroptera; family Vespertilionidae; genus Lasiurus; species Lasiurus cinereus. The sequence goes on from JAAGEH010002528.1 coordinate 32,370,491, forward strand.
TTCTTTATTTATATCTGTGAAGTCCTAAAATACCAGTATTGTATTGGACTAACTCTGAACTAGACAATCTTACCTGAACAAAAATTGTCAGGCAGCATTTTTATATTACTGTGTGCTCAGTATTCTGTGGTACTGTGATTTTTCACATAGGGCAAGTGATAGTAAAAAAAGGAAAAAGAAAATTAAGAATGGCATTTTAAAACAATTAATTTTAAAGGTGATTTTATAATGATAATATTGTATGGTAGTAATCTCAATTCCTGATAATGAAGGAAGTTTTATTATGAGCACTTTTGATAAATATATTTAATTTTAAATTACCTATTTAAAATTTTTATTTTCTGTAAGAATATAATGCATTTATAAGAGTTCTTCAAGTAATATCAGATAATGATTGAGGATAATGTCAATGTTAAATGAAACAATGCAATGACAAATCATATTTACTAAAGCATATAGTAAGTAAAATAAAGTGGCATATTTTAAACTGCTTAGCAGAGGGAGAATAATTTTGATTTGTCATCATAATATAGGGTCACAGAACCTAAATAAGTTATTGGATAAAGTCAGATATTGTGGTGGTTTATAAAGGGCACTCCTAATCTTGGTACATGGAGTGAACAACAGGGAAAGGGCAACTTAAAACTAGAGCTTAGTCCAAAAACAGGAGAGAAAAATTATGTGTGCAGACTGAAACATGCAGAGTGTACAACTCAGTCTAACGGGGGAGAGAGAAGGTGTTGAAAAAGAAAAAGGCAAAAACATTCCAATGAAACAACTAGAGATATATGTAAATATAATTCAAATGTAGTTACATGAGAATATTTGGGTGTGACAATATCCCACTAGAATTTTTGGTTTGTAGTTATAATGGGAACCAGAAGCAAGAGTGTTTCAATCTAGTAAAGCTCTGATGAATAACTATCCCCCAGAAGGAATCTGTTTTTATTATGACTTAGGTCTGCAGATATAGTTTGACTCCCTTGCTCATATTAAGCCTTGAGATATTATTTATTTTTAATATATTTTTTCACATCAGTGTTCTATGATTTAGCACTGCATTTCTTCAATTGTCCAATTTAAAAGTAATTGATTTAGTGAAATTCTAGTTTGGGTCTGTACTCTGTTAATCTTTTTTCAGTCGTTGATTCTTTGTATTGATTCTGTATGTCCCTGAAGAATACAATGTGTACTTGTAAAATTCCTTGTTTTATAAACAAATCATTCTCTGTGAGTTCATAAATGATTTTTATTCAATATTATATTTTGGATATTAGTCCATATCAACATAATATATATATATATATATATATTATCTACACTAATAAAATAGTAAGATGCAAAATGACTTTACCCTTGCATCACCCACCAGCCAATCAGGAGTGAATATGCAAATTAATCCAACTAAGATGGTGGGCTAATTTGCATGCACAGGCACCTAGTGACCTGGGGCAGTGCAGAACGCCCCTGATGCTCTGGGCCTCTGGGCAGTATGGGAAGAAAGAAAGGTGGCTCCAGCCGGAGTGAAGGTGGTGCCGGCAGCCAGGGGAAGGAATGCCCATTCTTGCACAAATTTTCATGCATTGGGCCTCTATTATATATATTTGTATATATGAATATGTATTTAATCTAATACTTTTTGTCTTTTTATATTATTTCTTTTTATTCAAACTCTTAACATGAGTCAATTATAAAGAGGAAATTAAAGAAATTATTTTATTTGTCTTATTATTCATTAGTACTCCATTTTTTAACTGCAAAATTGAATGTATATTTATTATAACTGACATATTAAGATTTTTAAACATATTATTTGTGCTTTTCTGTTCTTATGCCACGCTATTTAATCCCCTAGATTCTGAGATAGTAGACATGTTATTCTAAACCACTAAGTTTTGGATTTGTTATACAGAAATGAGTAAGTAATAAATTCACTAAAATATTAAGAGTTAACAATCCCTTAACTAACATCCTATTTGCAGGATGACTTTGACCAGGTAATTATCTTCCTTCATTCATTCATTATGTTGTGATAAAAATCTTCCTTCCAATAACACATTTACATGACAACTATTGAATGGATGTTCTCATTACAACATAGACCTTTGAAGCAGACTTTTTATCTTCATTTCTCTTTCTCCTCTTAGAAATCCTGAAAATATGAGGCCATCATGAAAGCTGTAGATAAGTAATATTTCCTTATAAAATTACAGAAAATACTCACATGTTTGTTAGCTAAGGTGGTGGGAAAGGTCATTATTAGAGGTAGCATAAGATAGAAATTAATATTTTACATAGAAAAGAGAGACTTGTCAGTTCAAATATTGGATCTGCCATTTATTGTGTAAGCTTGGGCTATTTGATTATGAGTAGTGTCTTGGAGCCTCAACATTTTTACCTATAAAGCGAGTTTGAAAATAAAATACCTATTGTGAGGGTCAAATAAACCACTTCATGTAAAGTGGTTAGAACAATGCCTGGATTATAATGACCTAATGGTTTTCTTAGATAAATATTTTCTGGGGAGGTCATTTGGGATGGCATATCTTTTTCTTCTTACCCCATACCTTCCCCAAACTCCAAGAATCCACATTGGAGTGGAAACCAGGAAGCCAAAGGACAAACAGCATGGGAAAAACCTAAATCACAAAAGGAAACTAATATTGAAGAAAAGGAAGGGGTCCCAGGGGTAAAGGTTGCTCTGAAAACCTTGAGGAGGAAGACATTCCATACCCTATTGTCCATAACTGAGGCCAGGTGTCAGTGAAGAAAACTAGGAGAGGAGCAATCAGAGGCCTCGGCAGCAGAGCTAATTTCCAGTCTCTACCAGATGAGGATGTGGTAGAGGACTGGGATTTGCAATTTGAATTGAAAAAAAAAATCTTAAGAGATGCTATGCATGTGCTCACTAGCTAAAAGAAAGAGCCTTAGAAATATAAATTGTATTTGTCTTTTCCTTTCATGATAAATGGTAAGAATACTGTGAGTACACATAGAAAAGAACAAAAACCAAGATATTATTAAATGCTATTTTTAGAAATTTATAATGATGAAATTATGTGTAATTTTGTATTTCTCCAAGTGTGTTATATGTATGAAGAACTAATGTGAACATAATATTTCCTTATTTTCTTAGTGAGGTGACTATTCCTCAATTTATAAATACAGTGTGTATAATCAGCTCTTAGTTTCTATCTATCTTTTTTCCTTTCACAACCATTTTTCTTATTCTAGTTGCATGCAAATTGATGTATTGTCATTGTAGTTTTAAAAAATATCAGAATTTGTGCCAAGATATTAAAAGTTTTCTCTATTTACTTACATGTTTAATCAAATTTTTGTGACTTAGTCTTCCCTGGGAAAAAAAATCTACGTACTTAAAGACAGTATAAGATGCAGCTATAGCTTCACTTTTGGTGGTGACCTCGAGTTTTTAAAATTGGCTATGTGTACTCTGCTATGCAGTTATCAATTTACCTCCATAAAAGAGTCTTTTAAAATGATTCCATTTGTAAATAATTGAGTGGCCTTAAGTTAGATTAAACAAACTCTAATTTTAATGTTCTAATAGGCTTCCTTTTGAGAAAATATTTTTCTTGTTTTCTTTCTTTCTTTCTTTCTTTCTTTCTTTCTTTCTTTCTTTCTTTCTTTCTCTTTCTGTTTTTCTGCTATCTTTCTTTCCCTTCTTTAAAATAAATAGGATCAAATGGTTTTGAAAAGGAAATCATGCAATCTAGCTAAATATGCAAAATAATTAGAGAAGTTTGAGTGAAGGAATAGGGTTAACACATTTTAAAAATCAGATATTAGTCTGATACTAAACATCTTAGGAAGAAGACTGTATCTCTTTTCTATTTGAAAGACATAAAAATAATCTAAATATCTTACATTTTATAACTAGTTTTAAACTAATGGATTCTGGCACAATCCAAGAGCCCTCAGGGGATGTCCTACAGACAGCTCTGTGGAAGGCCACTGGGATGATTAAGGCCTCCCCTATCACCCCGCTGCTGCTGCCACTGCCACTGCCAGCGCTGTAGCTGCCAGTCTTTAGCCCTTACAGCCACCAAGGTGTTTTCATCAACACGGACTCCAGTCCCTTCACCACAAAAAAAATGGCAACTTTCTTAAAGCATTTTCAAGATGTCTCTTTCAGAGGCTATGGCATTTCTTTCTTTCTTTTAATCCTCACCTGAGGATATTTTCCCATTGATTTTTAGAGAGCATTGAAGAGAGAAGGAAAGACAAAGAGAAACATCAATGTGAGAGGGATATATCCATTGGTTGCCTCCTGCATGAGCCCTGACCTGGCCCCACAGCGCAGCAACCCCTGCTGGCAGCTGCTGGTCCAGCCCTGCCTCCCTCTCTGGGCCTCACAGCAGCTGTGGCGCTGCTGATCAGGCCATCCCCTGGCACAGATGCTCAGAGACCCCTGCCTGGGCCCCGCCCCCCATGCTGCACACACAACCTGCTCAATGGTTGTTACTATGATGGCATCCTGGAAAATTTGCACAGTCCACTTTTATTAGTATAAATTATGGAAGAAATATACATGTAGTATATGTAGCATTTTTTTCTATGAAGCTTTCCTACAACTCTCTTAATCTAAATGTATTATCCTACTTACAGTATAATTGCACAAAGTTTGTGATTAGTTGTTGCTAGACATTGTCTTTCATGCTAATGTTTGGCTCTTCTATAAAAAACATATTTTAATAGGAACATTTATTATCAAAAACATAATTATCATTGTTAAAATATTGAAGGCATTTAATTATTTTCTCAATCATTTTCAGTTGTCTGTCTAAAAGAGATTGAAATTACAAAAGAAAACTCTTTCTAAATTTATTTTTGAATAGGTTCAAATTAATTTTCAAGTGTTTAAAATATTAATCATTATAATTATTTTTTTTACTCATTTGGTATAGTCATTTTATTGGTGTAGTTTTGATTTCTCCTGTGTATGGAAAATATTCTGAAAGCATTGCATGGCACTTCATTCAACTCTGATGCAAGTTAAATTATAACTAAATCAAGTGTATGTATTTCACAGGTGAATAAATGTTAGGTGACCTTCTTAATGACAATTAACACAGAGACATTTGGAACAAGTTTAAATAACTAAACGATTGCCTATGTTATTTCTCATTCAACATATTTACTTACATATATTCATAATTGCAAGAGTTGTTCAGATGATTACTTTCAACAATTTAGCTTTCAGCTTTTAAAAAAGACTCTCAATATTTTGCACTAATTCCCTAGAGTTATATATTAAGTAAACCTCAAATCTTGTAAAAAAGCATTCTCGTTATATAACTTGATGAAAAAAATGCACTGAAATATAACAATCATTTTAAAAGTTGAAATGTAAAAGCTAATTAAACTATCTCTTTTGTGCTTTAATATTACCTTTTATCACAATGTTTACAATATTCTATTTTTAATGCTATAAAAAATTTTAAATTACCCTCAATAAAATCTTAGAACATTACTGCAGGGAATATTTAAGACAGCTTTTAAGCTTAATACATACTGGAGAAAGTAATTGAAACCACAAACAACTCAAAAACTAATTTAGAAATTAGAAAGAATTGATTATGAGAAGCTGAATTACAGAACTCTGAAATATATATTTTAAGAATACGAACACATCTGAGGTGTTGTAAACTACACAATTAAGCATTTTAAACCTATAAATTCTCACTTTAAAAAATTTAAATATATTTTATTGATTTTTACAGAGAGGAAGGGAGAGGGATAGTCAGCAACATTAATGAGAGAGAAATTTCAATCAGCTGCCTTCTGCACACCTCCTACTGGGAAAGTGCCTGCAACCAAGGTACATGGCCTTGACCAGAATCGAACCTGGGATCCTTCAATCCACAGGCAGAAGCTCTATCCACTGAGCCAAACTGGTTAAGGTTTACTTTTTAAATTGTGCTAGGAAACACAATATAAAGTTTATCATCTTGACTATTTCTACCTGTGCAATACAGCAGTGTTAAGTACATTCACATCATTGTGCAATCAATCTCCAAATATCTTTCATTTTACAAAATGGAAACTCAGTATGCATTAAACAACAGCTCCCCATTTAGCCCTCCCCTGAGTATCTGACAACCACCATTCCGCTATCTGTTTCTATGAATCTGACTACTCTGGATACATCATGTAAGTGGGATCATGCACTATTTCTCTTTTTTGTGAATGGCATAATTCATTTTACAAAGTGTTTTCAAGTTTCATTTATGATGTATCACTTCTCAATTTCCTTTCACTTTAAGGATGAATACTATTTCATTATATGTATATACCACATTTTGTTTATCTAATCATCCATCAGTGGTTGCTTGGGTTGCTTCTACCTCTTTTTTTTTTCTTTTACTAATCCTCATCCTAGGATATTTTCCATTGATTTTCATAGAAAGTGGAAGGTAGAGGTAGAGAGAGAGAGAAACATCAATGTGAGAGAGACACATCAATTGGTTGCCTTCTGTATGGGCCCAGGGCTGGCAGCCTGCAACAAATAAGGTATGTGTCCTTGACTGGAATGGAACACAGGACCCTTCAGTCCAAGGACCAACATTTTATCCACTGAGGCAAACTGGCTAGGGCTCTAGCTCTTAGCTATGGCAAGTGCTTCCGTTAACATGGGTGGGGTGGTGTGTGTGTGTGTGTGTGTGTGTGTGTGTGTATGGAAATATCTCTTCAAGGTCCTGCTGTCAATTCTTTTGGACATGTACCAAGAAGTAGAAATGCTGTGTACACTATTTTCATTTTTAAATTGTGATACTTGGTCACTATAACTTTTACTATATATGTGATTATTTTATTTTACCACTAGATTTAATTCATACAAAAAAAAACTATGGTACCATAGTTAGTTATCATTATTCATTAATTAGAATTTTGGGGATATAAACTGACAAATATTATTTTTAGTCATTTTTAAATTTATTTCACTCATTACTTATTTATTGAAGTACTATTACATTCCAGTGTGCTTCCAAAATCATGGATGTAAAAATGACAAAATTATTAACAGAATTGAACTATGATGGTTGGCAGGAAGGAAGTTTAATGGCATAAAATAGAAATTTGTGCTACCCAATATAGAGGCTATTTCTCTCACCACCCCTGCAGCCAGAGTTCCCAATAAAAAGATAATTCAAAATAAGATAATGTTAATCTTATTTTAAAAATAAAATGCCATGGAAAAGTATAACATAGCAAACATGTTTCAGATAAAAACATGTTAATATTAGAGTCAAAAGTCATTGCCGGTTTAACAAATCACGTTCTTAGCCAGGAATTTGGGGAAATTTTTCTGGAAAACTAAAGTGGTAAAGATTCTACTTAAAGAAATTTGAACATTTTCTGAATAAAAGAAAAAAACTTTTAATTTAATAATTATTAACTTCCTGCTATACAATAAAAACACAAAAATACAGCTTTGAAAGAGAAGGTATCTAGATCCTAGAAAAGATATTTGCTTAATTCTCATTTATGAACCTGGCCCCTCTTTTATACTCACATGATAATTATTTCCTTTTCTTATGGGAATAAATAGAACAAGCAGATTGTAATCTTTGTCCATTAAAAGTCACAATAAGATTTTTTTGTCCCTTTTTCCAGATGAAAACCTATAGACATTACAAAAATTGAACATGTAATGTCTGTGTAATTGTTTTGAGAAATATTGCTCTGTATAGAAATTAAACATTTGCTAGTTATTAAATATATTAGAGGTAACCTGCTTGGTGAAACTGTTTCAAACAAAGCAACTGGTTATGAATATACATTAACCAAGACACCATTTCTGCCTCAAAAGGAGCAATAGTAATAGGACCACCTCAGCAGAGCAATCACTTGTATCTGTGGAGCTTAGCTATCATTCAGGTAAAAGTACATTGTTTCAATCCATTGATCGATAAAGCTTGCTTCCTGAACAACTCTTTAAAAAGAAAAATTTCACTAGAATGGCATGAAAACTATGTGTACAATATCTGAATGTTGACTAAGGATGCCTGCTATAACATATAACGGAGGGTGGCAGAAGAAAAACAATATATTTTGATCTCTATTTCTTTGATCTATATCTCTGAAATTTCTGTGTAATTACTCATATTAAGGAATCAAAGTTGATGTCGGAAAAAAAAGATGGTCATCTCTGATTTGGGGTATTGTGGGAACCTCTTTTCACGTCCCACCTGGTTCAGGGTTCCCGGGTCAGGGTTCGGGTTCTGAAGGAGGCCGCACACAAATGAAATGAGAGACCAGAAAGCATTAATTTGGTGATATTGGGGGGCCAGCTGGGAGCCTTCCTCTAGTGGAAAGGACTGCCACTTGCTCTGGCCTTTTTCTCCCTTTTATTAAGGCTTTGGGACACACCCCTAGCCTTTGGGCAGGAAATAACAAAAACAGAAATTAACATGAAACAAACAGATAGAGGTTGCTTCAACCAATCATGTTTCAACTAAACAGTGAGTAATCAGCCCTGACCTTTCAGAGCAGTTAAGGTTGACCAGCCTTCTGGCTTCCTGTTTACATCCATTTAGTGAGAACAATATTTGGTTTCCGACAGGGTATATCCTAATATAATATCATTTAGGGTAGACAAAGTTATAGTTGTTTGTATTTTATTCATTCACTTATTTATTAAACTATATAGATTATGATTCTCATTTAAAATTGTTATATTTTCAATACATCAGTATTTTTGATTTTGATAATCAATTTATTATACAGTACTTTAAAAGTTCCTTCAGGTCAAGTTTCTTAGAGTTCACTAAACAAGTGGATTCCAGTGGACAATTAATATTGAACATCTGATATGCATTGATGGCAAACTAGCAAAGAAAACACCCTTGACAGAATGCCATCTTACTGTTATTTCTACTTTGAAATATCATAACTTTATATAAGTAATATGTTAATACTTAAGATACATTAATAAATAATTCTCTCCCATGGAATAATTTATTGGAAGAAAAAACATCCATCTATATATTCATGAATGATTTTGAAAGTATGAATATAACATTTCTTTAAGAATATTGTAGCATTTTGATATGTAATGATTCTTTTTCAGAAATACAGTCTATCATCTCTTTATGTCCTATTAGTAAGTTTTTGTTAAAGCCATGTAAAATGCTATCCCATTACACATATAATAGAATTAATATTGTGTTCAGGAGAAGGGCAATTTATGACAAAAATATATTTTTAAAAAATAGACAGGATTTTTCTAGAAAATAATTGAGTAACTAGACTATTGCTAACATTATAATATTAGGTGTTGGGAAATGCAGTCTTTTGAATACTGTCCTAAACCCACTAGCTTCCTGAATGACTCTTTAAAAAAACAACACCTCATTAAAATGGCATGAAAATTTTATGTTCTTAGCCACATAAGGATAAATTGGGACTGGAACACTTATCAATATATACTGAGTGGCCAGATTATTATGATTTCTGAATGTATAATAATCTGGCCACTCAGTATGTGTGTGTGTGTGTACTATCTAATTAAAGAGTAAAATGCAAATTGACCATACCTCTGCTATAACAACAAGCAACGCCCATCAGCCATACCCACCAGCCAATCAAAGTGAGTATGCAAATTAACCCAACCAAGATGATTATGGCCACAGAGAGAGCTGGAGGGAGGCTTGGGTTGCCCCTAGCAATGAAGGAAGCCAACGTTTCTGCAAACCCTGGCCGGAACTTAAGGTAACAAAGATTCAATGGCTACTACCACTGAGTGAGGCTTGGGTTACCCCTGGCCTTGGAGAAAGCCAAGCTTTTCACATATCCTGGCCTGCAGGCCTCCGTATAAGGCAACAAGGCATCAATGGCTATGTGAGCAGAAGGCTTAACTCTGCTCCAGGCTACAAAGTTTCAATTGTAGAAGATAAATAATTCCCAGATACCAGAGCCTCGGCTTGGGTTGCTGGGGTGTGTGGCTGGCCTGCAAACCACGATAGGCCCCTCTCTCAGGCCACCCCATGTCCCAAGGGAACCCCCACTCTGATCCAGGACACCATCCCCAGCTAGCTCCTACCCATGCACCAGGTCTCTATCCTATCTAAAAAAAGAGTAATGTGCAGATTGATCATCACTCCAACACACAAGATGATTGTCCTCATGTGATCAAAAGATCTTGCCCCCATGTGGACATAAGATGGCCACCACAAGAAGGCCAGCAGGGGAGGGAAGTTGTCAGAGATTAGGCCTGCAAGGGAGGGCAATTGGGAGTGAGCCTGCAAAGGAGGGCAGTTAGGGGTGACCAGGCCCACAGGGGAGGGCAGTTAAGAGCAAACAGGCTGGCAGGGGAGCAGTTAGGCATCAATCAGGATGGCAAAGAAGTCGTTAGGGATGATCAGGCTGGCAGGCAAAAGTAGTTAGGGACAATCAGGAAGGCAGGCAGCTGAGCAGTTGGGAGCCAGAAGTCCCTAACTTATGAGTGGGATTCCCAGATTGGAGAGAGAATAGGCTGGGCTGAAAGATAACCCCCCCCCACCATGCACGGATTTCATGCACCTCATATATATGAGGCCTGGTGCATGAATTCATGCATGTGTGGGGTCTGGCCAGCCTGGCCAGGCGGAGGGCACATAGGCAGTTAGCCAGCCTGCCTGCTGGTCAAACTCCTGGTCTAGGTGACAATTTGTATATTAGCCTTTTATTATATAGGATATACACTGAGTGGCCAGATTATTATGCGTTCAGAGATCATCATAATCTGACCACTCAGTGTATATCCCACATAGCCTGTGGGTTCATCACTTTGTGTAGGGATGTCTTTCCCTCTAATGCAGTGGTTCTCAACCTTCCTAATGCCGTGACCCTTTAAGACAGCTCCTCATGTGGTGGTGACCCCAAACCATAAAATTATTTCCATTGCTACTTCATAACTGTAATTTTGCTACTGTTATGAACTGTAATGTAAATATCTGATATGCAGGATGTATTTTCATTGTTACAAATTGAACATAATTAAAGCATAGTGATTAATCACAAAAACAATATGTAATTATATATTGTGAAATATTTATTTCTAATTACAAATAAATGAAATTTTGTCTTGAGTCGTGGTGTAGCATGGGTAACAGCCTTCATATGACAACAGTAAACTACATTGCTGCATTTTGCTACATGGAGGAGCGGTGTGTTGGTTCCTATGACCATGGGAAATAGGTGTTTTCCAATAGTCTTAGGCGACCCCTGTGAAAGGGTCGTTCGACCCCCAAAGGGGTCGCGACCTACAGGTTGAGAACCGCTGCTCTAATGTTCAATGAGAGCCGTTTTGTTCTGCTTAAGTGTGTGTCATATGGCCTTTGGGAAAGTCTCACCATTCTATCAGTCCTCTACAGGAAGGGGACACAGTCCTTCAACTGCACAAGAGGGGTAGGTTTACTTAGGCCAATTGTCCTGCGTCAGGAGCTGTGATTGCTCACCAGCCATGGGGGACAGCTGCTCTCTGTCAGAGCCGATCTTGCTCTTGCTCTTTTCAATGGAAGAAAACCATTGTTCTACCCAGTGCTTGACTGTGTTGTGGTTTCCTTGGTTCCTTCCATAACATCAGGCAATGGACAGAGGTATGTACATCTTCACCTGCATTGATAACTCATGCACAGTACTCTGTTCACTGTTAGTAATTTGAACCTGTCAACTAAGAGCATGCTATATAATTTTGGGCTCTTTTGCATAACTTTCAGAAACCAACTTAAACGAAAAGGAATTAATACACCTCTGAAAGGGGTTTTTAGAGGTAAAATAGGCAGGTTTATTTTAGAAATAAATTGGGTCCTATGGGGAAGGTTTGCAAAGTTGGGGAGCTGGGAGCTGCCAAAAGGCATACATACATTCACAGAGAGAAAAAAGAAAGACACAGAATAAGGGGAGAGGAAGACACCCATTCACAGAGAATAGGGGAAAGTCACAGCCCATAAAGAAACAAAACGGAGAAAGAAGAAAACCGATTTTTACAGGGGATAGATAATTCTACCACAGATAGGGGGGGAAAAAGGTGGGCCCCACATGGGGTTTGAGCTTTGAATCTGCTATAGTGACCAAGAAGAAGGAATCATCAAAGACAGCTGCAGCCTTTATGAACCTTAGGACAGAGGGGCTTAATGGGTCACTCCCTTTGGGACCCTGTCCCTGAGTAGGAGTCTGCTTATTTTCCAATAAATTTTTGCCTTTCCATCTGCCCACCCTTTTCCCCTGGCTTCATTCTTCAAACCCATTTGGACAAAAACCCAGGAAAGAAATCACCTTTGCATCCTACCCAGAGGAAAACCACGCATTTCAGTTTGTTTTCCTCATTTCAGTTTCACATTTAGTAATTTGAATCTGTCAACTGGCTTCTGCTGCATAACTTTGGACTCCCGTGTGTAACTTTCAGAAAGTAACTTAAACAAGAAGGAATTGATGAGCTGCTATAATTGGAGATTTCAAGGGGTATAATTATTATAAACAATGGTTCTTATATTAGATTTGGGGAATGGAAATGTTTCTCCTGCTTGCCTCTCCTTTATTTATGGCCCAATTCTGCTCACTTCTGCACTGTTTCATTCTTATTGGACTTTGTACATATAATAAGATTTCCCTCTCTTCTTCTCACCCAGAGTGCCAGGACCTTAGAATTGGTAATCATATAGAAAGAATAGGTATTTTTCCTTAGCACTAGAAATATCAGGGGAAAGTCCAATTGGACCCGGTAAAGCATATACCCCCATTTAATTCAGTCATTGTGAATGTATGGCCTAAGTCTGAGTCATATGATTACATTTAGTGCTAATGGGATCAGTTATGTATGACCTCTATATACAAAAAGTATAAAACTGTGTAAACATGACTATTAACATAAAACATATTAGACCTAGAAAAAGTATATACTTTAAAATACTCCTAACCTCACCACTTAGTAATTAAAAAATATTGAACAAATTATACAGCTTCTCTTTACCCTAATCCTATCTAATAAAAGAATAATATGCAAATTGACTGCCACTCCAAGACACAAGATGGCTGCCCCTATGTGGACACAAAATGGCTGCCACAAGATGGCCAGCAGGGGAGGGCAGTTAAGAGTGATCAGGCTGGCAGAGGAGGACAGTTGGGGGAGACCAGGCCAGCAAGGGAGGGCAGTTGTTGGGGGGGAGGGAGCAGGCCTACAGGGAAAGGCAATTGGGGAGATCAGGCCTGCAGGGGAGGGCAGTTAAGGGAGACCATGTCAGCAGGGGAGGGCATTTGTGAGAAACCAGGACTACAAGGGAGGGCAGTTGCGGGGGACAGGCCTACAGGGGAGAACAGTTGGAGGAAGACCAGGCTTGTAGTGGGGGTAATTTGGGGGGTGGAATAGGCCTTCAGTGGACGACAGTTGGGAGGTATCCAGGCCTTCAGGGAAGGACAGTTGGGGGGACCAGGCCTGCAGGGGATGGCAGTTGGGAGAGGGCCAGGCCTGCTGGGAGGGCAGTTAGGGATGACCAGGCTGGCAAGGGAGGGTAGTTAGGGGTGACCAGGCCTGCAGGAGAGGACAGTTAGGGGTGACCAGACTGGCATGGGAGGATACTTAGGGGAGGGTAAATAGGGGCAATTAGACCAGGCAGGGAGCAGTTAGGCATCTATCAAGCTGGGAGGGGAGTAGTTAGGGGGTGATCAGGCTTGCAGGCAGAAGTGGTTATGGGCAATCAGGCAGAGGCAGGCAAGCAGTTGGGAGCCAGCAGTCCTGGATTATGAGAGAGATATTCAATGGCCTGTTTAGACCCAGTCCTGGTGGGATCGGGTCTAAACAAGTGATCAGACATCCCTCAAGGGATCCCAGAATGAAGAGGGTGCAGGCTGGGCTGAGAGACTCTTCCCTCACCACCTCCCTCCACCCCCGTTCATTAATTTCATGGGAGGAGCCTCTAGTAACTAAATAAACTGCTTAATTTGGGTACTTTGATGAAATAACATTAATAATCTACTGATGATAAAAAAATACCTGAGACATATTATTATATTTCATAAAATTGAATACAATTCATAAAATATTAAAAATACTATAGTTTAAATTATCCTGTTTATTTCTAAATTTATTTATACTATTATAAATATTCTCTCAATAAACTTTCATTACTTCTTTTTTCCCTAGAATTATAATCAGATTTGAATATGTTCTTTGATTATTCAACTTTTCATACATTCTTTAATTTCATTCTGACTTCCATCCAATCTGCTGAAGCAGATTCTGTGTCTATATTTTTTGTTAGCTCATCATGACTTTTCACACCCATTCACTTGCAATTCCATTCAATTAGATACAATTCAGTCAGCATATGGAAAACTTAGAGCAATAGTTTGGATAATATAGACAAATTAAAGAAAAGTTAAAATTTCTGCCCTCAGGAGAAACATCAATTTGTTGTTCCACTTATTTTTGCAATAATTGCTTGATTTTTATGTTCTGTGTTCTGACCAAGGACCAAACCCACAACCTGACACTTTGGGTAAATACTCTAATAAACTGAGCTACCTGACCAGGGCTGCCTTGTTACAATTTTTCTAAAATATTTACGCATAATCAATGCCAGATGGGGTATGTGAATTGCTCATTACAGTTCAAAACAATGTCTGTCTATACACATAATAAATCATGGAATTTCTGGATTACATAAAATTTTGTAAACCTTGGAAATCTTCAATGTAAACAAAAGGTTTCTAGCAATTAGCACCTATAATAAGTAGATACCAAGTAGATAAATTGATACATATTTTATAGTTGCAAAAATGGTGATTCATGGTACTATAATTTAATCATGTAATTAAAATTATTTTGATTTAAGTCTAAAAAATTGTGTAGTTTTTGCATCTCTATGCTTCATTTAACCAGTCCTTTCTTTAGTTATAATAGGCAAATTTTCCCATTTTAAAAATAACCCCCAGCCATTAAAACGAAAACACAGTGAATTTTAAAAGGAAACTATCTGGACAAGTATATTTCAGAGGCAGTTAGCCTCTCAAAATATTCCCTGAGTATGAGTATAGGTTATATTTTAATATCTTCAATAATGAGAGACTCATTACCTTTAGATTCTGCCCATTTCATAATTGGACTGCTTAACAAAAATGTTGCTTGTATTGAAACAAATTATCTCTCTGTGAAATGTTCACCTCTTAGTAATTTTTCTACAACTTGTATTGATATTGAATAAACTAATTTTTACTTCACCAATAATCTTTCCAACTTATATCAAGAATATTATGTCCATTTCTCTTTACATTTTTCATTTAAAAAAACCCAGGTTTTCCAATTCATCTATATTTGGCATTGGAGCTTGGTTATGTGCCCGATCTTAAAGACCCACACTCTATAAAATGTGTCCAAGTAAAATTATTTTACTTAGACCACACTATGGTATTATTTAATTAGACCACACTATGATATTATTTTTTTCTTTTTCTGACATTAATAAAATTAATTGGTTTGGAGACTATTTTGTCCCAAATTTGATGTGAATAAACTCTTACATAGACAGTTAGAATAATGTGCTCCAGGCCATATAACTAGTAAGTTATGGAAATGGTTTTCCAATTCATACAATATAAAGCAAACACTATGATTTTGTAGATAAGCTATAGGAATAATTAAACCATTAATAGACCTCATTCAGGAACAAATCCTGAAACTGGTTAATACTCAATAAACATTACTTTGAATAAAGTTGATAAACCAGGAGTTAACTCACCAATTGTTATAGCATCTATCCTATTTTACTAAACCTCACATATGAAATTCTTGTAGGATAGATAATATCACAGGACACAAAACAAGTCTCAATAAATTTAAGAAGATTGAAATCATATCAAGTATCTTCTCTGACTACTTGAATTCAATCACAAGAAGAAAACTGAAAATACACAGAGACAAAGAGGCTAAATAAGATGTTCTTAAACAATAAATGGCTTAACAATGAGATGAAAGATGTCAAAAGGTACTTTGGAACATATGAAAATGAAAACAAAACAACCCAAAATGTATGGGATACTGGGAAATTTCTAGCAAGAAACAAGAAAAATCTGAAATAATCTAACTTTACACTCAAAGGAATTTAAAAAAAGAACAACAAACAAGCCCAAAGTTAGTAGAGGGAAGGAAATAAGAAAGAATAGAGAAGAAATAAATGAAACAGAGTCTTAAAAACAATACAATAGATTAATGAAAACAAGAGCTGTTTCTTTGAAAAGATAAATAAGATCAACAAACTTTTAACCAGACTGACTCATCAAAAAAAAATTAAAATATAACAAAAATCAAGAGAGGATCCAAAGTAAAATAATCAGAAAAGAAAGACAAGTAACAACTGACATCAAAGAAGTACAAGCATTGTAGAAAAATATATTACAAACAACTATATGCCAACAGATTGGACAATCTGGACAAAATGGATAAATTTCTAGAAACATAATCTACCAAAATTGAATCAAGAAGAAACAGAAAATCTAAATAGACCAATTACAACTAATTGAAACAGTAAGGAAAATATTCCCAAAAAACAAAAGTCCTGACCCGGATGATTTCACAGGTGAATTTTACCAAACATTCAAAGAAGAATTAATACCTATCTCTCTCAAACTATTTTTAAAAATTCAAGAAGAAGAAAGATTTCCAAAGTTATTTTCTGAGGCCAGCATAATCCTAATTCCAAAACCAGATAAAGACACTACAAGAAAGATAACTATAGGCCAATATCCCTGATGAACATACAGGCTAAAATCCTCAACAAAATATTAGCAAAACATATCCAGGAATGCACTAAAAAGGTTATACACCATGAACAAGTGGGAATTTTTCTGAGAATGCAAGGTTGGCACAAGTCCACAAATCAATAAATGTGAAATAACTATAATTTAATATTTCACTGAAGTCTCAATACATTATTTTAAATATACTCTCTTATATACTGATCTAGAAATCTAAAATTATATGGCTTAAAAATACCTATTCTTTTTTGTTCAGCTGCCTAAAAGCTGCCCTTCTAATAATTCACTATAGCTTGTCTGGGATAATTGACTTGGCTTACAAAAAAAAAATACTAAAAATGTAATTTTATTTCTTGACTAAACATGAAAAAGGAGAAATTCTGAAAAATAGAATATTACTAGGACACATGATACTTCAGTACTCATGGATGGAAAGAATATAAATTCCAAAAATTTTATAAGTTAATATACTGAATCATAATTAAATTAGACCAGCTATGGCAGTAAAATTTTCTATAATGATAAAAATATTCTATATCTTTATTATCCAATATGGTAAGTAATAGTCATGTATGACTGTTGAGCACTTGAGATTGGGGTAGTATAACTAAGGGACTTAACTTTAAATATTATTTACATTTAAGTAATGAAAGTTAAAATTTACTTAGCCATAAGTGAAAAGTACCTACTTTATTGGACAACACAGATCTACAACAGGAGATTAGCACATATACCAGACAGATATTTTTTGTGTGTGTTCATCCACTTGATGAGTTTATGAGAAATGGTGTTCACTTTAGTGGAGTTTTGTTTCTCCAATAATTTTTTTGAGTCTGACTATCTCTCCTGTTGATAGAAATAGGAATGAGTTTTCTTTTCATATTTTATTCATTCAAGGTTAAATGGTTAGACTAGAACAATAGAGCTTTTGGTGCTGTCCATTTCTTTCTCTGAACATAACTAATAAACAAATACAGAAAGCAGTGTTAATGCTAAAAACAAGAACAGAACCAAATCAACAGATTATTTTGAGATCCATATTTGTTTATATTTTTCTTAGAGATTAATGTCACTCTTTTATTCGCCATACCTTAACAATTTTCATAACATTTAGTCAGTGGGAAACCCCTGTTATCACCACCATGTTTTCTCTTGTTCTCTGCTTTCTCTTGTAGATCTGAAGTTTAGTAAGACATTTAAGTTTCTCATTCCTCTTCATGGATTTCAGTCCCCTGCTTTCGAATTGCTCTTACCATTTTTCTGATATTTTAAAACTGTTCATTTAAAATCCAGAATTTACATATCTAATTATTCTACAGCCTCACCTGCCAAAACTAGGGTGACATACCAGAACTACTTCATCCTTAAGAACTTCCACTCCCTCTTTCTCAGACACTTTCTGGCACTCAAGAAAGAAAATATCCATTTTGACTTCTGATTCTTTTTCAGACATATAACAACAACCCCAATCTTCTTTAATAAAGTCAAAGAAAATTTGCCGAAACCGGTTTGGCTCAGTGGATAGAGTGTCGGCCTGTGGACTGAAAGGTCCCAGGTTCGATTCCGGTCAAGGGCATGTACCTTGATTGCAGGCACATCCCCAGTAGGGGGCGTGCAGGAGGCGGCTGATCAATGTCTCTCTCTCATCGATGTTTCTGACTTTCTATCCCTCTTCCTTCCTCTCTGTGAAAAATCAATAAAATATATTAAAAAAAAAAGTCAAAGAAAATTTAAACTTCAGAGGATGAGAAGAAATTCTAATAAAATAGTAATATGCAAATTGACCATACCTCTGTTACACCCACAAGCCACATTCACCAGTCACACCCACCAGCCAATCAGAGAAAGTATGCAAATTAACCCAACCAAGATGGCTATGGCCACAGAGAGAGCAGGAGGGAGGCTTGGGTTGCTCCTGGCGATGGAGCAAGCTAAACTTTCCACACAGGCTGGTTGGCCCAGGCCTCTGCTTAAGGCTACAAAGTTTCAATTATAGAAGATAAATAAATTCCAACAGAAATGGCTGCTGCCGAGACCGGTTTGGCTCAGTGAATAGAGCATCAGCCTGTGGACTGAAAGGTCCCAGGTTCGATTCCAGTCTGGGGCATGTACCTTGCTTGCAGGCAAATCTCCAGTGTGGGGCATACAGGAGGTGGCTGATCGATGTCTCTCTCTCATTGATGTTTCTGACTTTCTATCCCTCTCCCTTCCTTTTTGTAAAAAATCAATTAAAAAAAAAAAAAAAAGAAAGGAATGGCTGCCGCTACTGAGCCAGCAGAAGGCTTAGCTCCATTCCAGGCTACAAAATTTCAATTGTAGAAGATAAATAAATTCCAGATACCAGGGCCTCCACTTTGGTCACTGGGGGACATGGCTGGCCTTCAAACCAACACAGGCCCCTCCCCCAGGCCACCAAGGGAACACCCGCCCTGATCTGGGACACGCTTCAGGGCAAACTGTCTGGCCCCCATCCATGCAACAGGCCTCTATCCTGTTGAGTAATAAGAGTAATATGCAGATTGACCATCATTCCAACATACAAGATGACTGCCCACATTTGGTCAAAAGATCCTGCCCCCATGTTACATAAGATGGCCATCACAAGGTGGCCAGCAGGGGAAGGCAGTTGGCAGGGACCAGGCCTGAAAGGGAGGGCAGTTGGGGGTGACTAAGCCCATAGGGGAGGGCAGTTAGGGGCAAACAGGCTGGCAGGGGAGTGGTTAGTGGATGATCAGGCTGGCAGGCAGAAGCGGTTAGGGGCAATCAGGAAGGCAGGCAGGTTAGCAGTTGGGAGTCAGCAGTCCTGGATTGTGAGAGGGATCTCTGACTGCCCATCTAGGCTGGATCCTCCCAGATAGGATCGGGCCTAAACGAGCAGTCAGACATCCCTTGAGGAATCCCATATTGGAGAGGGTGTAAGCTGGGCTGAAGGACACCCCAAACCATGCATGAATTTCATGCACTGGGCCTCTAGTAAAATAATAATCAGTTGCAGAAATTAAGTCTGAATAATTTCTTCAATTGGTACATAAAAAAGGTTAATATTAGAATCAGAAGAGCAGTGTTTTACTTTCTTTTTCTCTCCATCAGAAGCCTCAGTTGTCAAAGAAAAAGAGAAAGGCTTATCAGTTAAACAATCTTTTGATGAATGGGCTACAGTGAAGCTGTGCAGATAGTAGAAATCATTATTACCCTTTACTCCTCTCTCAGGTTTGAGAGACTTTATGATTCATGGAAAACATTTTTCATTTATTTTTGCACCTGGCTAATGGGCCTGATGTTAATTATGTACCTGCTAGAGGCCCAGTGCACGAATTCATACACCACTGCGGTCCCTCCGCTTGCCCTGTGGGATCGGGCCAAAACCAGGTCTCTTGATATCCCACGAAGGGCCCCAGATTGTGAAAGGGCACAGATCAGGCTGAGGGACCCCACTGTGCATGATTGGAGCAGGAAGGGTTGCAGGAGGTGGGCTAGCTGGGGAGGGACGGCCAGAGGGCTGCAGCGCATATCCAGTCCATCTTGCTCAGTCCCAATCAGCTAGACCTCAGCAGCAAGTTAACTAACTGGTCAGAGTTTCTGTGGTCAGTGCATGCCATAGCAAGCAGTTGAGCAGTTTTAGCATATCTTTAGCCTATTAACCTTTGATTGGTGAACAGCCAAACTTTTGACTAGACACTTAGAATATTATATAGGATGGTATCACTTCTGCTCTTTCTTCTGGTATCCTAATATTCACTTGATCATCTACTGCTCTTCTATGAAGTATACTGTTCTTGAGAATCAGCAGCTATAATTAATTACTCCTGCCAATGCCACCTGGAGTATGCACATGACATTCCAATATAAGATTAATAATTGTGCTTATTAAATTATATCATTATTTTGGTATGGATCAGATAAATATATGTATTTATAGAAGGCTTTCACAATTAGGCATTAATCTTGAAATTCCAAAAAGTGGTTATGGTCATGGTACTAAAAAAGGGAACAGAAAAACATTTTTTTTCAGTGAATAGTCCTTTTTAAGATTTCACTATGCATTAAAATTCCATTTTACCCAAATTTTCAGAGTTTAAATACCAAGTACCTTGAGTCATTGAAACTGGAGTTTGATAACTAAATTCTCTTGTACAAAGTATAATATTCATATGTAATTCTAAATTCTATATTCATCATCTAAATTCTAAGTTCTATATTCATAATTCTAAATTCTTTATTCACTATAGGAAGTTGTTTTTTTAATTTTTGCTGCCAGTCTCCATACTTTCTATTTTATAAGAATTCTCATTTGTGGGAAATTATTAGGTTATTTACATATGATGAAACTGTTCCTCATCCATGTGTTATTTTGTTTTGCTTTATTTTTTCTTAGTATTTGTTTATGTGGGACCAACAACAAAGTAATCAATTAAGAACTCATTATAAATTATTCATGCACTCCTGAGGTTCTCTGAGTTAAAGTATTTAACTCAAGAGAAATACACTTTGATTTTTTTTTTAAAAAGGCTGCTGTGAATTTTATCAACAAAAAAAAAAAGAGGAAAGAAATATTTTCAAGCTGGTGTGATTATAACACACCATCACTGAAAGTCAAGTCTCCTTCCTTGACTGCCAAAGGTGTAAATGAGCATCTGAGGCTGGAGGTAATTACAGCAATCTGAAGACAGAAGCTGCTGTTCTTGAGACTGGGAAGCAAAGTGAGATCCAGCATTGATTTCCAAAGTGTAATTTTAGAACTCCTTCCTGTGATACTGTGTTTGATCTTCCTAACTGCGGTTCATTTTTAAATATCACTTCTAAAGCATGATATTGAAAACTGTTTTAAAGCACTTAGAGACACCAATTTGTAATTAATATCACATAAATTATTTTAAAATCATTAATGTCCTGTGATGTGATATATGTGATAGTCCAAGTTAACCGGATATTGAAAATAATTCTACTGATAGCCTTTCAAAAAAAAATGGTAATACTAAAAAGAGCTTATAATAATTTTGGCAATGATGTATAAGATGCAGATATAAAAGATACATTTGGATTTTGAGAATAAGGAGTTACATTGATAAAATATGTAAGCATAAGTTCCTTTTTTTTCAGTTTCTGTCTCTTAGAGGTAGAGGAAGCAGTATGTTGTGGTAAAGTAGAGCAAAACATGGCATTATAAAATAAAGTGCTTGAATGAGTCATTCATTCCATTTGAGTCTCATGTTTCTAACAAATAAGTAAAGATAAGATTGTACTTAATGAGATTATTATGAAGATGAGTTATTATATGTACAATAGTGTGAAAAATTGCCTCACATAGAATAACTCCTTATTCCTTTTATTGTTGTTATTGGACCTTTGATATCTCTCTCTCTGCCCTGATCTATGCTCCTCTCCTTACAATCAATCATGATACTCTTTATTTTAATCCTAAAGCCATGTTCTATTGAGGCTATGACCTACAGAATGCCTTATCCTCTTTATTTTTTCTTTTACAGAGAAACTTCTTAAAATAATGTATAGGTTTTTTTTTTTGCCATACATTTGATTGTTGATTTCATACATTTTCAGATACACACGTAATTATACACATTTATTAATATGGGCGTATATATACTTAACTAGAGGCCCTGTGCATGAAATTTGTGCACAGGGGGAGGGGTGTCCTTCAGCTCAGCCTGCTTGCTCTCCAATCTGGGACCCTTTAAAGGATGTCCGACTGGCCTAAACGGGCAGTCGGACATCCCTCTCACAATCCAGGACTGCTGGCTTCCAACTACTCACCTGCCTGCTTTGCTGATTGCCTTTAACCACTTCTGCCTGCCAGCCTGATCACTCCCTAACCACTCCCCTACCCAGCCTGATTGATGCCTAACTGCTCCCCTGCCAGCCTGTTTGCCCCTAACTGCCCTCCCCTTCCAGCCTGGGTCCTCCCCAACTACCCTTCCCTGCAGGCCTGGTCACCCCCAACTACACTCCTCTGCTGGCCTGGTCACACTTAACTGCTCCCCCCTGCTGGCTTGGTCTCCCCCAACTCTCCTCCCTTGCAGGCCTGGTTCCTCCCAACTACCCTCCTCTGCTGGTCTGATTGCCCACAACTGCCCTCCCTTGCAGGCCTGGTCCTTGCCAACTGCCCTCCTGTGCTGGCCATCTTGTGGTAGCCATCTTGTGTCCACATGGGGGCAGTCATCTTGTGTGTTGGAGTGATGGTCAACCTGTATATTATTCTTTTTTGAGATAGGCTAGAGGCCTGTTGCACAGGTGGGGCCAGCTTGTTTGCCCTGAAGGGTGTCCTGGATCAGTGTGGGTGTTCCCTTGGGATGTGGGGTGGCCTGGGCAAGGGGACTGGGCGAGGGATGGAGGGGACCCGGACAACCCAAGCTGAGGCCCTGGTATCAGGGATTTATTATCTTCTACAATTGAAACTTTGTAGCCTGGAGCAGAGAGAAGCCTTCTGCTCACAGAGCCATTGAAACTTTGTTGCCTACCAGGGTTTACAGAAAGGTTGGCATTGTCCACCACCAGGGGCAACCCAAGCCTCCCTCTTTCTCTCTCTGTGGCCATAGCTATCTTGGTTGGGTTAATTTGCATACTCGCTCCGATTGGCTGATGGGTGTGGCTGGTGGGCGTGGCTTGTGAGTGTAGTGGACATATAGTTAATTTGCATATTACTCTTTTATTAGATAGGATGTTTTTGTCCTGCATCTCTTCACTAAATTATTTGTGTGAACGTCTTTACAGATCAGTAAGTTGAGAACTACATCATCATTTTTCATCACTGCAAAACTATAGTATACTAATTTCCCAATAGCTTAGTGAATATGCTATATTTTTTCCTGTTATTGTTTCTTCTCTTCTGCCCCCATGGGAAAAATATAAGGTACTAGTGGCCTGAAGC
This sequence comes from Lasiurus cinereus, assembly GCA_011751065.1. Classification (NCBI taxonomy): domain Eukaryota; kingdom Metazoa; phylum Chordata; class Mammalia; order Chiroptera; family Vespertilionidae; genus Lasiurus; species Lasiurus cinereus. The sequence goes on from JAAGEH010002528.1 coordinate 32,394,132, forward strand.
ATGAATGAAGATTTGTTCAAGAATGGGCCTTCCGCCGAGACTGGTTTGACTCAGTGGATAGAGCGACGGCTTGCGGACTGAAAGGTCCCAGGCTTGATTCCGGTTGGGGGCATGTACCTTGCTTGCAGGCACATCTCCACTGTGGGGCGTACAGGAGGTGGCTGATCAATGTCTCTCTCTCATCGATGTTTCTGACTTTCTATCTCTCTACCTTCCTCTCTGTAAAAAATCAATAAAATATATTAAAAAAAAAAAAAGAATGGGCTTTCCTTCTGCTGGCTGCTGGCACCACCTTTGCTCTGGCCAGAGCAGCCTTTCCACTCCAGCTGGTAGCCGCCTTTCTGCCCTTCCAAGCTGTGCAGAGGCCTGGAGCAGCTGGGGAGTGCTGAACAGCTGAGTCCCTCCCCATCCCCAGCCTCTGGGCACCTGTGTACGCAAATTAATCTGCCATCTTTGTCGGGTTGATTTGCATACTCATTCCTGATAGTCTGGTCAGCATCATGAAAATACTACCAATTAGCATCGTACTCTTTTATTACGTAGATAGTGCTGTGGATGGAAGCTCTGCATTCTGGGCTGCTAAAGTACAAAGTTTGGCCCTGCTTCTTAATAGTTGAGTAACCTTAGATAAATAATTTATTTGTGATGAGCAGAGAGTTGTTACTGGATGCCATAGTAAATAAATAAAAACATATTAACCCATAAGGTTTTTAAATCTGAGCCAATTCTCACTTCTAAAGCCTATGATTTTAAGAATAGGCAATCCCCAAGAGAAAAGACTCTGAAATATTGATATGGTATGTATTCTATTATTTCATTAGCAAACACTGGGAAAAGAGCAATACTCAGATATAGGGATTGGATATACCTCCTAATTTAACACTGATATCAGGAAACAAACAAACAAAAAAGATGTTATAGTCCTCTGTGAGTTTTGAAGTGGTTGGAAACCAGGTGATAAATTGAATCTTAAACCAATTTTGTTTTTAGGGATTATATCCCTCCTTAAGAGTCTATATTTGACACAGATATTCTTAGCAGCAAGCAGAACATTCCCATAAATCCTTGACCTATAGGATGAAGGGTAGGGGAGGCTAAGTGGAAGTGCTGAATCTGTACTCCCCACATGACCAAGATAGTTAGAACCAAAAGTATATCCCCAGTGCATGCTGGATATTTTGTTACAACCTCAGAGACTTAACAGGTGAAGGGGTGATGGGATTCCATGTTGCCTTTAAATTTACCTTTCTTACTACTGCACAGGCAAGGAAAATCGTGGTGGAGGATGTTGAACAACTATAGCATACCAATCACAGTTGTAGAGACGGTAGTAACTTTTTTAACAAATTGAAGTAACTATTTTAACAAATTGAAGATTTTGTAGGTCTAATGTGTGGCTATTTCTCTGTGAGTGTGCTTTTTTTCAATCTCTATTTGTAAAAGAGGATCAAAAGCAATTCACACTTATCTGGGATGAAGACTGGCAAGTAAAGTCCACTGTTTTTTGTCATGATATAGTTCAAAGGATTCTTAGTTGTTTTGACATTTACCAACAATATTACACAGGTCTAGTATATTGATGGCAGAACATGATAAGCACTTATGGATATTCTAAAATATGTATATACAAGGACGTTTAGAGATATTTCACTTTTGATATAATTTTAGGAACTCAAATATCTGGACATTCTGTGATATTTTTTTCTTCAAGGTAAAGAATGAATGCTTTCCTAACACCAGAAGAGAAAGAGAGCTCTTATTTGGTCTCATAAGGTTTGGTATGCTAATTTCTACTATATTTTGAAATACAACTCCAAACAAACCATTAAGAGGGCATAATACTTTCCTATTGTCACTGGTACAAGTCACCACAAAATTAGTGGCTTAAAAACAACACAGTTTCTTTATTATACAGTCATTGCTTATAAACAATCATCGCTTAAAAGCAGTTCAAAACTATTCTCACTGGGCCAAAGTCCAGGTGGCATAGCACTAGTTCCTTCTGGAACTTCCAAGAGGATAATCTGTTTTCTTCCCTTTTTCAGCTTTAAGTTAAAGTTAAATCTGTTGCCACTGAAGATTCCTTAACCTAACAGATTTTACTAAATTGCTTAGAGGCCAATTATTGCTTACCTCATCTTTATTCCTCCCAGAATTCAAATCCCTTCCTTCCTGTCTTATTTACTAGTTGACTTGCTTAAAATTTTCCACTCATTGTTCAGACTGATATTGTCCAAAGCTTTTTAACTTACCTAATAATCTGTCCCAAGTTATTCCACCTGATCCTGGTGGTCCTTTCATTCTATGACTAATACACTAGAATCATGTATTAACTGGGTGGAATTCATTGCATCTCGAATTAGTGATAATGGTTGCTCAAGTATTATCTTTAAGTGGTTTTGATATTTTGAAATCAGAATTATATGAACCAGTTGGCACTGTTTCGTGGTTTTTATTTTTGAAACAATCATTGCTTAAAATGTGTACTAACATGAATTTTCTCCTTCATTTGTTTAAAAATTTAAGAAATAACTATCATGTGTTGGACACATTTTGGATGAAACAGAAATGAGTAATGCCTAATCCTTGCTCTGGAGAGTAATCATTTAAAAGTTTCTATTTGCTGGATTATGCCTAGACTCTGAGGTCAACTAAGAGATATGACTTTCAGTGCAATGCACGAGCGTGTACGTGTGTGTGCATGTGTGTGTGTGTGTGTGTGTGTGTGTGTGTGTGTGTTGGCAGTTTTTATTAGTACTTGTAATGGATAACAACACGAATAACATGCTTTTGGATCAAAATTAAGGTTCCTCTCATTGGATTTTTGGAAGTCATGAAAGTAGAAATAACCTGATCACTGGTATAGAATTCCAATTCAATAAATTGGAAGTTTAATTTCCCTGAAAAATTTACTAGCAAAAGGTACAGTACAACTAGGTAGTGACTTTCTAATAACCTGTACTTTGAATGTATGTTTATAGCATGACATGGCAATTATAGGCTAGTAAGTTGATTTTCCAGTTATAATATTTTTCTTACAAAAGTTAGCAAAATAACAAAAGTAACTAGCTATAAAAATGTCTTAAAAATAACCAAAAATGATAAATTATAGCTCTAATTTTTCCTTCCCTCATCTAAGAAATTTATCAAGTCTAGTGATTATAAACATTTCTTTTTTGCCAAGAAAAAATAAGAAAGGCAAGGACAGAGGCTATCTCTTAGCTGTTTAAAATTATAATGTGCTAGAATTGACAAAAGATGTACACACAAAAAATGCAAAAGAATAAAGTTAAAAATAAATGTCATAAATATGATCCAGACAGTAATTGTTAAAATAATTCAAAAGAGGATAAAGCTTTTAACTGTCATCAAATTTTCCAAATCTTTTCTTTTGCTTCCAGTTCTTAATTATAATGCTCTTTTATAACTCATCCTATTTTTCTTTACAAAGTAAAAAGTAACTGCTTCCCAGCACTGATGCAGGGTAGCCTAGTGTCAAAAATTCATGTAAGAGAATTTATCATCTGTCAAGGGCTCCTTAGAGAGAGGCCCCTCTCCCCCACTTTGAATATTACCAGTTTAAACAAAGGAAAGGGTTGAGTTGCCATCTATGGCTGAATTTTCCTCTTGATTTTTTCTTTACTCATGAAAATAATTCAGATTTTAATTTTACAGTTTATTTTATACAAACAAAATGAGTACTTGTGTATACTTTTCGGATGAGCAATGAAGATATTAATACACCCTTGCCTTCATTAGCTTTAAATATTTGTTTTAACTTTTTCTATTATAAGAATAAAATATTCAGCTTATCATTCTTTAATATGCTAGATGCTCAATATGCTTTCCATTTTATTAATATTTTATTTATTTTAATGTAATGTAATAAATATTTAAATCTTAGTTTGAACAAATAACTTTTAAAAATAGAAAATTATACATATGTATGTGTGTATATATATGTATATATATATATATATACATATATATATACACACACACACACATACATATGAAACCAAGATTTTAATTAAAATATTGTTCACAGAGCTGAATTAAGTTGGAAAAAAAGAGCAGTTGCCTCTTCTTTTTTTCTTTTCTCTTTGACTTTATTGGGATGACACTAGTTAACAAAATTATACAAGCTTCAGGTGTACAATTCCACAACCAATCATCTGTACACTGTATTGTGTGTTCACCATCCCAAGGCAAGTCTCTTTTTATCACCATTTATCCCCCTTATCCCTTCCTTCAACACCCCCACCTGCTGACATTTTATTCATATCTATTGATTTTAATATAATCTAATAAAATATTTAATTTTTAGCTGAAACCGGTTTAGCTCAGTGGATGGAGCATCGGCCTGTGGACTGAAAGGTCCCAGGTTCAATTCCGGTTCAGGGCATGTACCTTGGTTGAGGGCATATCCCCAGTGGGGGGTGTGCAAGAGGCAGCTGATCAATGTCTCTCTCTCATCAATGTTTCTAACTCTCTATCCCTCTCCCTTCTTCTCTGTAAAAATCAATAAAATGTATTAATATATATATATATTTAATTTTTAGTATAAACTAATAAATACCAACTTTTAAAAACACAAAATTATATTTTAAGGCCAAAACAAAATGGCTTTTCATCTAATTTCTATACTATGAGATATAGACCCATTTATGATCATTTTATTTTTAAGTGAGAATGATTTAGCATATGATAAGCACTGTTTATAAATTTTCCCTATGGATTCAACAGGTTAAGCTGTTGATCTGACTAGTTTTTTTTCTATACAGGATTTGGGTTTATATCAAGCAGAATAATTTTGAATATACATTGGATAACACTTCCAGGAATAAATGCTGTAAAATTAGGAAAATAGCATCTATTAGACAGTTTTCACCTACCACATACTTGTGGTCCTCAATATATAGTGTATTGGTTAGGATTGTTTTATGTTAAATAACAGCAAATCTTAATTCTATTTAAACTAAAGGAAAATTTATTATCTCCATAACAAAAAATCAAGAGTTACGGTAGTACCAGTAATAGTTAATTAGATAATCAACAATAACAGAAAGAATCATAGCATATTTCTGTCATTTTCAGTTTTATTTTATTTGTAGGCTCCTAACAAGATAGCTGCAGTATCTCCAGGTATTATATCCACACATTATTAAAACACATGAGGAAAGAGAATTAATTGATAGAGCTTCACTTTTAGAAGGTTAAGAAATTATTCTCATAACTCATCTCTCCTCTGAAGATTGCCCCTCTTATTTGCTGCCCAGAATTGGGTCATATGTTTAGGCATATGTTTAGGGTGCTGGTGAGCAAAGTGGGAAGACCATGATTGGTGGAATAAGGCTTCACACCCACAAAGCACTTTGCTTTGTGGAGGGTTATAGATAGCTGTACAACACTGGGCTTTGATGAAAAGAGGAATGACTATAAACGATGGAGGTACTGTTAACAGCAGCAATTAACAGCACCATAAATTACTCCATCCAATCTTCCTACCTGCTCTAAAATGCAGGTTGTTTACAAAATAGAAACTGAGACCTGAAGAAGTTTCCTCAGATAACAAAACTATAAAACTATTGGATTAGGTTAGGAATCTGGTCTAAATCCAAAACCTGCATTCTTTCCACCAAACAAGGTAGTTTAATCTAGAAACCCTTCATAATTTAAAAAAAAATGTGTTGAAAGAGTTTTAATTTCTCCATGTGATAAGAAGTAATGTGTATGCTAATCCCATGTTAAATTGAAAAATTTGTAGAAAAACTTTTTTGAAATTTTTCTTCTGTGTTTTACAGCTCTTTTCTAAAAACATTTATCAATTAAATCCCTTTGAGAAGATATGTTTTCTTTTATGCCAAAACAAAACAAGCCAATAAATGACCCTATATTTTTTGGGATCCGGTTATATGCATAATGTTTACAGAAAAAATAAAAACATTTAGTACCTTTTAAATTATGTCAGCAAAAGAATCAAAACCTTGATGAAGATAAAATTCTGTATCTACTCACTGATAATTTAAGAGTGCTTTAGGGATGAGAGGATTAATATCATGCCTTAGTCAAAATAATTAAAGTTGGAAAATAATCAAGGATCAGGTTTGCTGAGTCTTTCAAACTGGAAAAGACCTGCCATGACTGATCTTTTCTATTTGGGAGTTCAAAAATGTTGGATCTAATTATAAGCAAACACAGGAAACAAAGATTGAGGATGAAAACAGTGTAGCAAGGTACTTTCTTCTATAAACTCCAAACCCTGGGGAAATATAACAAATATAATACAGGGTGAGGTCTTTGCTAAGGCATTAAATCAAACATATTACTGAGAATGAATTACATACCATAAAGAACAGATGAAGGTGGTATGCTTTTATGTTTATTATTTTAAAAATAAACAAGAGACTGGTGTGTGTGTGTGTGTGTGTGTGTGTGTGTGTGTGTGTGGTATATGTATAATGAGGAAAACAATTGTAGAATCTTCCAAATTATTACCATCCAAACTACAGCTTCAAACTTTTAAAAAATCAGATTTTATATCCCTATTCTTTTTAATCCTTGTTTCAAAGTCTCTGAGTAGAGGGCAATGGAGGGAAAGTAGAAAAGAAGAGAAATCACTGACCATATCCATCTTTTTCAATGCAGGCTTCTAAACCTAGTTAAGGGAGAAGAGTAAATATTTAAAGCTAATAAGCTACTGGAACTTGTTTTATATTATCCTGGATTCTTTCATGCTTAAAATGTAATTTTTTTTAATTCCAGAAAGTAAAAATAAATGTTATTTCTTAAGCAGAGATGACATTAAGAAATGGAAAATTGAAATAAGGACTAACACAGGAAAAATAAAGCTATGCCATGATTTCATCTTGCTGTATCCAGATCATTCAATAAAATGCTTACAGATACAATGTCTGGCTTTAATGAAATAAGTTGGTTAAATAATGGAAAGAGATTCTTACAGTCAAAGCAGGGCTTTTATATATGTAAGCCCAATTCAAGGTTATTTGTCATATCTTCAGGCCAGCTGGCCAGATAAACTTTATAATAGTCTCATGTTAGATATAGTTTATATTAAAATGCATAAGCTAGTACATCTTAATGTTGATGCCCTCTTTTTGTATGAATTTAATCAATTTTAGTTTTTGATTTCCCTCCCTTCTCCTTTTTTCCCTCCTTTCTTTTTCTCCTCCTCACCCACCTCTTCCTCCATATCCTGCTTCTTTGTTTCTCCAGGGGAAAAAAGACCAAAGATCTGATCCATAACTTTGAAGGCAACTTAATCACTTTAGACATGTTCAGAGACCTAATCAATGATGCCACTTATTAATCATAGCTTATGTGACAGGCCTCAAAGAATTAAACAGATCTTAACAGGGCAAAATCAGAATTTATTTTCATGTGACAATTTACATCAAATAATTTTCCATCATGTTTTGTGGGAAAATTTTTATTGTAAAAGAAAAAAAAACATATTACTGTGTCTGCAAAACTCCCAGGCTTTTCCTGCTGTCCCACAAAAATAACCAGGGTTGGTCCTAGCCAGTCTGTCTCAGTGGATAGAGCACCAGCTTGAGGATTAAAGGGTCCCAGTCAAGGGCATGTATTTGGGAGGCAACCAATTGATGTGTCTCTCACATCGATGTTTCTTTGCCTCTCTGTCTCTCCCCTTCCCTTCCACTCTCTAAAAACATCCTCTAGTGAGGATTAACACCCCACCCAATAATAATAATAACCAGGGTTATTTTATACACAAATAAACCCGATAATGTCATTGCTTTGTAAAATAATATTTACCAGTCTGTTTTTTCACTTAACATCCAATTCAAGTTCATTCCCCATCCTACTTTTTCCTGGATTGCAGCCTCATCAGACGTGTCCCTACCCTTCCTGATCAATGGGCTTCAGCAGCACTGAACATCTCTCAGTTCCCTCAACATGCAAAGCTTACTCCTACTGCAGAGATTTTATACATATGGTTCCATCAGCCTGTAATCCATTTTTCCAAACTCTTCACACTTACTCTAGGAGCATGCTCCTTTGCAGCCACAGAATGAATCACCATTTTTAATTATGTGTACTGTGTGTTTCAAGGTTTACTCCATGACACAGATCAAACTTGGTACAAAGGCAAACAAATAAATAAATGGTAAATAAATAAATAATAAGACTTCCTACCCATGAATATGTATATACTTACATGTTGTAGGGGCCATGACCACAGTATGCCAGGGCAATGACTCAGCAGTAACACTATACGCATGGGCAGGTGCACCCTTATGTAACCTATTTCTGTTTATGTAGCATGAGTATCACTAACTGGCACTGTTACAGAGAACTGGGATAAATCAAGCAATGCTTGGAGAGTTTGGAGTCACACTTTATTCACCGAGGTGGGCTCAGAGAAAATGAATTCAGATTCTAAGCAAAGCTACAAGGAGAATTTCCCTTTTTATTAAAGAGCTAGTCCTATGTGTGCTTAGTGATTACCTTGCTGCTGGCCTTGAGAACAACACAGTTCTATCCAATTAAAAAATACACCTGGCATAGCATTGAGATTATGGGCATATCTAGTCTCTGGCCTACAAGGTCAGACAGCTAAGTTTATCTTCCTTATTATTCAAGCAGGCTAAAGTATGCTGGAAAGCAAAGTTATTATTTTTTTTAGAATAAGATGCCATCTAAAAAATAACAGATAATTTTAAACAGTAGTTTTAGAAAAATAGGTGAAAGCCTTCTAAGCACGAGACCTCTTTTGTTCGAGTGTGTATATGTTTTTGGCTGCTTTTCATAATAAAGCATGTCCCATCTACCTGCTGTCAGCCCTCTGTTCTTCCAATTTTCCTCGCCCAGAGGAATCAAGTCCCTGGCTGAGGAGCTTATCTCCAACACATGTATATTTTTATGTTTATATATATATATATATATATATATATATATATATATATATATATTCTGTCATATATATATGTCATATATATCATATATATGTCATATATCATATATGTCACATCTATCTACCTTATGAAGCATAAACAAAAGTAGACTTTGAAAATGATAATAAAAATATATGCAAATCAAAGTTCTAATATTTTCTTCTCTGATCCCAATAAATTGTGTATCCTCTGGGCAAACTCATCCCAATTATGAGGACTCCATACTCATTAGAAGCAAACTAACTTCTGCTTACTCACTATTTTATTCTTAGTGCCTCTGTGTCTTATGGAAATTTGAAACTCAGTAAATGATAGGTGAATACATGCATAGATAAATAGATTAATGACTCTTTATGCCAAAGCATAACAATAAGGATAAACAACTTTTAAAATTTAATATATGTTTGTGTGTTATTTATTATTTATTTATTTACTTACTTATTTATTTATTTATTTATTTATTTTTGGTGTGTGTGTGTTTTAGTGTATATTATTGATTTCAGATAGAATGGGAGAGGGAGAAAGAGATAGATACATCAATGGTGAGAACAAATCATTGATTGGCTGTCTCTTGTATGCCCTCTACTAGGGATGGAGTTTGAAACCTGGGCATGTCCAGGGACTGGGAATGGAACCATGACCTCCTGATTCATGGGTCTATGCTCAACTACTTAGCCATGCTGATAAGGCTGTGCTTGTTAGTTTTAATATTTCTTTCCATCAACTCATATTACACTATTTTGTTTAGGTTCATATTTTTGGTCTATAAACAGCAGATGTTACTAGTAGAACTTTATACTCCTGAGGAAGTTAAAACACCTACATGTCTCATGCACTTCACAAAAGCCCTTGGCGTTAACAAGGCAAGGTTTATGTTTTATTTATAAATTGGTTTCTTATCAAACAATACTGAAGGATGAGAAACAGTGGCTAGATCCTTAAGTTTTTGTTTTTTTTTAATGAATAAGCTTATTTATTTTTATATTACTACTTGTTGGTTAATCTTTTCTGGAAGATATTTTTTTCCATTGATTTCAGAGAGACTGGACAGGAGGGAGGAGGAGGCAGAAGCTTTATTTTTAGAACAATATTAGGTTCACAGAAAATTGAGTGGAAAGAACAGAGCTCCAATGGATCCTATGTCCCTCCAAGGCACAACTCCACCACTATTGAGATCCTTCACTACAATGGTACAGTTGTTACAGTGAACCTACATGACACATCATTTTCACTCAAAGTTCACATAGGTTATGTTAAGTTTCCCTCTTAGCAATGAACATTCTAAGGGATGGATACATGTATAATGATGCTATCCTCATTATAGTACACCGAAGGATTTCACTGACTTAACTATCTTCTAGCTCCAAGTGTTTATTCCTTCCTCCCTGCTAACCTTGGCAACCACTAATCTATAAATATCATACAGTTGAAATTATACTGTAGCCTTTTTACTAGTAGACTGGCTTCTTTCACTCAGTAATATATATCTAAGGTTCCTCTTTATCTCTTTACCACTTGATAGCTAATTTCCTTTTAGTGTTTAATAATATTCCATTGTCTGGAGGTACCACAGTTGATTCACTCATTCATATATGAAAAAAAGATTTTGATTACTTCCAAATTTGGTCAGTTATGAATAAAACTACTATAAGCATTCATGTGCGGGTTTTTGTGTGGATGCAAGTGTTAAACTTTTTGGGGTAAATACCAAGGAGTGTGATTCTTGGGTTGTATAGTGAAAATATGTTTAGGTGTATAAGAAACCAGCAGGCTTTTTTCCCAAGTAGCTGTACCATTTTTCAATTTGACTAGCAATGCATGAAAGTTCCTGTTGCTACACATCTTCACTAGCATTTGGTGTTGTTAGTATTATGCATTTTGGTCATTTTAATGAATATAAAGTAATATCTCCTTGTTGTTTTAATTTATAATTCACTAATGCCATGTAATGTTGAACATGTTTTCACATGCTTATTTGTCCTCTATATATCTTCTTCAGTGAGGTATCTATTAAGATCTTTTGCTTATTTTGTAAAGGTTAAATTATTCATTTTGTTTTTTGTTGAGTTTTAAGAGTTCTTTGTATAATAGTTCTTTATCAGATGTATCTTTTGCAAACATATTTCCCAGTGTGTGGCTTGTTTTCTCATTTTCTTGACATTATCTTTTGCATACAAACAGTTTTTAATTTTAATGAAATCCAACTTACCAATTGTTGTTGTTGTTGTTGTTGTTGTTTGTCATGAATTATATCCTCTAGGTTTTCTCCTATATTATCTTCTAGAAGTTTTATAATTTGGTTTTTGTTTCTTTTTTACATTTAATCTATGGTCTTTTTTGAGGCATGTTTTTAAAGGATATAAGGTCTGTGTCTAGATTTCTTTTTTATATGAATATCTAGTTGTTGTAGCACTATTTGTTGAAAAAACTATCTATTTTGCCTTTGTTCCTCGGCTAAGAGAGTACTTTTTTTATTTGGTAAAAGCCAGGGCAATTCTAAAAATATTTTAAAAATTAAGTCAAGAGCAATTACTGTCAGATTTAATGTTGAGTGTATGAGAAAACAGAGGAGTAAAAAATACCTCCATTCAGTATTTCTACCTGAACATTTTGGAGAGAGTTGTCATTTATTGAAATGGGAAAGACTAAAACAGAAACCATATGGAAATGGAGTGCTGGGGAGAGGAGATGGTGATGAAGAACTTGTTTTTGTAATGTGAAGTTAGAGATGCTTATTGGGCATTCACACAGAGAAATTAGTAGGAGAGATACACAATTATACATTTCAAAAGAATTAAGTCTCCATCTCTCAGAATTCATTTTGCAATTTTTTTGCTATAGAATTATAGTCATTCCAGATTTAATTTCTACATTTGTGTTTCTTCTTCCATAAACATTAACATATAATTTATATTGTTTGGAGCTGTGAGATTTTTATTGTACTCTTTTAAGTAATATTATAGCCCCTTGTCTTTATGTTATCTGTATTCCCTATTTGTAATTTATCTGAATTACCCCAAATATGCAAATTAGAGCAGCAAAAGGCCCTTAAGGATTGTGAACCAAAACTTATAAAGATTACTAAGCCAAGCCTGGCTTTCAAAATAGATAAACTTTTATTTACAAAATCTGAAATATAATGACAAATCTAGTAAAGCAAAAATACATATAATTGGTATTGTTTTTATCATCAGATTAGTATTATAGTCTATTCTGAAACTTTACTAATGCACCTTAATTATGCAAACATTTTCTGAAGATAAGTACTATTCCCCCCATTTTCTTTTTTCGGCATTTAAGAAATTACAAAATATTAGTTAAAGTGGAGGGTAGATAAGTGTGAGAGGGTAGATAAGTGTGAGAGAAATTACAAGATATTAGTTAAAGTGGAGGGTAGATAAGTGTGAGAGGGTAGATAAGTGTGAGAGTAAAACTATGTCCACAAACCACGATACTTATAAAGCAAAGATTTCATCAATGTGATGGCAGGGTTAAGATTCAGTTATTGAAATCACAGGAGATCCATTTACCATTGATGTCAATATCTGCACATTATATTTTGCTTTTATCTCTGAGTCTTAATATTTGTTTATTCCAAACATTTGAAACATAAAATGACCAAATAATAGATTATCTTTGACTTACTCTGGGAAGCATAATAGATTATTTCATTTAAACCTCATTTGACCACTCTTTTAATACCTACTGAGAAGATAATGGACAAGAGCTTGGATCTCATTAAATACTGCTTAACTTTGATGGCATACATCCTTCTACCCAACTTCTGTTGCCAACTGCTTTTGAGGCAGTTAGACTAGCTATGCAAGTGAAAAGCAAACAGAGCTAATCTATAATAATAAAAGAGTAATACCCTAATTAGACTGGACATCCAAACGATCTTCTGGATGTCATTCTGGATGACCTTACAGATGAAGTCAGGGCTTTGAGGACCAAGGCAGGCCTTGCATGAATTTCATGCATTGAGCCTCTAGTATTTTAAAAACTTTGATTATTTTATTTATTAAGCTTTTTGAAATTTTTTACAAAAAAGAAGAGATGTGAATTGTGTTCAGATAATTGCAAAAGATGAATACACACACACATACACACACACACACACGCAGATAATTTAATTAAAAACAATACAGATATTAAAAGTAATTTTAAATTTTGAGCTTTCAAATTTGCATTTTAACATTTCTAAGTATTTTACTAGCTTGTGTTTTGCTATGGATATTTTGTTACTACAATCTTACCTTTTACATTTCATTTCAAAATATATGTTTCAGGAAAAGTTATCTGTCTCTTCATAACATAAGTTAAAGTATAAGCAACATTGTTGTGTTTTATTACTTTATAAAGCCTTTGTAAGCACAACTAATAGGAGATCTGTACTTATTATCTGTATCTGTTATCTCTCTCTATTATTTATCTATCATCTATCTATACTCCTTCTATAAAGGGATATGCCACAGGGAACTGTCTTATCCAACTGTGGGAGCTAGTGAACCTGTCTCTGTAAGATTGTTGTCTCCTTGCCTGATGCTGGAGCTCAAAGCTCTCCGGAAAGGCAATCAGGAAGGGAAGATCATACGTAGGTTAAACCTATAGGATGTACTCCAATAGAATAGACTTAAAATCTTTGTCCATTCTTATTGCTTCTGACCTTGGTGATAAGGATGCCTTGCAGAAACTGGACAAATACACATCCTGGGTGTAGGACTCAGAGAGGCTAAGAAAGAATCCTGGGGCAGCCAGAGAAGTGCACACCCAGCTGCTGCTTCACATCCAACATCAGCAACCACACTGATGTGTTCGAGAATAGCTGGTGCTTTCCTTCCACTCCCCAAACCTTCCTGTGGCCCACCCCAAACAAACATACAACAAAAGGAGAAGTCTGGAATAATCCAGCACAGATTAACATATCACAGAGCTATCAAAAATTATTTAATACTCTTTTTTTTAAATAACCCTCAGGACTACTTTCTATACAGTTTATGTATATCCAAAAAGAATGACACAGGATTTTATCAAATATATATAACAGTAAAGGAAGAAACATAAATATACAGAAGCATCATATGTGTGTTTTTTTTGTGGGGAATCTATTCCTCAACTTTTTATTTTGAAAACTTTTGAACCCACAAAATAATAGAGAAAACAGTATGGTGGCTACAGGTATTCCTTTTATCCAGATTCATACTTGGAATGCTTATTTATCGTGATCTCTTAATTGTACACTTCTCATACACATACACACACAGACACACACACTTCCCTCAGGCACATACACTTCCCTCTGCTTAATGTGATATTTGAATTTGAATTTGTTAATATCCTGATAATTCACTTCCAAATACTTCATTTAACATACATCCCATAGATGGAAAGGTCATTCTCTTTTAATTGAGTTTTCCATATATATTATACTGGAGGCCTGGTGTACAAATCCGTGCACTAGTGGGGTCCCTCTGCCTGGCCAGTAGTCAGCACCAATGAAGGCCAGGGGTAGTGGGGGAGGTTGGCTGCGGGAGCACATTGACCACCAAAAGGCAGCTCCGGCGTTAGGCATCTATCTGCCTAGTGGTCAGTGTGCATCATAGCGATCAGTCGACTGGTGGTAATGGTCGCTTAGGCTTTTATGTATATAGATACATTACAGTCTTACTAGAAATATATTGTTTTAACTATCACCCTTTTTAAATTTAATATTATATAGTACTATTACTTAATGTATAGCCCTTCTTAAGTATGCCCCAATTATCCCTAAATGTTCTTTATAATTTTATTTTACCTATTTATTTTCTTGATCTAATATCCAATCAAGGATCATGCAGAGTATTTAATTATTGTGTGCCTCTGGTCTTCTTTAATATAAGACTTTTCTTCTGCATTTTAAAAGAAATCTGCCATGCCCTTTTGTTGTTGTTGTTGTTGAGGCTAGTTTAAAAAAAAAGATTCCTCAATTTTTGTTTGTCTGATATTTTCATTATTAGGGAAAGTACATTATAATGATGAGTCATTTTATATTCTATCAGATTTAGACAAATGTGGATTTTGTTGATGACTGAGCACATGGAAGTTCTACATAATGCATTTATTGGAAGGCCTGTCATTTCCTCTTCTGTTTTCATTCTGCCACCAGGATTGTGCATCACTATGAAATATTCCACTTCTAAATATATTAAAAGGTAGTTATAGTTAGGTTTCTATGGTGAACACAGGTTTTACTAGTGATATCCTTGTTGGGGAATGACCCTTCCTCAGGTGTATCACATCCTTTAGCTTGCTTAAGGACAGAAGTATATCTATGCCTGGATTTAGGTTTATTGCTCATTATAAGTAAAATGTCAGTAATCAAATCCATCAACTGTACTTTATAAATAGGATAGCTAAATTATAAGAAGATTAAATCACACGCCAAAAGAAACATATTGTTAAAAAAGAAATAAAATTATGACATCTCATAATGTTTTATGTTTTAAGATTATTTAACTTTTGTTCCTAAATGAAATGTGGATGTTAATGATTATGGAATAAAAGTTAGTGTGATCGCCCTAACTGTTTTGGCTCAGTGGATAGTGTCAGCCTGTGGACTGAAAAGTCCCAGGTTTGATTCCAGTCAAGGATATGTACCTTGGTTGCGGGCACATCCCCAGTAGGGGGTGTACAGGAGGCAGCTGATAGATGTTTCTCTCCCATCGATGTTTCTGACTCTCTCTCCCTTCCTCTTTGTAAAAAATCAATAAAAGATACTTTTTAAAAAGTTAGTGCGATCTTATATAAGTAAGAATAAGTTAAAGTTAAGCAGTAATATTTGTTTTATTACCAATGCAATAACATCTATTAAGAGGGCCTGGAAGTGGGAAGAGTAGTGATTAAATTAATAATATGTCATATAATCATATACATAATATATGTAAATTTTAATATATTTAAAAATACTCTAAATCTAAAATAAATTTTTATCACTAAGGATGGAATAAAGAAATCTAATATAAGTTAAGGGAGAGAGCAAAATTTTGACTTTTAAGAAGATTTCTATTTGCAAAGTCTGAGAGACACTGTTCTACATTAATTTGTAGAGGGTCAGGTATTTAATTTTATTTTAAAGTTATTTAATTTTTAATAGATAATATAAAATATCCTTAAAATTTTCCAAACTGTACAAGTACTATTCTTTCCAAACCCTGTTTCCCAGCCATATCCTTTTCCCCAGAAGCAACCATTTATCTATTTCTTACATGCCCTTCCATAGAGAGTTAAGCTTTTACAATCAAATATGTTTACCTGATAATCCCTGGAAATTGCTATATAATGTGAAAATATTGGAACACTTTTGACTACTTCATCTTAAATGTAGCCCATGCCTTCAGTTTCTCCAGAAGATAGCCCACCTTCCCCATCCTGTCTCTCCAAGTTCTGGCACACCCCTAACCCCCTTAGCACAACAAATGAAGCATTATTTCTGGCACAGATAGAACATACAAGGTCCTATTCTAGTGACCTGGAGGTGCCTGTATTTTCTTTTTTTCGTTAAATATATTTTTATTGATTTCAGAGAGAAAAAGAGACAGGAGAGACACAGATACATCAATGATGACAGAGAATCATTGATCTATTGCCTCTTGCTAGCCCTACTTTGGGGATTGAGCCTGAAACCCAGGCATGTGTCCTGACCTGGAACTGAATCGTGACTTCCTGCTTCACAGGTTGTCCCTCAATCACTGAGCCACACCAGCCCGGCTGGAGGTGCCTGTCTTGATTGGCCATCTGTATTCTGTCTCACATTCAGTAAGCTTTACCTATAATTTTAGCAAAGATTGGTATGGACCTTTCTGTGAAATTTTCAGTTCACTTCAGCTAATAACAACTTGCTTCAAGGCTACTATATCACTTCACTTTTGACCTTCCTGTTGTACCTCTTTTTTTAGGGAAATGTGCTCTGACAACTTTCTCAAAAACTGTAGCTGCAGGACTTAATTGTTTTCATTGTTCATGTTGATCAAACTCCATTACTACACCTTCAGCTGTGTATTCATATTCTTGTGACCTTGTTTGTACCCAACACAGGGTACAAACTTCTTATTCCAGGAATCAAAAGTTTTCAAAGAACACATTTTGTCTCAAATATTGTTGGAATATACTAGCAATCTCACAAAATTTCTATTACTATAAGATCTCTAGTTCAGAGGGAACAAGCAATTTACAGCAATAACAGTTTGGTACCAGCACTATTTGACCATTTTTCAGTGACAAATATTGTAACAGTAAAATTATGACACACAAAAAGTGCTTGATACCTGTTAAGACAACAGTGACTCATGAATAAAGTCACAATTTTTCTGCTTAATTTATATGAAGTATCTGAAACATCTAATTCTGATCCAGTACAACTGCGATTTAGAACTCAGGAAATGACCATGTATTATAACACTAAAAAATTCAAATGTATGTAGAAATTATATTCATTTGTTTTGAACTCATTGCTGATTACTTCCGTAAAAATAAGATTGCTCTATGGTCCTGACTGGGTGGCTCCATTATTTTGTACATTTGATTCTTGATCAGAGCGCATACTTGGGTTGCAGGTTCGATCCTCAGCTGAGGCACATAGAGAAGGCAACCAATTGATGTATCCCTCTCATATCAATGTTTCTCTCTCTCCTTCTCTTTCTCTCTAAAAAATCAATTAAAAAACACACATATCATCAGGTGGGATTAAAGAAAAGATTGCTTTATGTAACAAAAACATATTAAGACTTCCTCTTTATCATGCATACACCCAGATACAGAAAGATTTTCCTACTACATACATTTTCATTAAATGTCATAATTCAATTTCATGTAGACAGTTATCTATGTAAAATGTCTACACATCTTCTGTAGGACAGAAAGAATAAAAATGCTACCCCAAAGAGTTTTGATCACAAACATTATGGAAATCAGTATAGGCATTGAATGTATATTAGCTGTGTTCTGAAAAAATATTCATGGAATTAAATTAAGAATTATAGGGTTAAAATTCATAGCCTGTTAAAGGAAAAATAAATCTACTCTGGAAATATATAGCCTCAAAGTAGAACTGTCAGGATTCCTAAAACTAAATTCTAATTAACATGAGTCTATAATTCAAAATCACAAGCCACACAAGGAAAATGAAGACAGTGAATATAAACTTATGATCCATGAAGTTTTATTACACAAAGGAAAAGAGAGAACCTGAGCATCAGAAAGGGAAAGCATGAGAGAAAGAGATAGAGAAAAGAGGAAGAAGAGGAGAGGAAGAAAGAGGTGGAAGATTATTTCAGATTGCATCTGGATTGACATCTCTGTTTAATTATTATCATACGAAAAATAATACCTAATAGTATTATTTAGTCTATTTTAATTGTTATTTTAAAGATTCACTCATCCTATGAAAAAGTAGAGTTTCATATTAAAAACAAACACATGAAAATAAAGATTTAATTATGTATAAATTATAACATATTATAGAATAAACATAATACATCATAGAAGATTTAGTAAGACAAAATTATTTCAAATTTATTTAAGTTGCAGTAAAGAAATTAATGTTTGGATCCCAGTGACTATTAGGTTCCTATTAACCTGAATGTTTATAGAATGATTGACATAGTTTTAGTATCCTGAAACAAATAAATATGTTTCTATACTACCATGTATGTTCATTTTAAGAGAAGTTTCTTTAAAATCCAGTAAAAATACTCAAAATATTCAATTTTGAAAGTTATGTCTGTAAAATTGCAAAGTTTTAATGGTTTAGATGTAATTTTAAAGGCAATAATTATCCTTATTGACTTCAGTGCAATGTCAAATATAATTATCTTCCAATTATAAATTTGATGCCCTCTATCTGAATTTGCCTGTCCAAAATTCTTTAATTATAATCAAACTGCTATATAATTAAACTATCTAGTAGAATTTTAAAGATAAATTATAAAAGCTGCTCCACAGGAACTATCATTCCATAAAGTAATTGGCATCAACAAAGCTCCTGTTGGAAGTATTCTGTTCATATTCACCAACAGGTTTCTATTCTAACATAAAAACATTTGCGCTTATTTATTTTAGATGCCATCTATCTCTTATTAGATTGTGAGAATATACTGATCAATACTTTTGCTCCAAATTTTCAGTCTAGATGAGTTTTATTTGATGGATAATGTTTTCTACCCCCCCCCAAATACACACTAGAAAGTGATTAAAATTACTTTTGCCTCATTAATTTTCCTAAATTTTAATGTTGCATAAAGTTCTCATAATTTAGATACCATATAAACTGTATGACAAAATTCCTTCTAAAATGCAAAATTACTTGAGCTATTACACTTTTTCTTAAATTCTTTTTATTTTTAAAATATGTTTTATTGATTAAAGTATTACATATATTACTACATATATCTCTTATTTTCCCCACTGACCTTCCCCCAGCCTCCCCTACGCCCCAGTACATGCACTCATCTCATCCCCCAGTGTCTTGTGTCCATTGGTTGTGCTTATATGCATGCATACAAGTCCTCTGGTTGATCTCTTTGCCCCCACTCCCCAATACTTCCCTGCCTTCTTGCTATAATTTGACAGTCTGTTTGGTGCTTTACTGCCTCTGTATCTATCTTTTTATTCATCAGGTTATAATGTTCTTTATTTTCCATCAGTGATTGTGGTATTTTTCTTTCATTGCCTTGCTTATTTCACTTAACATAATGCTCTCCAGGTCCATCCATGCTGCTACAAATTGTCAGAATTCCTTCTTTTTTATAGCAGCGTAATATTCCATTGTGTATATGTACCATAATTTTCTAATCCACTCATTTGCTGATGAACATTTAGGCTGTTTCCAAATCTTAGCTATGGTGAATGTCCATACTACTCAACGCAATCTATAGACTCAATGCACTCCCCATTAAAATACCGATGGCAAATTTCACAGACCTAGAAAGAACTCTTCAAAAATTCATTTGGAATAAAAAAAAAGATGACCCTGAATTGTCACAGCAATCCTGAGAAAGAAGAACAAAGTAGGTGGGATTTCAATACCAGATTTCAAGCTGTATTACAAAGTCACTGTTCTCAAAACAGCCTGGTACTGGCACAAGAATAGACCTAAAGATCAATGGAATAGAATAGAGAATTCAGATATTGATCTAAACAACTATGCTCAATTATTATAAGACAAAGGAGACATGAAAATACAATGGAGTCAAGATTGTCTCTTCAATAAATAGATTTGGGAAAATTGGACAGATATATGCAAAAAAATGAAACTGGACCACCAACTTACACCATACAGAAAAATTAACTCAAAATGGATAAAGCACTTAAACATAAGAAGGGAAACCATAAAAATACTAGAGGAATCCATTAGCAGAGAAATCTCAGACACATGCCCAAGTAATTTCTTCACTGATACCTCACTTAGGGCAATGGAAGCTAAAAAGAAAATAAACAAATGGGACTACCTCAAAATTAAATTATTTTAAACATACAGAATAAATTTTATGCTGCCTCATAAATTTCAACTTCCCCCCCCCACTTCTGTGTTGGCAGCCTATGGGCAAAGATCAGGTAGTGGTTCAAGGCCATAGTGTTCTTTGGCGTGGGGGAATATGAGAGATCCTGGGGACATGCCTGACATAAATCTAAACCCATGCATTTCAACTTTTTAAAGATCATGTTTTTTTTTCATTGTGGTACATGTGAAGAAATGACATATTCCATATAATTCTGGTAGAAATACAAATTGCCTCAGTAAAGTTGACAATGTTTAATAGTATTTATTAAAAATATACATTTTTACCTGGCCAAAAAGAGAATTTTAAAAAAATTTATATACTTTTGACCAAGTGATTGCTGCCTGGTTAATCTAACCTTCAGAAATAAATAGAAGTATGACAGTATATATACACACAAATACACACATGCCTGCTTTATTTTATAGCAGTGTTATAAATATGGTAGTACATATATCAGTAGAAAACATCTCAATAAGTTATGGACTATTTTACACTCATAAAATAAATAAGTTAGATATATTAACTATAAAAGTTTTTCATGATACTATGTATAGTTTGACCCCACTTTTTAATTGTAAATAAAAGAAGCCCAATGTACATGTTATATGTTTGTGTTACTTTTATGTATACACTTAAAAAGTAGGGAAGTATACCCCAAATTGTTAACATTGATTACCTTAATGACAGAAAATTAAAGGGGAGAAGAGAAAGACTATTTAAATTTTATATATATATTGACGTAATATGAATTGCTATAAAAACTTTGTTTTACTTTTTCAAGTTTTTAAAGTAACAGTAGAACACAATGAACAGTGTTCCAATTTAAGGAATTAAGACATTTAAATGCTCAGAAGCATATAAAAGCAGTGTTAATAAATAAATAAAAAGTTAATTGACAAAATTTGTTATAAGTTTTTTTTTGTGTGTGTGTGTATGTGTGTGTGTGTGTTTATAATAGAAGGTTAGAAAATTTAAACCTATTACTTTATTCTAGGTAAATGTTTGTCCTGGAAAAGCCCTCTTTATGGGGGTAAATGTGGATAAAATATTTCTCTAGATGGATGCTATCTGGAATTTGATTTAAGAAGAAACATTTAATCCATCTATAGTTCCACCTAACAGTCAGTGTGCTTAAAAGCATGATGAACATAAAAATACTCAGTTAATCCTAAGTGACAGATACTAATGGGCTATTTAATAGATTAACAGCTAGCGTAGTGTCTTGCTAGGTCTATGGTGTTTATTTTGATCCTGGGCTTAAAAGAATGCACAAACCACATTGAAGACTAAGCATATTTAATTCAAGTGGACAAAAACACATGATTATATATCCAAGCTGACTATTGAACTTGCAAGCTTTATCTTTTATCTGCTCTACTACTTCAAACTGTGAAGCTATAAAACCCTAGCCTTGGGACAAGTATTTGAAGCATCAACAAACTTTGATGAACAAAGAATTTACCCAGTTCTTTCTTTTCCCGATTACAAAGAATTGTTTTTTTCATTTTTATTAACACTGTCTCCCCAGTTGTTAATTAATATCATGTACAGGTGGTGTAAAAGATAACCACAGTAAATCACAAAAAGGGTTATGGGCCTCCAAAGAATTATTATTAAATATAGGCACATCGTAAAACAATGCTTTAGAATAAGAGGACTGTTAGTGCCACATTTTCAATCTATACTTCTGCAAAAATATATATATATAGATTAAGCTATAGAGCTTACTTTATTCTAATTAGAAATGTCTGTTCAATCTCTAATTAAATACAACTTGATCATTTCAGTAATTTTCTTTCCCCATATATTTTCACATGTTTTCAAATAAATTAGGATGCAAAATAGGATGGACAGCTTCAAGTTAATAACAAAGATTCCCCAATATATAGGGGAAAATTAAATTTTATCTTTCATTTTTTAAATGAAAATAATCTTAGTGAAATTAGTTTTCCTAATTCCATTCCCACATTGAAAAATGTGGTATTCAACCACACATATATCCAAAAATGTGGTATTCAACCACACACTTACAAGAATATTAGTTTGACTTTCATAGAGGATATTTCTCTTTATTAGTAATCCTCTGATCATAACCTGTCTCTGGCTAGAACTTATTCAATTACCAGACTGCTCTCCTAGCAGGCAATGATGTTTACTTATTAATAACATCCTAAAACTCGCATGTAGCTATGATAACCTGCTGATCTTCACTTAATTTCCTTGGTTTCCCCCCTCATCTTTCTTGAAGGAATCATTGACCACACCAAAACAGGAATTTTGACTCCTAACATGACATTCTTTCTTTGATGTTTTGTGACAGTTTCAGTGCTTACTATGTCCCTACTATGTGAAAGCTATTTGTCCGAAAACAAATGTAAATGTTGGGATAGAGGTTTCTAAGGACATACAACCCAGAAATGCATTGTAGATTCTCATTTTCACTGAATGCATTTCTACTCAGAAACCCAGTGTACATAGAAACTATTCCACTTGCTCAGATGAAAAGCATACTGTAACAGATGAACGCACAAAGACTCACACTTTCTTAGGCAAATATCTTAGAGGTAACTGACCTTATAATAAATCTGAGCTGAATGAAGCATATAAAATGGAGTATGGATGCTCCCAATTAGAATATTTCACCCCAACCAAATGTAATGTGAGGAGATTGTATTTAGGCCTCATATGATACCATGCTCACCTACTAATAACATCACAGCATTATAAATGTTTTAGTGTTCTCTGGGTATCTTCTATGTGATCTCTTTTTAAACATATATATAATTGATTTCAAAGAGGTAGGGATAGAGAGATAGTAGAGAGATAGAAACATCAATGATGACATAGAATCATGGATCTGCTGCCTCCTGCACACTGCCTACTGGGAATTGAGCCCACAACCAGGGCATGTTCCCTGACTGAGAATTGAACCGTGACCTTCTGGTTCATAAGTCAATGCTCAACCACTGAGCAACACCACTTAAACTTGACCTTAATAAACATTCTATTCTTTTTAGAAATAGTGTTCCACCATTTATCTTCATCAAAGTACATTTTCCTAAGCTTTAGATTGCAAAACCTAAAGAAGACATTTGAACACTTAGCATAATGACTGACTAGTAGCAACATATGTACTCTCTCAGAAGCTGAATTCATGTAGAAGTACAACACTAAGTCACTGGGACTGATTAATGATTTTTGACACATAATATAATTATGAACAGACATAGATGTAGTAAAATTAAATATGTAGATAATATAGGTATTTAGATATATATGTGTGTGTGTAATGACTTTTGGTAGCTGAGATATCAACTTGCTTGTGTCATAACAATTTTTTTTATTTTATCTGAGCAAAGACTGATTAACTATGCATACATTTAAATCACAGACCACTCACCTTCTAATTACATAACTGTAGGCAAATTGTTCAAATTTTTGCGTTATAATTTTAGAAAATTGGAACAAGGATAATACATTTCTCAAAGGTTTTTTTAAAGTTTAATAAAAGCATTTATATGTACTAATTATGATACATTATATTGATATAAATTGCATGAAAATTATTTAATTTTAATGACTTTGGTTAATAGTTCAAAAAAGAAAAAACTTAAACTCATATTGGAGGTCAATTGGATAATATTTTTCTTAACTAAAACAATATGTATCCCTTTGTCCTAGCTCTTTGCACTTTAAAAATAGTACTCTAAAGGGCTGCTTGCATTTCCTAGCAAAGTATTAGCTGCAACAAAATTAATGAAAATATTTGTAATATGGAAATAATAAACATCAACAATTTGGCATAGTTATAAATAGATGCATTATATATGAGCCATTAAAATATGTGCTAGATGTAGTTATATTTAAACACAGATGCAATGAATTATAAGGTCAAAACTTTATTTTAGTAGTATATTCATTTACTCCTTTATGAGCAGAAAACTTCTGATAGAATATACATCAAGTAATTGATGAAATATATATTAATGAAATAATAAGTATTTCTCCTTATTTTACTATTTTGATTTTCCAATATTTCCACAATATACATAAATTTTAGATATCAATTTGATTTTATTTTTAAGAAATAAAAAGCTTTAAATTGAAAAAGATAGTTAACTAAAAATTCTGTAACCAGGAGGCAAAAAACATAATGTCACTTACATGGGTTCCTTCTTATATGCCTGTTTGGGAGTAAATTAGCAGGAAACCTAATCAGGTGGATATCATCTGTGCCAGAGTGTTCTAACTACTTGGATGATGGTGTATATCCTTTTAGCAGAATAAGCAATTTGATTTTTGGATTTTTCCCAAGTATTTTAACAAAAAGGTTTGTTTTTGTTTAAGATTTTTAATTGATTTTTAGAGACAGTGGAAAGGAAAGGGGGGGCGGGGAGAGAGGGAAACATCAATGTGAGAGCAGAATATTAATCAGCTGCCTCCTGCACAACCCCTCCTGCGAACCAAGCCTGCAGTCCTGGCATATGCTCTGACCAGGAATCCAACCCACTTACGGAGCCACATTGACCAGGGCGAAAAGGTTTATTTTAAACTAACATTGCTTGCTTTTATCTATAATAAATAGTATTCTAAAAGATTCCATAGAGGTTTCTAAAGAAACAGATAGCTGTAAAATGTTTTTGTTGTTGTTCTTTTATTTTGTTTTCTTTACAGCTAACTCCTTTCAGAATCACATGTCAAAGGTTAGAACAGGAATGTAGGGGATTGAAGCCAAAGCTGGTGCTGAACACTAAATCAGCACAGCAGGTACAAGTATATGGAATCAGAAAGGTATTTAGTGTGGGTAAGGTTGTAAGACCTTTAAATCCACAATATACCTCTCTGAAGTACTGAATTCAGTTTCATGAAATACTGAGTAACAGATAAGAAAATAAAATATTTAAAGGACAAAACACCTTTAAATATGTGCATGGCTGCTGCATACAGTTTAAATACAATAAATTATAGTTCAAAGTCAATTGGAATTGGATGCAGCTGTTCAAAGACAATATTTTGAGCTACTGATATGAACTATATATTTTTCTCCTGGAAAATACAGTTAACACTTCCAATGAATGTTTGTCTGGTCAATATGACCCTTGCATTGTTTTGACTTTTAGTCAAATTCTATTCTTGTTTTCTTAGCTATAGCAGGAGGCACTTTTTATACCTCTATAATTTAAGGTTCATATTAGCACATATAGGAGGTAGTGATAATAGTTAAAGATAAATTATTCATTGACATATGTATTGCCTGGCTACTAAATGCTGATTTTGGCATTAATTAAATATAATTAAACTCTTTCTATTGTATAATATGATATATAATTACATTACTGGATAATTTTCAGTCCGTATACTTTAAAGTTTATATGCAGTCAAGTGTTGTGGGCACATAACGTCTATAGTCACAAGGGCCCCCCAGTCTGAAGGATCTTGCACTTGCTTTAATACTCTACTGTTGTAATCATAAAAAGTTTAATAATTTTTTAATAAAAGGACCCACATTTTCATGTTGCCTGACCAGAAAATTATATAGCCAAGTCTGTGTACAAATAAATCCAAACAAAACAAACAAACAAAATAACAAAACAAAAAAAACACCATTAGTCTTATTTTAACAGATATACTATTCTATATATCAATCCATTGAAGGCTGCTCTTTAAAGTCTTTAATATTTCCCAAACTATGTTTTAGATTTATCTATTGATGCAAAAGTAGTGATTTCAAAGTTTAGTGCTTACCAAAAGCCACACCATTCTTTCTCATGAAGTTTTGATGAGGAATTCGGCCAGGGCTTGCATAGTTGTGGCTGGTTGCACTTGGTGTTCTTCATGTCTGGCACTGTGATGAATACAGTGGGAAGGTGGGCCCAGCTGGGCCCCACTCCCTTCTATTTTATCTCAGGACCTCTCTTTGTAGTCCCTTCAGCAAGATAGGCAGATGCTTACAAGCCCCCTGGTCAGAATACAGTGGAAGTTGCTAGTTTGTTAATGCCTGACAGGATATTGGTACAGCAGAATTTCCAGTATTCTATTACTCAAAGTAGCTGCTGAGCCCACTTATCTTCAAGAAGACAGATGATTGGCACCACTTCCTACAGTAGGAATATCAGAGCATTTGCATCCTTCCTTAGGACTGGATTAGGATAATATGAACAAATAGGGAATTCATTTTCAGACACAAATTGCTTGAACACATGACTCCTATGTCACTTTAAGGCATTTTATAGAAATACTAGAGGCCCAGTGCATGAATTCATGTACCGATGGGGTCCCTCGGTCTGGCCAGCAATCAGGGCTTGGGGGATGACAGGACAACAGGAGGTTGACCAGCCATGGGAGGTTGGCTGTGGGAATGCACTGCCCACCAGGGGACAGCTCCTGCATTCAGCATCTGCCCTCTTGTGGTCAGTGCATCATCAGTGACACATCAACCAGTCATCCAGTCAATCGGTCATAATGATCACTTAGGCTTTTATATAGAGAGATATATAATTTTGAACAGACATAGATGTAATAAAATTAAATATGTAGATAATATAGGTACTTGGATAACATATGTAGATATAATTTTCATTGATTGTAAACATTGTAAACCCCATTGAAGCTATATTGGTTTTATTATTCTGTATTTTATATTTGCATCTTTAGTTCCCATTGAAGTGTCTGTAACTCAGGTTGTACTCTGTAGTCTGTCTAATCCTATCTAATGAAAGAGTAATATGCAAATTGACTGTGCCTCCATTATACCCTAAGCCACGGCCACTAGCCATGCCCAGCAGCCAATCAGAGCACTAGGCCTCTAGTACAA
Source organism: Lasiurus cinereus (assembly GCA_011751065.1). Lineage (NCBI taxonomy): Eukaryota > Metazoa > Chordata > Mammalia > Chiroptera > Vespertilionidae > Lasiurus > Lasiurus cinereus. The sequence goes on from JAAGEH010002528.1 coordinate 32,421,419, forward strand.
TATAAGTTTCTAAAATTAAATTTGAATTAACCCAACCAAGATGGCTACAGCCACAGAGAAGCAAGAGGGAGACTTGGGTTGCCCCTGGCAATGTAAGAAGCCAGTCTTTCCTCACACCCTGACCTGCAAAGGCCTCCATTTAAGGCAACAAAGTTTCAATGGCTGCTTCTGCATAGCAAGCAGAAGGCTTGGGTCCACTCCAGTCTACAACGTTTCAATTGTAGAAGATAAATAAATGCCAGATATCAGGGCCTCCTCTTGGGTTGCTGGGGGGCGTGGCTGGCCTGCAAATCACCAGAGGCCCCTTGCCCAGGCCACTTCACAACCCAAGGGAACACCCACCCTAATCTAAGACACCTTTCAGGGCAAACCAGCTGGCTCCCACCCATGCACCAGGCCTCTATCTTATCTAATAAAAGAGTAATATGCAGATTGACCATCACTCCAACACACAAGATGACTGCCCCATGTGGTCAAAAGATCCTACTCCCATGTGGACACAAGATGGCCACCACAAGATGGCCAGCAGGGGAGGGCAGTTAAGGGTGATCAGGCCAGCAGAAGAGGGAAGTTGGGAGTGACTGAGCCTATAGGGAAGGGCAGTTGTGGAGAATCCAGGCATGTAGGGGAGGGCAGTTAGAGGTGACCAGGCCTGCAGGGGAGGGCAGTTAGGGGTGACCAGGTCCATAAGGAAAGAAATTAGAGGCAAACAGGCTGGCAGGGGAGTGGTTAGGGGCAATTAGGAAGGCAGGCAGGTGAGCAGTTGGGAGCCAGCAGTCCTGGATTGTGAGAGGGATGTCCTACCTGTATCGGGCCTGAATGGGAAGTCAAAGATCCCTCAAGGGATCCCAAATTGGAGAGGGAGCAGTCTGGGCTGAAGGACACCCCCCTTCCTCTGTGCAGGAATTTTGTGCACTAGGCCTCTAGTATAATATAAGTTTCTAAAATTAAAAAAAGAAAAGTTTGTATGTATTAGGTAAACATGGGCAGGAAAGTCACATTGATTTATGCATTGTTAATATTTGCTCCTCTAGGTAATGACAAATGAGCACACATTACAAGAATGTACTGAATGCTATGTAGGAGTTCAATAGGGGCATGAAAAGTATGCACGTTATCCTCTCCCTTCTGTCTCAGTTGAGTCACATCTTAGAAGAGTATACTAGATGGGCATTTTCAATTTATGCAGTTGTATTATCTCAATATATGTAAGTATTTCTTACAGTCACTTTTATCAAATAAATTCACATTTTTAAAAAGATACACTCCTATTTTGTGGAATTTATTAAGAATTGATATACACATTATTATTTAAATCCTAGAAGATATTTTGTTGAGATTGATGTTTTTGTAAGTAGTTGCAGAGGTTTGAAGAGGTGTGTTCTAGCACTTCTCTTCTATCATTTTTAGTACAAAATTCTGCAGAATGAGTGTTTTTCTAATATGCATATATCATTATAGCAGAAACATCCATTTATATTTGTTGAATTAAATTTAGTTTATACAAATGACATGACATCAACAAGGCTAATGACTACATATATCATATGTAGAGCATTTTCAATTGTAGTGAATATTAATTGTAGTGATAGATATTTAAAAACTGTTAGTTGACTTTAAAGAAGAAAGAATTTTTATAAGTAAAGCTTGGTTGACAACTATATATAACTTGATTTTAAATATTTTATTATTGAGTATTTGGTCTTCTCTTTAATGATCCTTCTATGCAAAGACGTTATATTATACTTGCTTTACAAACACTAGTTAAGAATAAAACCAGACCTGAGGGCTGGTGCTGTGGGGTGGGATTGGGATGGGAGAGGTTAATGGAGGAAAAGGGAGACATATGTAATACTTTCAACAATAAAAAAAATAAAAAAAAAGAAAGAGATGAAACCAGACCACATTTGTGAAAGAATTAATAAGTTGTGTCAGAATGTCACAATGTTTTTGCCAATGTAGACTGATAATTTAAGTCAATAAAAATAAGTATACTTTTAAATCATCTGACAAAATTTGCAGTTTCTGAAAAGCATGCTTATAGGTGTATTTCACATTACAACGTTCTTTTACATACAACAAGCAGTAAGTGATATCAATTAGGGTGATTCCTCAACTTTGTTCTTTTTGTTGTTGTTGTTAATCCTCACCCAAGGATATTTTTCCTTTGATTTTTAGGGAGAGTGGAAGGGAGGGTAAAAGAGAGAGAGAGAGAGAAAGGAAAAGATAGAAAAATATCAATTGATTGCCTCTACTATTAAGGCTGGGGATTGAGCCTGCACCCAAAGTGGGTGCTCTTCACTGGAGTTGAACCTGGGATCTTTAAGTCTGAGGACCAATGCTCTACCCACTGAGCCAAACCGGCTAGGTCCCAACTTTGTTCTTTCTTAAGATTGCTGATGTTATGCAGGGATTTTGTGGTTCCATGTAAATTTTTGGAATATTCATTCTAGTTCTGTGGAATATGCCATTGGTATCTTGACTGGAATTGTGTTGAGTCCATAGGTTGCTTTCCCGTAGTATGAACATTTTAATGATATTGATTCTTCCTATCAGTGAACACAGTATATGATTCTACTTATTTATATCTTCTCCAGTTTCTTTTTTAAGTTTCTTATAATTTTCCAAGTGTAGGTTTTTAACATTCTTGGTTAAAATTATTATTTTTAAGCAATTATAAATTAGATTATTTTTTAGTTTCCCTTTCTGACAGTTCATTACTTTATATAATAAAAGCCTAATATGCTAAGTGTCCCGTTGTCTGGTCATCCATTCAACCAATCAAAGAGAAATATGCTAAGGTGGTTCAACAGCTTGCTATAATGTGCACTGACCACCAGGGGGAAGATGCTCCGATCAGTAGGTTAGCTTGCTGCTGGGTTCCAGCCAATTGAGACTGAGTGAGATGTGCCAGACACACCCTGGAGCCTTCCCATGGTCCCTCTCTGGCTGGCCAACCATCTGCATCCCTTCCCAGCCCCAATTGTGCACTGGTGGGGTCCCTCAGCCTGGCCTGTGCCCTTTCCCAATTCAGGACCCCACAGAGAATGTCAAAGAGCCAGTTTCAGCCTGATCCTGGAGGCCAGGCCGAGAGACCCCACTGGTGCACAAATTCTTGCACTAGACCTCTAGTTGGTATATAAAAATGCATAGAATTCTGGATGTTTATTTTGTATCCTACTACTTTACTGAATTCATTTTTCAGTCCTAGTGGTTTTTCAATGGAATCTTTAGGGCTCTGTATATAGAGTATCATATTTTCTGCAAATAAAGATAGTTTTATTTCTTTCTCTCCTTGTTTTGTTCCTGATTTTAAAAAATTGTCTTTATTGATTAAGATATTACATATGTGTTGTTATTCCACCCCCAACCCCTCTGCTCATGCCCTCACCTCCCTAATGTCAGTGTCCATTGGTTATGCTTCTATGCATGCATACAAGTCCTTGTTCCTAATCTTAAGGGAAATGCTTGTAGTTTTTGCTCATTGAGTATGATGTGACTGTAAGCCTATTAGATGTGACCTATATTAGTTTGAGGTATGTTTCCTCTATTTCCACCTTGCTGAGAGCTTTTATTAGAATTGGGTGGTGGATTTTATCAAATGTGATTTTATGAATCTATTGATATGGTCAGGTGGTTTTTATATTTCATTTGGTTTATGTGGTGTATCACATTTATTGACTATAGATATTGTCCCAACCTTGAATCCCTGAAATAAATCCCAGTTGATGTGTTCAGGATTTAGAATATAATGTTACTGAGAGTAGGTAATAGCACAAACAGTGAAGCCTGAAAGCTTGGACTATAATCCCACTTCTGCCACTTATTAGCTGAATGATCATAATCCAGTAACAACCCATTAGCACACCTTGGTTTCCTTATTTATAATATGAGCATAATTATAGTATGGACCTTACAGGCTTAGGCTAAGGATAAAATTAGTTATAAAACATGTAGTGGGGTCCTTTATCAAATTGTGTTATGTAAGTGTTATCCGTTACTATAAACTGTTACATTTAACTTTTCTAAAATATTAAATTATTTGTCAGGCTTATAAAATTTCACTTAACATTTAGGCTATTGATTTACAAGGCCAACTTTTTTAGAGTAACCTAATCTTTCTGCTAAAGTGATAATTTGAGAAAGGGAATGTGAACTTTTCCTACTGTTAGTTATATTAATGACATTCAATGGAACATGTATTAATTTCTGAGTAGTTTATTTAAAATACACATGAAGCTGAGAATAACATTAAAAAAACATGGAAGTTATTCCATATTTTATTTTCAGACCTAGTGCTAAATGCTTTGCAATTAATCCTTGCAACAAACTGTAGTTATTCAGATGAACTAACAAGGCATATTGTGCTGTTTTAGTTTTTGTAAGGCTCAGTGTACCTGTGCTATTCCCAAACTAGTACATAGCTCTCCCATTGAGAGCCCTGAAGGTGTTTACTAGGCTCCTTTGACAATCCGAGAACCCTCAAACCAACATGCCCTTGAGGGCTTCATTGTCATTTCCATTCACTTTCTGCTCCATTCTTTGCTCTTATAGCTGCAGAGCTTAAATATTGAACAATGCATTGGATGGACTCACTTCCCTGTGTCTTCCTTCTCCCTGGGGTTTTGGCCATGCAGGCCCTGGCTAACTTAGCTGCCTCAAACTACTGTACTTTTCATTTCTTTTTGTTAAGCTCCATGGTTCCAAATATTCCAATGGCTTCTCTGACTACTCGAATTAGGTGTAACACTCTGCCTAGATTGGTTTCTCTCTATCTATATTAAGATTTTCAAAATATCTGAGAGCCCTGTTTTATATAAATAACCTGGTGTAATCTTTCTAAATATACTATAAGTTAAAAATATTACTCTCATGTTACAGCTGTGAACCTTGAGGCCCAGAGTAGTCACTTAACTTGTTGAAAACGACACAGGTAGAATGGGTGGTAGCTATCTCTAATCTCCACATTCATTTTGATGCTTCTAGATGTAAGTTAAAATAAATGGAGACAAATTTGGTGATAAAAATGTAAATAGGAACTAAATTTAAGAAGGTGCTAATTAATTTTTACTTCTTCAAGCACTAATATATTTTGTTCTATAACTAGAAAGATAGGAGTCAAAGTGTTTTTGAATCTTAAATATTTAATCTGTTATGAAAATTGTATACATAAACTCTAGCATTAAACAATTTTTGCAGAGCACATTGTAATAAAGATGACATGACTAGAAATGAAAAGAAACATAATTAGAAAAGAATATAATCTGCAGCTCCCATGGAAATTTTAGAATAGTGCCCTCCATAACTGGTGAGGACTGTACCTTTGTACCATCTCCTGACATTCCATTATTGGACAAATTTACTTGGGGCAGAAAATAAATCTGTTTGTTTCTATTGTGTGTGGGGTTTTGTTTGTTTGTTTGTTTGTTTTGCAGGGTTTTTGTTGTTGTTGTTATAGAGGACAGATTTGGGCAAATACATATATGGGGAAGTGCATACACACCTGGGGATTATAAAAACAAGCAAAGCATATGGAAAGATTAAAATAAGATCCAGAACAGTAGGTGATACTTTTAACCAGAATAAATAAGGGAGAATCAGGGAAAGAGTTGATAATGCTATGCTGTCATGGTTATGATTGCAATGCAGTGAGCAAATAGTTCTAAGCTGGAATTTCAAAGAGAAAGAAACAATAAAGCAGATTTTCATGAAACTATGTAAAAGAGCAATTTGTTAAATATATAATCTATAGTTTCTCAAAATTTTCCCACAAAACATATTAAAAGGCGGACAAGAATACTAATAAAAATACTTTAAAGAAGTAATATAAGTCTAGTAACATATCAGATATTGGCACTGTTTAGCAAAAAATAATACTTTTAACTAGGATTTTTAAAATATATGAGGATAGGGATTTAAAATTAATAAGTTTTGTATAACCAATACTTACAATAAACAATATTTTTTCCATATTTTTTATGTGTGTACATTTTTATAACAAAACAATGCTGGTACTTTAAACCATGGCTACTGACTCTTCTCAGAAATCTCTTTTCCAGTCTCCTGGGCACCACTCTTGGTATTTCTCCCACACCTCAGACCACTTATTCTATTCCTATTCTCCTTTTCGTCTCTACTCTTTCTACCTGGTTTTCAAATTTTTGTACTACATTAGAATTTTACTGTAGATCTCTTCTTCACTCAACTAACAATGTATCTATGATAAGTATTGTCTACTCTCAGTCGTTTAAATATTTATTTCATGAGCTATTTTTCTCATGTAATGTTTTAGAGAGCCAGGGTCTGGACTCCGCAAGATTTGAGTACAGTTACGGAATTACTAATTACTAAGTATGTGAGTTAACTTATTTAACTTTCTAAGTTAAAACATCAAAATAAAATTTAAAAATTAAAAACAAGTTGTTATTATAAGAGAAAAACCTTTTTCTTTCCTCGAAGAAATAAATAATAACCCACAGCTGATGAGATCCTAAGACAATATCTAGACAATGACTAAAATGACTATGTGGGAGTTGGATCACTAAACTCACAGATGACTTTCCTTCCCACATGCTTCTCTCCAAGGGAAGTCAAAGTCCTATACATCTTGCTTTTATTGTTCACCTCACTTTTATACAAGGACAAAAGCAGGAGTGATCCTCCTGCCTCACAGTTTTTGGTTTTCATTTGATCTATCAACCATGTTATAACTTCTGACAGTCTCTAACTTAATATGTCATTATCAGTATAATCAAAGATTTATCCAAAAAAATATATATCTTGCTTAAAATTGACATTGCTTTATGTGGGTAGATCTTATCAGAGAATATTAAAAAAAATGGGTGTATCTGAGCTAAGGCAGATGAGACATTCTGATGTTTTGAGTCAAGTAACACATTATAGTGTCAGACCCTAAAAACAAAAAATAGTAGTATTTTTTTACAGGTTTATGTTGAAAATTAAATTATTACCTTGCCGTTGGCATTGTAATTCTGATGTGTCTTTGTGTGGGCCTCTTTGGGTTCATATTGTTTGGGTTTCTCTGTGCTTTCTGGACCTGTATGTCTATTTCTTACACCAGGTAAGGTAAGTTTTCTGTCATATTTTCAAATAGGTTTTCAATTGCTTGGTCCCTCCCTTCTCCTCCTGGTACCTTCATGATATGAATATTTGTATACTTGAAGTTGTCAGAGTGGCTACTTATACTATCTTCATATTTTTGGATTTTAAAAAATATATATTTTATTGATTTTCAACAGAGAGGAAAGGAGAGGGACAGAAAGTCAAAAACATTGATGAGAGAGAGACATCGATCAGCTGCCTCCTGCACGCTTACACTGGAGATGTGCCCACAAGCAAGGTACATGCCCCAGACCGGAATCAAACCTGGGACCCTTCAGTCCACAGGCCGACACTCCATCCACTGAGCCAAACTGGCCTCAGCTGGATTTTTTTTTTTTTTGCTGTTGTAATTGGGTATTTTTTTTTGCTTCCTCATATTCCAAATTACTGATTTGATTCTTTTTTCAATTTTAATAAATCTTTATTGTTCAGTTTATTACAATTGTTTCTCTTCCCTTCCCTCCATATCTCCCCTCCACCTGGCTCCTACCACACCCTCTGCCCTTACATCACCCCCATTGTCCTCATCCATAGGTGTATGATTGTTGTCCGGTCTCTCCCTGCACCCTCCTCACCTCTTTTACCCTGAGAATTATCAGTCCACTCCTTTCTATGCCCCTAATTCTATTATATTCATCAATTTATTCTGTTTATCAGATTTTCAATTCACTTGATTTTTAGATTCACTTGTTGATAGATATGTATTTATTGTTCATAATTTTTACCTTTACCATTTCTTCTTCCTCTTCTTAAAGAATACCTTTCAACATTTCATGTAATACTGGTTTGATGGTGATGAACTCCTTTAGTTTTTTCTTATCTGTGAAGTTCTTTATCTGCCCTTCAATTCTGAATGATAGCTTTGCTGGGTAGAGTAATCTTGGTGTTGGTTCTTGCCATCCATCATTTTGAATATTGCTTGCCACTTCCATCTGGCCTGCATAGTTTCTGTGGAGAAATTAGCTGACAATTGTATGAGTGCTCTCCTGTAGGTAATTACCTGTTTTTCTCTTGCTGCTTTTAATATTCTCTCTTTGTCTTTTGCTCTTTCTATTTTAATGGTGATATGTCTTGGTGTAGTCCTCTTTGGATTCCTTTTATTTGGGATTCTGTATGCTTCCTGGGCTTGTAAGTCTATTTCTTTTACTAGATGTGGGAAGTTTTCACTCATCATTTCTTCCAATAGGTTTTCAGTATCTTGCTCTCTCTCTTCTTCTGGCACCCCCATAATTCCGATGTTTGCCTTCAGACCTTTGCCTGTCCAGTTCCCCTGAGTTTCTGTGTGCTCTAGGGACCCGTATGAGTCTGGGTCCCCAGGGTCTCACCCAAAACTGGGGTTCAGTGCAAATGGACCTAGATTTCAGCGCTGTTGTGAGGTTGTGTTTTCCTCCCGCTAGAGAATGCCAGTGACACAATCAGCAGTCAGCACTTTGTGTGGGCACTTTTGCACGTACTTTCACACTTCCATGCACCACCAGAGCTCTGTCTTTCACAGCTCCCCTATGTTTCCATGCACTTCTTCCTTTTCACAAGAGTACAGACTCCCCCATATGAGTCTCACCTGAAGCTGGGGTTTAGTGCAGTTGGGATTTTCTGTCTCCCTCCCGCTAAAGGAAGCCAGCCAGACCCTCCTCTGCCCATCCTCTCCATAAGCGTGTCTCTGTACCTCAGCTTTTTACAGCTCCTCTGAGTCTTCATGAGTCTCTCTCTTTACTTCTAGTTGTAGAATTTTCACTCAGCCAACTTTTCTGTGGTTCTGGATGGTGTTGTTCTGTCTTTTAGTTGTAGTTTTGAAATTGTTGTGAGAGGCAGCAGCTTAGGTGTTCACCTATGCCACCATCTTGGTTTCTCTCTGATTTGATTCTTGGCATCTAATACTCTACTCTTGATTTTCTATAAATTATTCTTCATTTCAGTTAGTGTATTCTTCATTTATGACTGATCATTTTATATGTAGCTGATGTTTTCCTAAGTTTCTTGAGGTTCTAACTTCCTCAAAGTTTTCATTAATCAGTTTTAATGTATCTGGTAGTTTGCTTGCTTCCATTTCATTTAGTTCCTTTTCTGTAAATTTCTTCTTTTTTTTCTGTTTTTTTTCAGAGTCTTAGTTCCTAAAGTCTTGGCTACTTTAAAGTTTCTTTCCTGGGAAGTGAAGCCTTATTTCTCTTTTCCTCAAGTGGTTTATATTTCATAAGCAGATAAATTTAATACAGTAGTAGCTAGTGCAGTAGTGTGGTCTTGTCAGCAGATTTTTTCCCCTTTGTCATAATACCTATAGTTCTTAAACAATTTTTCACTCATTCTTTATTTCAAAATTGAGAAACTGCTCCCACACTTAAACTCCACTTACAATTGATCCTATAAACACTACCTCTTACACTTCTCTGGAGAACTTTTAATTCTCTGTAGTTTGATTCTAATAAACAATTAATTCTGACCTCATCTATAATAATATATACTCTAATTCTTCTGTGATTCATCATTTGTTCCAATTGAAAATAATTTTAGAATGTAACTGTCTTCATGTCATATCCCTTCACAACTTTCATAATTTAAAAACTTATAAAAATTTAAATTCTTTAAAACTGCTTATTTTCCAGTTCCATTTTTAAAAAATATATATATTTTATTGATTTGTTACAGAGAGAAAGGGAGAAGGATAGAAAGCTAGAAACATCAATGAGAGACATCGATCAACTGCCTCCTGCATGCCCCCACTGGGGATGTGCCCACAACCAAGGTACATGCCCCTGACTGGAATCAAACCTGGGACCTTTCAGTCTGCAGGCCAACATTCTATCCACTGAGCCAAACTGGTTTCAGCTCCAGTTCCATCTTTAATGTCCCTACCAACTCTTCACTTCTATTTTATAAAATCTGGGGCCCTTTTAATTCTTTCTTTATCTATTTAACAAATTTGTATGTTAACATTATTGCAGGTATTCCTACAGAATGAAATAACTTTTGTTTTCAGAAATATTATGAATAAAAATGGTATTCCAATATAATTGACCTAAAAGTAAATTCTATATCAAATCTAAGTAAGACAATGTGAGATTGTGAATTCACATTTTCTCAATATCCACTCTGGTAAAAATACTTAAATATATAGTGAGATGAATATAAGTATTGAAATTCATAGGCAACATATATTGAATCCATCAATGTGTTCTCAAGTGTTAAAAACTTCCTATAAATTACCTCTCATATTTCATAACACAATACTGAAAAAGGATTACTGTCCTTAATTTGTAGATAATCGAAATCATGTCTAAGCAAATATAACCTATAATTATTACTAGATGAAAATATCCATTCCTGGGTCTCTCTGATTTCAAAGCCCATGGCTAAAATGTAGAAATCAAATATTTTTTCAAGATAAGTTTCTAGGAGTATACATTCTTGATACTCAACTGTAGTGCATCTTAAGGTAATTTTGTGTGTTTATTTATTTATTAAGAAAACTGATACAGTAACCTTTTTTTTTTATTATGTGAGTGGGATTTTCTAATCTCATTTCTAATCATTACAATGCAGGTAATTTTTTCTTTCTATAGTTAGGGTCAGACCACAAGGTTATCACAATGCTTTGGCAAAGTGAAGAACAAGACTTTGCTACTCATAGAGATGGGACTTCCATCAAATGAAGCTGAGTGTTCTCTCTTTATGGTAATAGGTGACTCCCCTCAATAGAGGGGGGCTGCATATACTACCAAATCCCCACGGGATTCTTCAGGAAACAGGTACAGATGTGTAACTCCCCTGATTTGCTGCATTCATGTTTGCTCTTAAGTAATTAGAATGTGAAACACAATATTTTCTCTTGGAATAAAACCCATAGTGAAACCAAATGTTTCCTGGCTGATGAATGCCTCCTTATGGGAGGGTAAGACCTCACCTGACAACATGCCTCAGATGACCTCTGCACTGCTTCAGCATGAAGCCTACTCTGTGCCTCCCCCTAACACTGAGGTAGTGCATGCCTTTCTCTTTAATGAATGCATGGCATGTAAAGAAATACAGACATGATAGATCCAAGTGTACTGTGATATTATGCCACACTTACATATTATGTCTTATTTACATCCTTTCCTACTTACTATGCACTGAAATTAATACATATTCAGATAAAAAGCCGCAGAAGTGCTTTGTGCCTGCTTTGGCTGACGATGAGAAACACACTTATTTCCCCATTATGCTTGGAAAAGAGATAAGCATTTTTTTCAGACTGGCTTATTTCTCACGGTTGCTGATAATTCTAGTATGAAACTACAGAAATCATTTTTATTAATTTTCTATAATAAATAACTTGAAATGTCAAAATTTGACATCTTAGTGTAATACTGTTTGTAGATCAACCTTGGGGCAGATGAGAAAAACAATGGTTTTAAGTTGTTAGGCATGCTGTCTCCAAATTATTTTTTACCTGACTATTTAAGCTTACTAAGATATGTAGAGCAGCACTGAAACTGTTATTCACAATACACTCAGGTGTGTAAAATAAAATAGCTTCTCTGTGCCCATAACTATGCTAATCTTCTTATGAACCAATGTGTGACTATTCAGAACATGGAAACAATAAATACAATCGTTTAAACTCTGCAACAACATGATCTTAGTGCCTCCCAGTGTAAGGAGTTTTCTATTGATGAATCAATCTTTTAGGTAAAAGCTCTGTCATTAAGATCTAATCATTTTCTTCTGAATTTTTTTTTTCAATAGAGAGGTCAGGCCTCTGGCAGTGGAGGGAGACAAAGACCATGCATCCCTGTGGTATCTTCTGACTGCTCAGTCTTGGTTACAAAATGGCTAATATGATCATCCATTGGACTGATGATCTCTGAATTGTGACTCATCTCCATCTCCTCTAATCTTTGGAGTGTTTCATTAAATTCATGGTGCATTAAAGGTTTTACTGGACCCTGACTCTAGTAGCAACTTTTTATGTCCCCCTCATTAAGGCTTCCACACAGTCCCTTTAGCAAGCCAGAATTGCTACCTCTGCTTTTCTTTTCTTTTACTTTTTTTCAATATATGGGATAGAGAGTTAGAAACATCCATGAGAGAGAAACATTGATCAGCTGCCTCCTGCACGCCCCCTACTGGGGATGTGCCCACAACCAAGGTACATGTCCCTGGCCAGAATCAAACCCGGGACCCTTCAGTCTGCAGGCCGATGCTCCATCCACCGAGCCAAACAGGTCTCAGCTACCTCTGCTTTTCTATGCTTCTATTTGCCCCCACCATCATGACACAGTTCTCACCCGCTCAGGCTAGGTGTCCCCTGCAGGAGAGCTTGGCAAATCCACAAGGCACAGGCCAGGAGCTATGCACCTACAGCTCCTTGTTCTAAGTGTACAATTCCCAATGTTACTTAGCTTCCTGTATATATATTTTAAAATTTCAAGTGAGGAAGGGAGGGCAGGTTGATAGGATCCCTCTCCCCTAATTCTGTTTCTCTTCTTCCTATTAACCATCCTGGACAGAGGCAGGTTTTTCCCTGTCCTTTTCTTATGTTGACCTCCTTCTCTAAAAATAACTCATCTTTTCATCTAATTTTGCCCTGATAGCAGAGAGAATTCTGGGTAATGGTGAAGAGCACAAAATTTTGAACCAGTTTGCCTAAGTTTCAATTTTAGCTCCATCAATACTTAGATATAGGATTTTGGTCCAGCCAATTATCCGTGCTTCCGTTTTCTTATCTATAAAATATGGATGATTACAGTACCAATTTCATAGGGTTATTGAAAAGTAAAATAAGTTAGCATAAAGAAATGGCTTGCGCTGGCCGGGTGGCTCAGTTAGTTAGGGTTTTGTTCTATATACTAAAAAGTTGCTGTTTGATTTCCCAGTTAAGGCACACACCTAGTTTGTGGGTTCTATCTTCGGTCAGGGCACATATGGGAGGCAACCAATAGATAGTTCTGTCTCTCCCTTTCTCTCCCTCTAAAATCAATAAACACACACACACACACACACACACACACACAAAAAAAAAAAACACATATCCTTGGGTGAGGATTAAAACAAAGAAAGAAAGAAATTACCAAATATAATGCCTGGCCCATACGCACTAAATATATTTTAGCATTTATTACTCATGTAAGTTATATAGATTGTTATTAAAGGAGCACTTAAGTCTTTGCATTTCCTTTGAAAGGATTCCTGTTGCACTTTGCCTTTTCCCCCACTTTTCCATTTAACTAGATGTTCAGCCCTTAGTCACCCCAAGCACATTCAAATATTGTTTAAACTTCTTCAACTCAGGAAAAGCATTTGTATATCCTGTTCAGCTGCCTAAGACTTCTGATCAATTTTATAAGAAGATAGTTTCTTTAAATTTGAAAACTCTATAACTATGTAACTATATTGTACTACTATAAAATTAAATTTGGAAAGTATATAATTAATTTATTTTAAATTTGGAAACTATGTAAATCAGGTGTTTTTACAAAAGGATGACTGCTTTTTCCAAGGTCATACGGTGAGTTGATATTTCTTTGTCGTCTTGCTGTTTGTAGTACCCACGATGAGCAAGAATTAGGTTGTCACTGTTCTTTTCTATGATGAAAACACCATTTTGCAAACAAAACTCAATTCAGTGAATCATCAGTGCTTCCAAAACTGAATAACTCAGTGACAATGAATTCATTATGTGAAGAAAAATGACTGACAGCATCCAAAACCTCTGAATTTGTATGCATTGAAATTACTGTTCTAGATATGGTGGGGAAGGAATGAAAGAAATTAATCATTTTTATTAATATGATATTCAAAAAAAGTGAACTTTTCCTTCATTCTCAAGACTAACATATCATATCTGACACATTTATTTTTGTCCTTCACAGTGAGTTACATTTCATCTTTTGGGTTATTGGCACAAGGAAAAAGAGATCGTCTTGCTGAGGGCCATTAATAGTTTCATATATCACTTTTTAGCTGTGACTCAGCATTTCTATTGCATAAGTTTAAATTCCAACTGTTCAGTATTATTCATACATTTGCAGTATAATTCAGAGAGGTCTACATTTATTCTCTTTCCATCATAGATGACCTTAAAATACAATTTTTTTATGAATCTATATTGAATATTTTCTGTAACATTTTAAATGTGACAAATCCATTTCATCTCATAGATACATGTATCAAATATAGTAATATACCTGTGATTTTAGCAGAGTCATAATCTCCCTTCACTAATTATATGTTTAACATTACACTTAGCACTCACTATACATACAAACTGATTAGACATGAATATCATTTCAAAAAACTTTCTTTTAGAAAAATATATTTATGTGTTATTATAAATGCAGAATTTGATTTTTAACAACTAATGTAAAGGAAAAACAACATCTATTTTCTGTATTACTTTGTTCCCTGTACACACACACACACACACACACACGCACACACACACATATGTTTGTTTTGGCTTTGCTCTTGTCATTGATCTTGCAGAGAGCCTGAACTGGATTTTACAACCTGTATAAAAGAAGAGATATTAGCCCAGCATGCATGGCTCAGTGGTTGAGCATCAACCTATGAACCAACAAATCATGGTTCAATTCCCGGTCAGAGCACATGCCCAGGTTGTAGGCTGGATCCCAGTGAGAGGTATGTAAGAGGCATCCAAGCATTGATTCTCTCTCATCACTGATGTTTCCATCTCTCTCTCCCTCTCCCATCCTCTCTAAAATAAATAAAAATATATTTTTAAAAATAAAATAAGAGATGGTATTGTTTGGACTTTCACAAAAATTATCATGGAGAAATACTCTATACTTTTTTGTATGTTTCTGAGCATTCAACAAGGCTTTTTATCTGTTCCAATTATTTTCCCATTATAGTTTCAAAATTGTGATTTTGCATCTATTATGAAATAAGTCAAAATTACTTTCCAAATTGACAGAATCATAGGAAAATAGAAAATAAAAACTTATAGGTATGATGATTTTAAAGTCTGCCATCCAACATGTTATATTCCAGCACTGTTTTACTGTTTTTGAAGATTTCTGAATACTCAGTTCATGAATATATGTGTGTGTGTGCATATATATATATATATATATATATATATATATACTTTTATTGATTTCAGAGAGGAAGGGAACAGGGAGAGAGAGTTAGAAATATCAGTGATGAGAGAGAATCATTGATTGGCTGCCTCCTGCACATCTTCTACTGGGGATCAAGGCCACAACCCAGGCATGTGCCTTTGACTGGAAGCAACCTGGGACCCTTCAGTCTGCAGACCAATGCTCTGTCCATTGAGCCAAATCAGCTAGGGCTTAACACTCCATTTTTGAAAGTCTGTAGTATTTTATTCATAACTAAGAATATTTTTATAGAAGTTAGAAGTTTAAAAATGGTATCAGTGAAAATAAGCTCTAGGGTTTTATTTTTTTCTGATGTTAAAATGACTTTTGTACTTATCTTTTTATTCGTGACTGTGGTTGCTAACATGAAAATATCAAGGCTTTTAGATAATGCATATATTGGTTAGATAAAGTGATTTAAATAGTAAAGACTTTCATGCAGACTCTTTAAATATAAAAAGTTATAGTAAAACTATTTTAATCATATTTATTAAATAGCATTCATTTGTTGAAAATGCCAAGTTATTTGTCTTACAGATTTACAAAAATTTGGTGTGTCAGAATAACTTTGTGTGCTACCTGTACTTGGTTTCTCTATTTCACATATCTAGTAAAATGGAAATTATAACTAGAGATTTGGTTAGCAATATTAGTATAGTCCACTCTTAGGGACAAGAATAATAATGATTCTGTGTGCTTCCTATTGTACTAAATTATGGAATGCAGATTGTAGATTGTTTCACTCTTTTTTTTAAATATATTTGTATTGATTTTCACAGAGAGAAAGGGAGAGGGATAGAGAGTTAGAAATACCAATGAGAGAGAGAGACATCAATCAGTCGCCTCTTGCTCAGCACCCACTGGGGATGTGCCCACAACCAAGGTACATACCCTTGACAGGAATCGAACCTGGGACCCTTCAGTCCACAGACCAATGCTCTATCCACTGAGACAAACCAGTTTCAACTGTTTCACTCTTACTAATGCAAACTTTGATCTGTGGATGGAGTGCAGTCAGCCTAATTACTCCACTATAAAATTCTTCACCAAATTTTCACCTACTCCTTTAGTATCATTTTGACCATTGCTGAGATTCATTGTTCTTTTGTCAGTTGCAAAATGTTAATATTCTATTTTTCTTTCTGAATTTTTTATATACATTGTTCTGTAAAAAAAACATTTTCCCTACTTAGCTAAGTGGTTATACTTAAAATAAGTAAAGATAAAGAGAATAATGCTTGAGAAAAGATAGGTTTTACATTTGAAAATTGATAAGATATATTTTAATTTAATGCAGAAGTAACTGTTATGTTATCATGTTCAATATCTCCTAGAGGCTTTTCAAAACTTGTATTTAGAGATCCATGCCTCCAAATTCCCAGAAGTCATTCCCCTAGCTGCAGGAAATGTTGGCTACTGCCAGCATCCAGCTGAGTTGCTCTCCAAGAAATGTTCTGGGCTAAATGACCCTTACCAATGATTGCTTGGTGTGGGGATATAAATGTCTAGCCTCCTCTATACAGTGCAAGGCAATTTGGTAGAATCATGCCAGATCCAGAGCTTCTTCAGCTAGCTTCGTTCCTTCATCATTATCAGTGCCAAAAACTATCCCACTAACCCTCTGCATGCAAATATCTAACTCCGAGTTTGACACCGAGAAAACCTGATCCAAAACAAATTCTATTCTGCAAGAAAAGCTCCAAATTTCATTTGTTGTGTTTTAGTATTCACAGATGTTTCACTTTTGAACTGTGAGTTAAAGGGAAATTTATACTCTTCTACTCAATGGGTAATCTTTTTTGCTTTATACATAATAACTTAATTCTTTTTTATTGTTTAAAATATTACATATATTAGTACATATATCTCCTTTTTTCCCCCATTGACCTTCCCTCAGTCTCTACTACCCCCTGTAGCATGCCCTCATCCCACCCACCCCCAGTGTCTTGTGTCCATTGGTGTGCTTATATGTATGCATACAAGTCCTTTGGTTGATCTGTTTCTCTCCCTCCCCAACACTCCCCTGCCTTCCTGCTGTAATTTGACAATCTGTTGGGTGCTTTACTGCCTCTGTATCTATCTTTTTATTCATCAGGTTATGATGTTTTTCATTTTCCATAAATGAGTGAGATCATGTGGTAGGGGAATGACTTCTGGGAATTTGGAGGTATGGATCTCTAAATACAAGTTTTGAAAAGTCTCTAGGAGATATTGAACATGATAACATAACAGTTACTTGTGCATTAAATTAAAATATACCCTATCAATTTTCAAATGTAAAACCTATCTTTTCTCAAGCATTATTCTCTTTATCTTCACTTATTTTATTTAAGTATAACCACTTAGCTAAGTAGGGAAAATGCTTTGGGTAGTATGGACATTTTAATGATATTGATTCTACCAATCAATGAGTATGGTATGTTCTTCCATCTGTTTACATCTTCCTCTATCTCGTTTTTCAATGTTCTGTAGTCTTCTGCGTATAGGTCTTTTACCTCCTTATTTAAGTTTATTCCTAGGTATCTTAATTTTTTTGGTGCAATGGTAAATGGGATTGCTTTTTGAGTCTCTCTTTCTGTAAGTTCACTGTTGGTATATAGAAATGCCATAGATTTCTTGACATTAATTTTATATCCTGCTACATTGTCAGTTTATGTACGATATCATGTCATCTGCAAATAAGGATAGCTTTACTTCTTTTCCAATTTGAATGCTTTTTATTTCTTCTTCTTGTCTAATTGCAATGGCTAATACTTCCAATACCATGTTGAATAGGAGTGGTTAGAGTGGGCATCCCTGTCTTGTTCCTGTTCTTAGAGGAAGTGGTTTTAGTTTTTGTCCATTAAATATGATGTTAGCTATGGGTTTATTATATATGGCTTTTATTATGTTGAGGTTTGATCCTTCTATTCCAACCTTGTTGAGAATTTTTATCAAGAAAGGGTGTTGGGTTTTGTCAAATGCTTTTTCTTCATCAATTGAAAGAAAAGACTATGTGTATTTTTTCTCTCAATTTGTTTATGTAATGTATCATGTTTATTGATTTGCAGATTTGGACCATCCTTGAATTTCTGGGAAAAATCCTACTTGGTCATGATGTATGATCTTTCTGATATACTGCTGCATTTGATTTGATAGAATTTTGTTGAAGATTTTGGCATCTATGTTCATGAGGGATACTGACCTGTAATTCTCTTTCATTGTGTTGTCTTTATCTGGTTTTGGTATTAGGGTGATGCTGGCTTCATAGAATGAGCTTGGAAGTGTTCCTTCCTCTTCAATTTTTTGAAATAGTCTGAGGAGGATAGTTTTAATTTCTTTGAATGTTTGGTAAGACTCCCCTGTGAAGCCATCTGCCCCCAGGCTTTTGTTTGCTGGAAGCTTTTTGATGACT
Source organism: Lasiurus cinereus (assembly GCA_011751065.1). NCBI lineage: Eukaryota > Metazoa > Chordata > Mammalia > Chiroptera > Vespertilionidae > Lasiurus > Lasiurus cinereus. The sequence continues at coordinate 32,440,034 of JAAGEH010002528.1, forward strand.
GCTTCAATTTCTTCCATAGTTATCAGCCTATTGAGATGCTTAAATCCTTCCTGATAGAGTTTTGAAAGGTTATATTTTTTTTAGGAAAATGTCCATTTTGTCCAGATTGTTCAGTTTGTTGGAAAAGAGTTGTTCATAGTATTTTTTTAACAATCCTTTGTGTTTTGGTAAGGTCTGTTGTTATTTCTCTTCTTTTACTTTTTATTTTGTTTATTTGGTTCCTCTCTCTTTGTTTCTTTGTGAGTTTGGCTAGAGGTCCATCAATCCTCTCAAAGGATTAATTGACATTTTCAGAACATTTCACCCTAAAGCCACAAAATATACATTCCTCTCAAGTGCACACGGGTCATTTTCAAAAGATAGACCATATGTTGGATCATAGGCAAAGTCTCTTCAAATTCAAGAAGATAGAAATTATATCAAGCATTTTCTCAGATCACAGTGGCATAAAACTGGAAATCAACTCAAAGAACCAGCTCTTGATTTTGTTGATCTTTTGTATTTTTGTTTTTTGTCTCAATGTTATTTATCTCTGCTCTGATCTTTATTATTTCCTTCCTTCTGCTTTCACTGGGTTTTTCTTGTTGCTCTCTTTCTAGCTCATTCATTTGTAAGGTTAGGTAACTTATTACCATTGTTTCTCATTTTTTTGCAGTAGGCTTGTAGAGCTATTAATTCCCTCTCAAGACTGCTTTCCCTGTGTCCCATAGATTTTAGATTGTTGTGTTTTCATTGTAATTTGTTGCCATGATGTTTTTTATTTCTACTTTGATCTCTCTGGTAACCCAGTCATTGTTTAATAGCATGCTGTTTAGTGTCCATATATTTGATTTTTTTAGATTGTTTTTATTATAGTTGATTTCCAGTTTTATGCCACTGTGATCTGAGAAAATGCTTGATATAATTTCTATCTTCTTGAATTTGAAGAGACTTTGCCTATGATCCAACATATGGTCTATCTTTTGAAAATGACCCGTGTTCACTTGAGAGGAATGTATATTTTGTGGCTTTAGGGTGAAATGTTCTGAAAATGTCAATTAATTCCATATGGTCTAGTGAGTCATTCAAGATTGATGTTTCTTTGCTAATTTTTTGTTTAGAGGATTTGGCCAGTGATGATAGTGGGGTATTAAAGTCTTCTACAATAATTGTATTACTGTCAATCTCTTCTTTGATATCCTCCAGAATTTTTTTTATGTATTTGGGTGCTCTTGTGTTGGGTGCGTATATGTTTATCAGAGTTATTTCTTCTTGTTGGATTGCTCCCTTTAGTGTTATGAAGTGGCCTTCCTTATCTCTTGTTAAGTCCTTCACTTTGATATCGAATTTGTCTGATATAAGTACTGCTACCCAAGCTTTTTTTCTTTTCATTTCCATTGCCTGAAAAACCTATTTCCATTCCTTCACCCTTAGTCTGTGTGCATCTTTTGTTCTGAGGAAGGTTTCTTGTAGACATGATAGCTTAATTCTTATCATTTGTTCTCAGTCACTCATGTCACTACTTAATATCACAGTTCAGTGTTTCTAGGCATAGAGCCAGATTCCAAGTCCAGTTATAGATTTTTAACATTATCCTTCCCCAAGCCAAATACACTTAAATGACTATTTAATTGAATTAATTAGAGAGCCATCACTTAGTTTAATTAACCTAATTGTTTTCAGCATTGGCAAGAATCCAGACATTTACAAACAATTAAATATGTGTACTGAGAGTAGGGCAACATAAATCCAACTCAGAATGTTGAAGCTTAAATGAAGTGCTGTTAAAAGAATTACAAACTTACATGTATAGATAGTAGATGAAAATATATTGCATATGAACTTTGGATGAACCTCAATGCAAGGATTTTTGACTAAAGGTATGATGTTTATCTTTTGTAGCTGTTATTTTCAGAAAGTATAATTTATTTCTTTAAAATTATTATTTATAACTAAAAATAGTGTTCTATTTTCTCTGAAGAGCCATGTATAAAACATATCATTCAAAATGTGTTATATTTGAAAATATAAAATACTTTTGTGGAGATGTGTTTCTAATTTACAAAAATGTTATTGTTCTATAAATATAATTGTATTTGTTACTTTTATACTCAAAACTATGTTTTTTAATATCTACCTATTTTATTAAATTATGCAACCAATTTATAATTTTTATAGCTTTATAATACTGCTTTGATTTACTTAGCTGCTGAGAACCAATTACAAGTGTTTCACCAAAAGGTTGGTGAAGCTTGGGCGGCTCAACAAAGGTAAACCATATATGTAGTTTACCAATCGGAAATGCCTAAACAGCACCTCTCCCAAACCTAAATAGGATTGTTAACTGCCAGACAGCTAAGGGAATTTTATTGCCTTCTGTTGACCAAACACCTGAACAGCTATAAGCTATTCCCCAAACTGACAATGATTTGATAAACTCTGAAACCTTACCCTTTGAAGTGTATTATCTCAAATTTGTCTTACGAAAAATTGTGTTAAATAAATTCTAGAGAGTCCTTAGACAAAGAGAGTCTTTAGTTCATTTAGCTATAGCACCTCTGACCTCCAATGCCTTTGAAAATTATCTTTCATTCCTAGACTCTTTAATTATCTATGCATAGCCCCTTTCTCCAGAATGCTGAGATCTTTGTAAAAGAACTCCAGCATTATGGTGCCCAACATGGGGCACCAACAGTTAGCCACTGCTAATTTTATATATCCAGCCAGCATTAAGCACTTATGTTACCTCCAATTCCTGCTAACAATTTTGAAAACATTTTTAAGAGTGATTTCCTTTCTGTGCCTACATGAGAGTTATACTGAGATAAAATTACAATTTTATATAAAAATTTAACATATTTAATATTATTAGCTACTGTCTCTAACCTTTAAAATGGCTGTGTCATCAAGAGTGCATGTAATTTCCATTTTCATATCATTTCTACATCTTCCAGGTTTTTAACATTTCCTTTTACACCTGGAGATAAATTTATATCTCATGTTTTCTTTTATTTTTAATTTAATAAATCTTTATGGTACAGATTATTACAATTGTTCCTCTTTTTTCCCCTGAGCTCCCTCTATCTCTTCTGGGCTGCAAACATAATGTTCTGGACTGAAAACATTGCACAGCTCCTCCATTGCCCCAGAAGGCAGGGTGTACTAAGAGAAAGATGGAGTAGGTCACTGAACAATTGGTCTGTTGGAGTTTAGGAAGAGAGGGTGGTTCATGCTCTGGCAAGCATGCCCAGGTGCTGTGCCTGTGCCCTGAGTTTCTTGAAAATGGCTGAAATAACTCTTGTAACCTTTAAATTGTCATCGTAAGAGTCCTAACTCCCTCTCATGGTTTCTAAGTATAAATTTGCTGTAACACCTGTGGTCTGGACTGTAGTTCAGCCTTTGCCAAGGTGAAATGCTGTAACTATAGTCGCTGGCCAGCTTATTTATAAAGGCTCATAAATTTTGATCTCTTGTCTCTGGTGGTCATCTCTTGTGGGTTGCCACACAATACACCTAGTTTCCACCCCACCCTCTGCCCTTACCTCCCACCCCCATTGTCCTCATCTATAGGTGTATGATTTTTGTCTGGTCTCTCCCTGAATCTCCCTCACCTCTTTACCCCTGAGAATTGTCAATCCACTTCCTTTCTATGCCCCTGCTTCTATTATACTCACCAGTTTATTCTGTTCATCAGATTTTTTACTCACTTAATTTTTAGATTCACTTGCTAATAGTTATGTATTTGTTGTTCATAATTTTTATCTTTACCTTTTTCTTCTTCTTTGTCCTCTTCTTAAAGAACAGCATTTCATATAATACTGGTTTGGTATTGATGAACTCCTTTAGCTTTTTCTTATTTGTAAAGCTCTTTATCTGACCTTCAATTCTGAATATCTTTGCTGGGTAGAGTAATCTTGGTTGTAGGTTCTTGCTATTCATCAATTTGAATATTTCTTGCCACCCCTGTCTAGCCTGAATAGTTGCTCTCTCACTTTTTTTAAATTTAAAAAATCTTTATTGTTCAGATTATTATATTTGTTCCTCTTTTTTCTTCCTATAACTGCCCTCCACCCAGCTCCCACCCCACCCTCTGCCCTTACCTCCCCCTGCATTGTCCTCATTCATAGGTGTATGATTTTTGTTCAGTCTATCCCTGCACCCCCCTCACCCCTTTACCCCTGAGAATTGTCAGCCCACTCCCTTTCTATGCCTTTGATTCTATTATATTCACCAGTTTATTCTGTTCATCAGATTTTTAATTCACTTGATTTTTAGATTCATTTGCTGATAGATATGTATTTATTGTTCATAATTTTTATCTTTTAGCAAATACTGGTTTGTTGTTGATGAAATCCTTTAGCTTTTTCTTATCTGTGAAATTCTTTATCTGACTTCAATTCTGAATGATAGCTTTGTTGGGTAGAGTAATCTTGGTTGCAGGTTCTTGCTATTTATCACTTTGAATATTTCTTGCCACCTCCCATCTGGCCTGCATAATTTTTGTTGAGAAATCAGCTGACAATCATATGGGTGCTTTCTTGTAGATAATTAACTGTTTTTCTTTGCTGCTTTTAATATTTTCTCTTTGTCTTTTGCTTTTGGTATTTTAATTGTGATGTGTCTTGGTGTGATCCTCTTTGGATTCCTTTTATTTGGGGTTCTGTGTGCTTCCTGGACTTGTAAGTCTATTTCTTTCACCATGTGGGAAAAGTTTTCAGTCATTATTTTTTCAAGTAGGTTTTTAGTACTTTTCTTTCTCTCTTCTTCTGGCACCCCCATAATTCTGAATTCTGATGTTGGTATGTTTGAAGTTTTCGCAGAGGCTCCTTACACTTCCTTCACATTTTTGGATTCTGTTTTCTGTTTCTTTGTATTTCAAATCTTTGACTTGATTCTTGCATTCCCCTAGTCTGCTGTTAAGTTTCTGTGTAATATTTTTTATTTCAGTCATTGTATGTTTAATTTTTAGTTAATCCTTTTTCATATCCTTGAGGATTTCACTAAATTTATTGACCTTTTCTAGGAAATTCTTGAAAAACCTTATAACCCTGGTTTTGAACTCTATATCCAGTTGCTTGTTTTCCTCCATTTCTTTTGTTTGTGATCTTTTCTTTTTGTCTCTACATTTTTGCTGCTTCCTTGAGTTGGTAGAGTAGCTTTGTGTGGTAGGTGTCCCATAGGGCCCTGTAGCTCCACATCCCTAGTTACCTGAGGTGGACATTCTTGGTGTACCCCATTGTGGATTGTGTGTACAGCCTTGTTTTAGTTAAGTCTTGATTGTTGTTGGTATCACTGGGAGGAATTGACCTCCAGGCCAATTTGCTGTGAGGATCAGCTGTGTCTACTCTGGGAGAACTTCTGTGCTAGAGACAGCCTTATGAGACAAGACTTGCAAAATTGCAAAAGCCTCTGTGCTCAGCTTGGATTGGGTCGAGTCTCAGGGCTGAGTAAACAGCCTTGGCTTCCTGTGCCCTATGAGGCCCCTGGGTCTCGGTGTCCCTTGGTAATTGCTGCAGGCTTCTCTGCATGCATTCTCACATGCGCTTCCAGACCCCTGCCTTTCGTGGATCCCCTGAGTTTCTGTACACTCCAGGGAACTATATGTGTCTAGGTCCCCAGGATCTCACCTGAAACTGCAGTTCAGTGTAATAGGAACTGGAGTTCAGTGCAGTCAGGAGATTCCATCTTCCTCTCAGTAGAGAATGCCAGCAGCACACTCAGCAGTCAGTCCTCTCTGCATCCACTCATGCGAGTGCCTGCAGACCTTTGCCTTTTGTGGCTCCCCTGAGTTTCCATGCACTTCTCATGCTTTCTAATATCAGAAGAGATCGAACATATTTTTCTCTTTTCTTTCTCCCATTTCTAAAAATCAATATACAAATCCTAGGGTGAGAATTTTTTAAAAATTAAAATGAAAGGACCAAAATAAAATCATTAATGAAAGAGAAGTAACAACCGATATCATAGAAATACAAAATATTTTGAAAAAAGATTATGAACAACTATAGGACAAAAAATTGGACAATCTGGCTGAGACCGGTTTGGCTCAGTGGATGAAGCGTTGGCTTGCGGACTGAAGGGTCCCAATTTTGATTCCGGTCAGGGGCATGTGCCTTGCTTGCAGGCACATCTCCACTGTCGGGCATGCAGGAGGCGGCTGATCGATGTCTCTCTCTCATCTATGTTTCTGACTTTCTATCTCTCTCCCTTCCTCTCTGTAAAAAGTCAATAAAATATATTTTTTTAAAATTTGGACAATCTGGAAGAAATGGATAACTTCCTAGAAATGTACAATCTTTTAAACTAAATTAAAAAGAAATATAGAAAATCTGGATAGATGGATTACAACTAACAAAGCAGAAATTTCCCTGCAAAGAAAATGTTCTGTACCATGTGGATTCACAGGTGAAGTTTACCAAACATTCAAAGAAAAAAACTAACACCTCTTTCTCAAACTATTCAAAAAAAAAAATTCCAGAAAAGGGAAGACTCTCAAGCTTGTTTTACAAGGCCAGCATTATCCTAGTTCCAAAACTAGATAGACTACAAAGAAAAAAACTGACAGGCCAATAACCATGATGAACATTGATGCGAAAATCTTCAACAAAATGTTAGCAAACTAAATCCATCAATACATTTGAAATATCATAAAGCATGTTCAAGTGGGTTTATTCCTGGGAGGCAAGTTTGATATTGAAACATGGGGTTTGGGGTATAGACTATTCTTCTCGTGGATTCTTGCCCTATGAAGTTTAAAGAATAAACTGGCAGACAAAAAAGACTTCTTTAATTAAAAAAAAATGTAGAGGTTTATTGGAAGCAGATACAAACTCCATCTGGGCAGGGGACCCGTTAGGGAAAGGCCCCCACATGGGAAAAGCCTGCTCTCTCTCTCTTGCTCGCTCTCTCTCTCTCTCTCTCTCTCGCCCTCTCTCTCTCTGTCTCTCTCTCTCTCATAGAAAAATTGATCTAAAAAAATTGTCTCTTGTCCCTTTGTCTCCAGTTTATATATGCTGAAGTTGTTTGTCTGAACCTGACCCTTTCTAATTGGATTCTTCCTTAGTTTAGGACCCCTGTGCTTTTCTCCTTGATTATTCTGGGACGTGGTATTCATTTCAAAGCTAAAGTCCATGTGTTGCCCCCTCTTTCTCTCCCATTATCTTGCAACATCCTTTATCCTTTGTACAAGTAAGATAAGTATTTTGGCATATCCAAGCTCCCATGTAAGCATTCCTCTCCTATGGACCCTCTCTTAATTGTCCTGACCAGAGATGTTTTAGGACCCCTTAGGTCAGAGTTGTTTTAGATCTAACTTATGGCTGCTTTAATTGTTCAGGCCATAGATACCTCCATCCTTCCTAGATCTCTCCCTTCCTGTCTTAAGCTAGCTACTTAACCCTTTTAAATATAATATCTGCAAATCAATTAACATGATACTCTACACAAACAAAATGCAAGATAAAAAATAATATGATTGTTTCAATAGACACATAAAAAGCATTTGATGAAATCCAGCACCCTTTTATGATAATAACTCTGAGTAGAGTGGGAAGAGAGAAAACATGTCTCAAAATAATAAAAACCATATATGAGAAACCCACAGCCAACATCATATTTAATAGGTAAAAACTACAAGAGTTTCCCTTAAGATTGGAAACACAACTGGCACTTCTGCTTTTCATCGCCGTTATTCAACATAGCACTGGAAGTCCTAGCCACAGCAAGAAGATAAGAAGAAGAAAGAAAAGCCATCCAAATTGGAAACAAAGAAGTAAAATTTTCATTATTTTCAAATGCCATGATAGTGTACATTAAAAAAAACACACACACACAAATAACCCTATAGATTCCACCAAGAACTACTAGAACAGATAAATAAATTCAATAAAATAGCAGGATACAAAAAATTATTAGAAATCAGTTGAATTCTCAAAAATTAAAACTAAAAAGAATATATGTAATAATTTCATTTATAATTACATCAAAAAATAAAATACCTAGGAATTAATTAAACCAAAATGGTTAAAGACCTGTATTTAAAAAATTATAAGATCCCAAACAAGATTTCCCAAATATGATAATCAGGGAACATCCAGAATTGTCAAGGCATAAAATTATCTCTCAGTATATAAAATCATGAAGTTGGATTTACAGCTTACTTACATAGAGAGGTGGTCAGATGTGAAATAATGGAGCAAAGCAAACTGCTGAGCTGTATAAGGGTTATGGAAAGCATTTATTTGGGGTTGTATTGGTTACAAATACAAGAGTGGTTGACATCAGTCTAAAATCATGATTTATGTTGTGTAGAGAAGGGTGATTTGTATTGGTTTAAGGAAAGTGTATGTTGACATTTAGACTTCGAAGTGTGTTCACTGGAGTTTTTACCCCTCTGGTTGATGTTCAAAGTGTGAGACTGTACCAATAGGCTGGTATGTTTACTGAAGCGAGTTGTCATTGATTGATCACTCCAGTTTACAACCCATCCTGGTGCTTACTTGTTACTTGTTACTATGACTATAAAGTTGTCATTGATTGATTAAATAGTTTGAAAAGCATTTCAGATATCACTGGTATAATAAGTTGTCAGTCTTTCCTGAAAATCTGAAGGTTACTTTATATTTTTAATCTCTATAGGTTTTGACTCTGTGAACTTTCTCTTGTCTGGAAAGGATGTAACAGATATTTCCATTGCTAAAGGTGGTATCAGCTAGTGCTGGCCCATTATTCATATTTTGGTTATAAAAGTTAAGCAATATACTTAACAAGTTTTAATCTATCTCATCCCTAGAGACCATGATCTATTTAACTCCTGACACAAATCCCTGAGTGAGGTGAGACCACCTGAACTCTAACTCTAACTCTAGTACTTGGAATCAAGTTTATAGTAGCATCCTCTACAATTAATTCTGACACAAAGAGGAGAGTCTCCACCAAGATTTTTAATAATACTATTGTTCCCCTTTTTAACAATTGTCTTATCACTGTAGTAAAGGTAGTGTCATTTTTACCCTCCCTGGAGATATCATGCGGTGGATTTTCTGGCTTCACACCTTAGCATGTACCCCTTCCTTGACTTTTGAATTCCACAGGCAAATTAAAATTGACATAAGGTGATCTTACCAGGTTATTAAATCCTGATTTTAGCAGATAGTGAACCTTAAACAAATAAACTCTTATATGCCATCACACACACACACACACACACACACACACACACACACATACACATACATACCTCTTGTGCTATCCCTTTCAAGATTTAATCTCATTCATGTTCTGCTAATTCCAGCTGGTGCCTACTACCAGGGTCTTGTAGCCTTTTCATGAATAATCCCTTCCTGCTCATAATATGAACAGTATCTCTTCAATTAGGCATGGCCTGAAGGATTTCTACATTATGGAATTCATTGGAACTTTAATTAAGGTCTAATATATAAACATTTAAAATTTCTTTCATCATTCTTTGAAAAATTGTTCTTGAGTACAAATTGCCATTCTTGGTATATATTAGGAGATAAATAAAATAAAAATTATATAAGATGGTTGGAAAAACTAAAAAATATTGCAAATGAAAATGTAAAAGACTTAACTACACAGACGATCATTCTCATAAATTAAGAGATGCAATATTTTGTAGAGGCAGTTACCTCCAAATTAGTCTATGTAAATCAATGCAAAGCACATAGCATTCCTAGATACTTATACTAAGTTTTTTTTTTAAATCCTATTAGCCTTTGGGAAAAATTGAAAATCTTATTTCAAATTTTCTTTGCAAAAGCAAAGGACTTAAGGTAGCACAAATATTATAAACCTTAAGAACATGGGTAATGTATAATATCCTATCGAATAAAAGGGTAATATGCAAATTAACCATCACTTTGTCACAAAGATGGTGGTGATGAAGCAAGCATTCCATGCCCCGCTGTGGATAGGATTGGTCTCTGACAAGGCTAGGGCGCTAAACACTTGCATCATTGCCCCGGAAATTAGGAAAGCATTGTGTACCTAGCCACTGATGGGCCTCTGGGCCTTGGAGACCCTCTGGGCAGTGAATGCAGAGTAGCGAGGCCCTGCAGAGAGCTACTGGCTCATGGATTTGTGCACAGAGCTACTAGTCCTATATAATAAAGAGATAATATGCAAATAGACCATCAGACCTTCCCACTCAAGATGGCTACCCCCATGTGGTCACAAGATGGCTGCAACAAGATGGAAGAGCAGTTGTGGGCAATCAGGCCAGCAGGGAAAGGCATTAGTGGCAACTAGCTTGGTAAGAAAGGGCATTTGGGGGCAACCCGGCCTGTAAGGGAGGGCAGTTGGGGGAAATTGGGCTGACAGGAGAGTAGTTAGGCATTGATCAGGCTGGCAGACTAGTGGTTAGGGGGTGATCAGGCAGGCAGATAGATGAGCGGTTAGGTGCCAGCAGTCCCGGATTGTGAGAGGGATGTCCGACTGCTCATTTAAGCCTAATCCTACATTGGAGAGGGTGCAGGCTAAGCTAAGGGACAACCCTCAATGAAAAAAATTCATGCACCGGGCCTCTAGTGTGATTATAATATTTAATATAAGCTGCAATTATTAAGCAATGTAGTACTGGTGAAAAGACAGACATATAAATTAATCAATCAAAATTGAGTGCAGAACATACTCACAATTACATGGTCAATGAAATTTCAACAAAGATACCACTAGGATAATATCAAATAACCTATGGTGAAATATTTAGAATTATTTGGTTATTTATTTAAACTTGCTGGTTACAAAATCAATATACAAAGAATAATTGTAATTTTTATGAAATCAAATGTATTTTAGTATGAAATACATAAATAAATATTCCACATTCCATTTAAATAAATTTGCAAATAGTTTATTATTCAAAAATTATAAATAATATTGTCTTACAGAAATAATACCATGATGAATTATTGTATGAAAATTACAAAGAGCACAATAATGCAAACATTATAATGCCATGAAAGTAGTTTCATTATGAAAATTAACTGATTCAAAATAAAGGATATTCTTATAGCACTTTATAGTTTACCCAGAGGAATAGTGTTCATGAAATATATTTTTATTGTATAAATACATAATTTTACATGAAATATTTAATTTAGCCCCCATAATATCCCCAGTTATAAATAAGTTATCACTATTAACTAGAGGCCCTTTGCACAAAGATTTGTGCAAGAATAGGCCTTCCTTCCTGGCTGCTGGCACCACCTTCACTCTGGACAGAGCCACCTTTCCTCTCTGGCCTGGATCCACCTTTCTGCTCTGTTTCTGCTCTGTCTGGAGCCCCTTTCCTGCTCTCCCATGCTTCTCCAATGCCCAAAGCAGCTGGGGTAGTGTGGAATGTCTACATACATCATCACTATGGTGATAAGGCAAGCATCCTGCCCTGCCCCAGGCCATTCGATACTTGCATATGCAAATTAATCCATCATCTCTGTTGGGTTAATTTACATACTTACTCCTGACTGGCTGGTGGGCGTCATGAAGGTATGGTCAATTTGCATGTTACTCTTTTACTAGGTAGACTAGAGGCCTGGTACATGAAATTCATGCATGGGAATGTGTGTCCTTCAGCACAGTCTTCACTCTCTCCAATCTGGGACCCCTAAAAAGATGTCTGAATGCCTGTTTAGGCCTGATCCAGATAGAATTGGGCCTAAACAGGCAGTTGGACATTTCTCTCACAATCCAGGACTGCTGACTCCCAACTGCTCACCTGCCTGCCTTCCTAATTGCCTGTAACCACTTCTGCCTTCCAGCCTGACCACCCCCTAACCTCTCCCCTGCCAGACTTATTGATACCTAATTGCTCCTCTGCCAGCTTGTTTGATCCTAACTTCCCTCCCATGAAGGCCTGGTCACCCCTAACTGCCTCCCTTGCAGGCTTGATCTCCCCCAACTACCATCCCTTGCAGGCCTGGTCCCTCCCAACTGCCCTTCACTGCTGGCCATTTTGTGGCGGCTATCTTGTTACCACATGGTGGCAGCAATCTTTTGTATTGGAGTGATGGTCAATTTGCAAATTACTCTTTTTTTAGATAAGATAGAGGCCTGGTGCATGGGAGGGCACCAGCTGGTTTGCCCTGAAGGGTATCCTGGATCAGGGTAGGGGTTCCCTTGGAGCATTTGGATGCCTGGACAACAGGCCTGTAGTGCTTTGCAGGCTGGCTATGTCCCCCAGTGACCCAAGTGGAAGCCCTGAGATCTGGGATTTATTTATCTTCTATAATTGAAACTTTGTAGCCTTGAGCAAAGCCAAGCATTCTGCTTGTTCTGTGGCCACAGCCATTTTTGTTGGGATTTACTTATCTTCTATAATTGAAATTTTGTAGCCTTAAGTGGAGGCCAAGTCAAGCCAGGGCTGTGAAAGCTTTGCCTCCTCCAACTCCGGGGTGCAAATCAAGCCTCCTTCTCTCTCCAGTGCCATGGATGCCACCATTTTTATTTATCTTCTATAATTGAAACTTTGTAGCCTTGAGTAGAGGCCTGGGCCTGCCAGGGTGTGTGGAAAGTTTGGCTTCCTCCATTGCTAGGGGCAACTCAAGCCTCCTGGTGGCTCCATGGTTGCAGCCATCTTTGTTGGGTTAATTTGCATACTCACTCCTGATTGGCTGGTGTTTGTGGCTTATGGATATAGCAGAATGATGGTTAATTTGCATATTACTCTTTTATTATATAGGACTAGTGGCTCAGTGCACAAATTCTTGCACCAGAGGGGTCCCTTGGCCTGGCCTTCAGGTTCAAGCCAAAACCTGCTCTCTAATATCCCCTAAGGGTCCATGGATTACAAGAGGGCACAGGGTAGGCCAAGGGACCCTAATGGTGCACAATGGAGGCCAGGGATGGACACAGGAGGTTGGTCAGCTGAGGAGGAACCAAGGGAAGACTTCAGGGTATGTCCAGTCTGTCTTATTCAGTCTCAATTGGCCGAACCCCAGCAGCAAGCTAATCTACTGGTCAGAGGGTCGACCCCCTGACAGTCATTGCATGTCATAGTGAGCAGTTGAGCAGCTTTAGCATATCATTAGCATATTATGCTTTAATTGGCTGAAAAGATGACTGGACACTTACCATATTAGGCATTTATTATATAATATTTCAATTTGCCAATAAAGGAAATAAGATTTGCTGTAGATAAGGGAGAGGATCAAAACCACATAGTTTAAAAAAAAACACACAAAAAACAGAATTTTTAGATTTTATTTTGTACCAGAGGCCTGATGCAAGCAATTGTGCAAGAGTAGGCCTTCCTTCCCCTGGCTGCTGGCACCAGCTTCCCTCTGGCATCAGGGACCTGGGCTTCCATCCCACCGCTAACAGGCACTGGGACCCAGGCTTCCCTTTAGCCCTAGCTTCATCTAGAAGGTCATCTGGAAGGATGCCTAGAAGGACATCTGGTCTAATTAGCATATTATACTTTTATTATTATAGATATCATGCTAATCACTCATATCTGATTTTCTTTTTGCATCTTCCACTGTGGTTTAGACAACCAAATGTCAAGAAAATTTCCCACTTTTAGCTATAATATGCAAATGCATGTTTTTATTAATACTCATTTCCCTCCTTTCTTATGGTCAGTACATTTGGGTTACATAGTCCCCATCAGGGATCAAGCCCACAACCTAAGACCGGCAATCAAACTGGTCATCTCTTGGTGCATGGGTTGACACTCAACCACTGAGCGACACTGGCTGGGCCTCACTACTCATTTAAAATATTAGATACTAGACATAATTTCATAATTCATATGAGTGAGAATACTCTTTTTAATTGGTTTTAGCAAATTAATCAGGTTAACCTAAATACAATTCTTGTTTCTAGTTATCCTCTCTATCACTTGACTCTAGACTCTATTTTCCCCTCAAAATAAGAGCTAGCAGAAAACGTTTTTCCTAATCCCATTGTGTGATTCTGTTCTCAAGGTTCCAAGGGGAGTACTGAATTAGAAGAAAAGGCTCAAGGAGAAACATGGTGGTAAAATGTCATCAACACAGATCTTAGGGGGTGAAAATGTCATCTCCAATTTATTGGTTTAAAAACATCTACAAATGCATAAATATATAACCTTGACAAAAGTAACTGCTAAACCATAGAAGGACAGGATTTAGAATTTTGACTTCTCCCAGATGGCCTTGTGTTGTTACCACAGGCCAGCAGAATGACCAGAAAGCATCTCTAAAGCTATTGAATAGATAATTGCTTACTTTAATATCCAAATACTGTTTTACACCTAAATGGCAGGTCTTACTCTTAAAAGCCATGTTTATTTAAAGTTACAAAGTCCATGTGTGAACTTTTGACACACACATTTTCAAACTCAGTAAAATAATTATTGCTATAAAAGCATAGTCCCTGACTCCTTTCTTCTTTAGAATTTTTACAAGCTCGCTTTCTTCCCTTGTGTAGAGAACCATTCATCTTATCTAATTTCTTTGAATTTTCATTAGTATTTATTACACCAGTGCAATATGGTGATATATTTTTTGATAAATTATTGCCAGTTGTGACAAGTGCATAGTGACTGAAATAATTTGTTTCCAAATTGAATTTGCTTAATGTTTCTTCTGATTATTTGTTATGACTGTGGTGGTCACATTTTATATATTGACAGTTATCATTGCATTCAAAAGAAAATAATATCTCAACAAATGCATTAATTAACATTTTATAACTATCAATGAATCATGAATGTAAAAAAAAGAGAGAGGTTAAAATTTATTATCATTCATTTTTTATGGTTTCCTGTTGCCCAAAAAATTGAATGGCATTTGTGTATCTCTTTGAAAACTAAGACCTACACAAATAGTGTTATTTTATTTATTTATTTTTTATCACATTGAAAGTTTTCCTGTGGAAATAAAGGGATATTATTTAGCACTCATCTTGGGAAGAGACAACCAGGGATTAGTGGTGAGGGGAGAAATAAAGAGTCAGAGAATAAAGGCTTTTCAAGGAAGATAAATTATTCCATATATTTTAATTGTGAATACATGTTATTATGTTTGTCTAAACATGTGAAATATACAATGCCAAGAATGAAAGACACTATAAACTATGAACTTTAAGTGATTATAATGAATCAATGTGGGTTCATCAATTGTAACAAATCCACCACTGAGATGTTGGATGTTGATAATGGAGTAACTTATGTATGTGTGAATGAAGGGGATACATGGGAACTTTCTGTTTAAAGTGCTAAAGTATTTAAAAAATAGTCTTAATTGAATAAGTGATTCACTTAGATGACAAGTAATTCCATAGCTAATCATTTATTTTACAAAGACAATCAGAGATAAAAATAATAATAGTATTATGAGAAATACTAACAAATGAAAAGTGTTACACAGTCAGTGTTGCTCAATGGTTGAGCATCACCAGTTCAATTCCCTGTCAGAGCACAGGGCTGCTGGGTGGATCCCCAGTAGGGAGCATTCAGGAAGCAGCAGACAGGTGATATTTCTCTCTGATCAATGTTTCTATCTTTCTATTTTTCTCCCTTTCTCTCTCTCTAAAATTAATAAAAACACATTTTAAAAATTTTATTTTAGAAAAGTGTAAGTAGATCTAAAGACTAAAAATACTTTCAATATCCTATTTTGTATATATAACATAATCAAATTACAAATGCCAAAGAGAAAACAATGCCCCAATTAAATTTTTAGCCACTATACCAGGTTAAAGAGGCAGTTCAAATTCATTGTACATATATATGTTTGGATAACAAAGGAAAAATCACATAAAAATGTAACAGTTAGTCTTATTTAGGTGGTGTAATTTTTATATGGTTATTCTGCCTTTTCCATTCTTTGTTTTCTAATCATCATTAACAAATACTTATTATATCAATAATCAAGAAAAAGGCTGATGTAAAGAAGAAATAATTTTGATCAAATAATAATTTGGGCATTTATCTCATTGGAAGTGGAATATATAGGCCCTGTAAAACAATTCACTTTGATAAACTGGAATAACAGTTACATCATTCTATGACATTTCAGTATATATTTTTAAATCTAACAAAATCAGTTACCTCATAAACATCCTTTATTAGTTGGAAAGCATGATGGGCTAAATGTAAGACTATTTTAACACCAGCTTTTTAACCTGGAAATCACGTTAATTTTGCATTTATATGAGTTTGTCTAGGCAATTACAAAACCAAATCCATAATATCATATACTATGATATAATTCACAGGCATATAGTGAAGAATATTAAGATATTTGGTCAATAAATTTGCTTTGATGTGATTTATTATACCACACTAGAGGCCTGGTGCATGAATTTATGCACATAGAAAAAAAAATAATTAGAATATTTAATATTGCTATTCGCCCTTTCTCTATAATAGAAGTGTCAACCAAATTCACAATCAACAATTACAGATGAAAGCACATGCATTGTGATTGGCACCAGCGAGAGCTTTATATGTATTGCACAAGAAAAGTCAACTTAGCCTTTTATAGGTATAGAATAAACTTGATTAATTAGATTTGCTTTCTGAAGTAGCTAACCTTTTTCCAACCCAGGGAAGCACCCCAACTTCTCTTTCAGGTAATTGTCAGCAACACAGCAGTAAATATCAACATGAAGCAGGGAGAACAAAGGGTGAAATATTTAACTGCAGCAGTGTTTCACTATATTCTGTACAGTGAAGAAACCTGAAGTCATTTTCAAGTTCCACCATTTCTTACTTCTTTCCATTTGGGGCAAAATCTAAGCCTTCTAAATCTCCATTGGCTGGCTAATGAAAAGAAAATAGGATTCCACCAAGTCTCCTCTCTACTTACTCCAGGACTTCTGTGAGGCTCAAATGAGATGAGACACATGAAAATGCTTCACAGACATTTGATTAAAATGTGAAATGTTTATACCTGGCTATAAAGCAAGTCATTCCTGGGCTGAAGAAACTGCAAGGAGGCTAGACATTGCTAGGGAGAGAAATCTGGGTGTTGCTATGTGATATCATTACCTGGCACCCACAGCCACCATTTCTGGGCTGGGCTGAGCTATGGGTCTCATTTTGTGCCATGGGATCTTGGCAGCAATAGCTGCAATTAGGTGGGCTGTCACTCTAGGTGGTGGCAGGGTCTGTGTCCCACTTATGGGAAGTTGTGTGTTGCTTTGTAGGTGCCAGGTCCACAGTGCTGTTTCATTGTAAATGGCAAGTGCATTGAGCATCTGCCTCGTAGTAGTCAATGCACATCATAGTGACTAGTCAGATGGACACTTAGTATATTAGCCTTTTATATATGTAGATTATATATTTTATTTAAATTATAATATTATATCTGTAGTTTCCACATCATTTTCAGCAATTATCTTTGGTATGAGATACCTTTGAGTATGTATCAAATACAAATACTGTGTAAAGCATGTATTTCCAACTAATACAAGTAGCCAGGTCTAGCACTGAAACAAAGCAGAATATACTATTTTGACTTATTTTTCTTGACACAATCTGTGTTGTGTGAAAAAGGAAGTAATATAACTGATTAAGACAGTTATCAGTGTTGTTTTTGTTTTTTTATGAAACACAAAGGAAAGCAGTTCTACAGTTTGTGCAATGTCATTGCAGAAATTACAACTTATCTAATGTCAGTGTTCTGTACCATGCTTGTGCTCTACTATTGAAAACTATGACTCATACATTACTTTCAAGATGTACATTCTTCTGGTACAGAATAAGATGTTGATTGATTGCTCTTTTAAAAACTCATTTTCAGCAGAAATCTGATACTTGCAATAGCAAAGTATGAGCCTATTAAAATGTAACTAATAGACTTTCACACTGCTGAATATCTAGATTAATATTTTTATGTAACAACTTTTTATTTCTATAGAATCATTTAAAACAAAAATCAGACTAAAAGTGATGAGTAAGAGATGTAAACTTTTTAAATATATAGTGGTGGATATTATTGGTTGTCTGTCCTGAATGTCTTCTGCCATCCTCATTTTCTATGGAAACCTAATATTTTTCAACTTTATACTTCCTCATTAATCAGCTCATGCATTCACTTAAAGGTGACTCCATGTTCATCTTTTCAGGTGGCTCTGATTGGTTTACAGTTAATTTTATCCACCTTACAAGGATTAGTTTACAATAATCATGTGATTCCAACCAATGAGTTCAAAGCAGTGGTTTACTAAGAAATATTGGCAAAACTTTGTTATTCTTTTAAGGTCCAGAATATGATCCATGTTCTATGAATGTGTAAATAAAGATCAAAATAGCTAAATAGCATCAGTAATCTTCCTATAACATGATTAAATACATTTTGGGGGAAGTTTGAATAAGGTTACAAGTTTTTGAAGCTGAGTATACTTCAACAAATGCAAAACAAATGAAGAAAGGCAAAACAAAACACACTTCATATTTGATATTGTGCAGTAGGTCTCTTATTCTGCTGTGATTTGCTTTCTAATGAGTGGCATTAGATGCAATTTATTCATTTTAAAATTGCAGAAAAATTTGAGCAATTGTCATTATAGTGTAATAAAAATCAATCACATTTGCTGGGATATTTAAAAACTAAATGTGCCCTTTCCTGTGCCCTTCTAAGTTTGACTCAGTGCCTTAAGAGGCTAACACGGAAAGGTAAATAAAGCAAGTCTCCATAAAACGCAGAGATGAGATGGTAAAACTTCTCTTTGGATCCTGACTGAAGTCACAGCTAAAACAAACAAAAACAAAACAAAACAAAAAACTAAATGTAAGGTATATTCAATATACTATTTGGCCCAATTAAAGGAAATAAAATTAGAAGCCCTGAGATAAATCAATATAAACAGATGAAAGTAGTATCAGAAGACAATTTATCTCCCTCAATAAACAGATTCAAAACCTATATTTTCTATAGGTTAGGTAACTTAGGGAATCCTCTACAAACCTGCATAGTAGAGAAATAACCAGATAAGAGTATTCCAAGGGTCCTTAAGCACAATAGTCATAAGCTTAAACAAAAGCATAAGAAAAAAAAAGCTACTTAGAAACTTCAAGCCATTTCAGGTCATTGTTTCCCACACTCAACTTATTTAAAAAATTCTGAGAGTGGCAATGATCAACATTGTACCTAAATGTTGTATAGGTGGGCCAGTTACCTATTTTCTCTTATTATTTCACTAGAGGTCCGGTGTATGAAATTTGTTCACAGAGGGGATGTTCCCTCGGCCCCACCTGCACCTTCTGCACACCTTTTACTTATCTAGCTAACCTCTTCACATTAAAAAAAAATTAACTGAAATATCACCTATTCTAGGAAATCCTCTTTGAACAAATGTCTTTACAATCTGTATTAAGTATTTTCATAGTATACCATTCTTTTTCTTTAGCAGCTACTTAGAGTGGATACAAAGTGGTTTTCATTCTTGCATCTGAAATTTTTCTTCTTGCTCTTGTAATAGCAAAGCTTATCCAATTTACATTTGGTTCAATGGCTTATATTTGGTTCAGTTTGTAGTTGGCACCATACTTTTTTTTAAGCAATAAATTTGGGTTGTGATAGTAAGCCTCACTTGTAATCAAGCCTGTAGGTCTCCCTATCTGAATATTTCTATAATACTTATCACTTTAGCATACCATAATTTGTGTTCATTTATAGAAAATAACAGTCACCTGATCATTTGATATTCTAGTAATATTTTATAGCAAGATGTATTATTCTAATAATTTAACTATTACTAAACTGAGGCACACAGAAATAAATTACATTGAACAATAAAGAATGACTCAAATATCAAAGCATAGTACACTTAAGGCCTCCGTTGTCTTGTGCCTTAGATATCATAGCATAGTACACAGTTCATGTGGAACTCAGCTTCCTTTAAAATAGGAAGGAATGCCATACTCATGAAGCAGCTACTTCCACACATATTTTTTCTAATTCAATTCATAGCACATACTCTTTGTACTAATTATTGGAAAATCATCCTAGCAATTGTCTCTGTTCCTCTCTGTATTGTTTCCTTACATTCTGATGTTATTACTGCACTTTTATCATACACTAGCTCCAATAAGATTGTGATTTTTTAAGGGCAGAGATCATAACTTGAGCTTATGTTTCTCTGTAACGGTGCCTCGATAAATACTCAAATGCCATCCAGTTCAAATGACTGTGATGAGACAGGCCCACTGCTGCTGGAGACCTCTGATTTTTATTTAAGGGGCCTCATTTGTTGTGTGCCTTTACAGAAGGGTAAGTAGGGGCTGAGAGAATTTGAGGAAACCCAGACAGAATTTTCCTCCTAAAAGATTTTGCTAAGCTGGTGACTGGGACCACCAGTCATTTGTCCAATTAAAACCCAGACACACAGCAATAACAAAGGCACTGGTCTCCTATGCATTGGGATCAAACTCCAGCCTGCAGGAACTTGCCCCCACAGTCAGGATGAGGCCACTGGGTAGACCTGGGCTGGTGCTCCTAACTCTGGGGAGAAGGAGACTTCCCATTACTATAGTCTAGAGGCCCTGGACTTCACACCATGGCCCCAACAGGTCCCTAGCTCAGATTGGTCAGTAGAGTGGCTTCTTTGCCAGGGATTGTGGAATTGGTTGGCCTGCACTGTTGGCTCTGTGATCACAGGTGGATTGGCTTGCTCAGCTTGGCTTTTCTACCCATGATTAGGGGGTGGCTCAGCCTGGCCTGTTCTCCCCATGATCACAGGGCAGCCTGGATACAGGCTGGCAGCATCAGGTGCTGCCCCCACCACCTGCATGGTCTGGACTGTGGCTTGTATCCCACAGGTTGCATAGGGAGCTGCCTGTACTGCCTGCCTATGCAAATTTACCCACCATCTTTCCTGAGTTGATTTGCATATCACTCCTGATTGGCTGTGGGCATAACAGAGGCATGATCAATTAGCATTTTTCTCTTCTATTAGTGTAGATGCTTACTAAATAATAGATGCTTTCTAAAACATTAGTGGTATAAACAACAACTGTAATTTTTCTTAAAATTCATGAATTTGATAGGTAAATTTTTTATACTTAGGAGATTTAATAAATCTTAATTTCTAATGCCATAGGGATATTTACAATGTTTGAATCAGTATGAGTTGTTCACTAATCTTATGCTGCTACAATGTGAATTTAGAAGATAGACTTTTGAAATCTTCACCATTGTATATTGTGTATCTCCTATTTCCTCTAGTGAGAATTGAAATAATGACATAAAATAGTATGGACCATCATGTAAATTTTTAATCTTATCTAATAAAAGAGTAATATGCAAATTGACCATACCTCTGCTAAACCCACAGCCATGCCCACCAGCCAGTCAGGAGTGAGTATGCAAATTAACCCAACTAAGATGGCTGTGGCCACAGAGCCAGCAGATTGTTTGGGTTTCCCTGGTAATAGAGGAAGCCAAGCATTCTGAACACCCTGGCTGCCTTAGGCCTCTGCTGAAGGCTACAAAGTTTCAAATATAGAATATAAATAAATCCCAACAAAAATGGCTGCAGCCATGGAGCAAACAGGAGGCTTGGCTCCACTCAAGACAACAAAACTTCAATTATATTATAGAATATAAATAAATCCTAGATACCAGTGCCTCCACTTGGGTCGCTGTGGGGCATGGCCAACCTGCAAACCACCACAGGCCCCTCACCTAGGCTGCCCAATGCCCCAGAGAACCCCACCCTGATCCATGATACCCTTCAGGGCAAACCAACTGGGCCCACGTGTGCACCACACCTCTATCGTATCTAATAAAAGAGTAATATGCAGATTGACCATCACTCCAAAACACAATATGACTGCCCCCTGGTGGTCAAAGGTTGCTTCCCCCATGTGGACACAAGATGGCCGCAACAAGATAGCCAGCAGTAGAGGGTAGTTGGGAGAGACCAGACCTTCAAGGGAAGGCAATTGTGGGCAATCATGCCACACAAGATGGCCGCAACAAGATAGCCAGCAGAAGAGGGCGTTTGGGAGGGACCAGGCCTACAGTGAAGGGCAGTTAAGGGTGACTAGGCCTGCTGGTAAAGGCAGTTAGGAGCAAACAGCCTGGCAAGGAAAAAGTTAGGCATTAATCAAGTTGGCAGGGGAATAGTTGTGGGTGATCAGGCTGGCAGGCAGAAGCAGTTATGGCAATCAGGAAGGCAGGCTAGTGAGCAGTTGGGAGCCAGCAGTTCTTGATTGTGAGAGGGATGTCCAACTGTCCATTTAGGTCTGATCCTACTGGGATTGGGCATAAACAGGCAGCTGGGCATCCCTTGAGGGGTCTCAGATTGGAGAGGGTGCAGGCAAATAATTATTATTTGTCAATTGTGCAACATAAATTGCTTTATTGTCAAATACTCCCTACAACCCCGAGATTTGTTATTTGCTTTGGCAAATGAAATGTATGTGTGTAAACTTTCATGAACACACAATAGGAGCCACTGTGTGCTTTTCATATTTGTCTTTTTGCTCTGCTCTGAAATCTAAGTGTTCCAGAGAAGGACTGCTCCTACAGCCTTGGTTTGAAAATGAAAACTTAATGATAGACATGAATGTGGCTGAATGCTACTAAGATTGTATTCTTTGTTATCATAGTATAAATTGACCTAAGCTGACTGAGTCTATAATTATGTACTATGTCATACCATACATTTTAAGTAAACCATCTGATATGGTTTATTAAAACCATTTTTACAACAACTTTTTGATACATTATTGCATATTAACAGTGAGGAACATAACTCTCAGAAAAACTGACTACAAAGCTAATTTAATGACTAAGTTCATTTAAAAATATTGGCATTTAACTGCTACTCTCTGCTTCATCTTTTGTTTTAAGGATATGTCATATGACTAATTGAAAACATAAATGTATGAAAGAAAACAACTCCTGTAACTGAAGCTTAGTTGCAGTAAGTCAAACATGACTAACTCAAAGGCTATCATGAGCCAAATAAATGAGGTTTAAGTTTATGTGGGCTGCAAAAAACACACACAAAAGCTTCAATTTTCATAGAAAGGTAGGTTTACTTTGATGGAGACATGATGATTACAAAGGGCTGAAATAAATAAGTCATCCTATCTAATAAAAGAGTAATATGCAAATTGACTGTCACTCTAACAGACAAGATGGCCGCCCCCATGTGGTTAAAGATGGTTGCCCCCAGGTGGACACAAGATGGCCACCACAAGATGACCAGCAGGGAGGGCAGTTGTGGACAATGGACAATGAGACGAGCAGGGGAGGGCAGTTGGGAGAAACCAGACCTGCAAGGGAGGGCAGTTGGGGAACCAGGCCTGCTAAGTAGGAAAGTTGAGGGGGACCCAGGCCTAAAGGTGAGGGCAGTTGGGGAGAACAAGGCCTACAGGGAAGGGCAATTGCGGGGGTTGGGCGGGGAAGACCAGGCTTGAAGGGGAGTGGAGTTGGGTGGGACCAGGCCTGTAGTGAAAAGTAGGATAGGGTGACCAGGCCAGCATGGGAGTGCAGTTAAGGGGAACCAGGCATGCAGGGGAAGGCAGGTGAGGGTGACAAGGCCAGCAGTAGAGGGCAGTTAGGGATGACCAGGCTGGCAAGGGGGAGGGGAAGTTAGAGGTGACCAGCCTGGAGAGGAGGACACTTGGGGGCAATCAGGCTGGCAGGGGAGGGCAGTTAGTGGTGACCTGGCTGGCAAGGGAGGGCAATTGGGGTGACAGCACCAGGACAAGAGGGCAGTTGTGGGTGACCAATCGTTAAGGGAGGACAGTTAGTGGTGATCAGGCCAGCAGGGAAGGGCAGTTAGGATCACCAAGCTGGCAGGGGAGGGCAGTTATGGGCAAATGGGCTGTCAGGGAAACACTTAGACACCAATTAGGCTGGCAGGGGAGTGGTTAGGAGGTGATCAGGCTGGCAGGCAGGCAGAAGCGGTTAAGGGCAGTCAGGCAGGCAAGCAGGTGAGCAGTTGGGAACCAGCAGTCCTGGATTGTGAAAGAGATGTCTGACTGCCCATTTAGTCCTGATACCACCAGGATCATGCCTAAACGGGCAGTCGGACATCCCCTGATTGGAGAATGTGCAGGCTGGGCTGAGGGACAACCTCCCTCCACGCACGAATTTTGTGCACCAGGCCTCTAGTTGTTTACATAAAAATAATAGAACATTTTAATCAAAATTAATATTTTTTCTTGAACATACCAGACACTGAGTGACTACAAATTAATGGGCATAACGCAAATAAACCAAATTTTTTTTGTTCTCTGAAAGTAAAATATTTCCTGTTGTTGTGCGTACTAAACAATTGGCAGTCTGCTGCTAAAATATTTGCTGCTAGTATTAGTGGAGAGAAATGATGTTCCTGCATGTAAGGTGTATAAGGGAAATGAATGCAACATGATTATAGTAATCAGTCATTAGTGAACAGTGTAGTTCATTATTAATAACTAGGGGCTGAGTGCACAAATTTGTACACCTTGAAAGGAACTGTGGTCCATGAGGCTACAATAGGAATAGGGGTGGGTCTTTGCCCATCCTCTGTGGCCCCCAGTCTCCTGTCTGCTGGCAGCCCTGCTCCCATGTGCTTATGGCACAGAGCAATTGGGTCTGGCACCAGTAGCGGGTATGAGTGGGGCAGATGCCATCAGTGGGTGTGAGTGGTGGCTGCTGCTCTGATCGCCCTTCAGGAGCAGGGGGTGATGGAGAATCCCTCAGGGGCAATCGGGTCCAGCAGCTGCCACTTGCACCCAATGATGGCTCTGAGTTATTGGGACTGGCGCTGGGCACTGGCAGCAGGTGTAAGTGGCGGCTCCAGTTCTGCCTCTGGGTGCAAGCTGGGTCTGCACCAGCAGCAGCTGTGAGTGCCCAGCAGAACTGTGGCACGGGGGAGCAAAGATTTTTCAGTAACCACCAGAAGCTGGCCTTAATGAAAGCAACTGGTGCCCAAAGTAACTTTGGTCTGGGGCCCCCAGTCACCTGCTAAACCATCCTGCCAAGGCCAATGCCAATGCCTGCCATGTTCAGCACACACCTTCTGGTGGTCAGTGCACATCATAGTGACTGGTTATTCAGTTATTTGGTTGTTCCAGTTGTTCTGCCATTTATTCTATTACATATTAGCCTTTTATTATATACTAGTAGGGTATGCATAACAGGATATTGTAAAAATTAAGTTACAAAATTTTTATTAAGAGATTTTTACCTACCATTATATTAGCCGGGCTGAAAAAATATTCGTTGTGAGCAACATGCAACCCGTGAGGCAAGAGTTTGACATGCTTGTTGTTAATCATTGTTTTATCATGTTAATTACTGACTGTTAACCATCCTGTACTCACCTATGTAAAACATGGATGTGTCTATCATTTTACTTTTCATCCAATCCCACAGGTTTCCTTGCTTTGCTTTTTCCCATCTCCCTAATCTATCACCAATGGATTTCTTTTCTTTTTTTCTTTTTTGTAATGTATAAAATAAGGTGCAACTGACATTATCCAGAGCATTAGTTTAATCCATTTGGATTTTGCTTCCTGGCAATTATGGACAGTTACGTTCAAGTAAGTACACAAAAGTTCTTCACAGGTTTGAATATTTCTTAGGTTGTCATTATTATGATATACAACATAATTAAAATTCATCTAAAATTACCCACTGTTTTAAGTGTTTTTAGTATAATGGTCTGTAAATAATTGAAACCTGAGAAGTTTAGTTAATAAAAGTGGCTAGGCATTGTGTAGAGTTTTCATGGTTTTTAAAATTTTATTTCAACCTGGTAGTACCTGATTTTTTTCCCACACAACATATTTTTTGCTGTATAATTTTAAGCATAATATACACTACATAATATCTGCATTTTATGAAATTTCAGTTAAGTTGAAACTTATTTATTAGAAACTTTCTATCCTTTATGAAATTGATTGTTCTAGACCCTATTTGTATAAGCTTGTATTCCTATTTATCCAATTTCATTTTTTTCTACTGGTTACTTATAAATCTATCCTCAAAAGTCAATTACCTGTTTAATTAGGGTATTCAGAAAAAAGAGCAGATTTTATTTTTCTCAGAACTCAAGTCGCTTATTCATTTCCTCAGGAATATCTGATCATTAGCTTATATCCAAATTTTCTAAAACTTTATATCTGTTTACTATTATTAGCCCCAAATTCAACTTTGTAAAAAGTCATGTCTTTTTAACTCATTAGGAAATGCTATAATTAATGAACATAATACATAAATTAATATATTTTTATTAACCATAATATTTAGTCTAATAATAATAAAGTATTTCTAAATATTTAGTTGTGGTATTCTAAAGACAAGTTTTTTCACAATATACTGACATTTAATATTTCTACCTCTACTCTGTATTTCATACATTTCAAAATTCAATAAAATAATTGATAACATCCAAGTGAATTATATTAAGATTATATATCATGTACAATTTTTTGTTAATAAAACATAAAGATTATATGGAAAGGTGCTAAGTATAATATCAAAAACTTTTGAAAATGAGAAAACTAAATCATATAATATATGAAAACAACTCAACTTTATGAACTGTCATAAATATTAAATAAATTAATGATGTTATCATTTGTATTAATATTGACATCATTGTCTCTATATATTTTAATTTAAAAATCTTCTTAAATTTATAAATATAATAGGTCATTTTTAAACACATTTGACAATCCAAAATACCAGCTCTATAACAAAAAATACTAAGAGAAACCAGAGTTGGTTTGTTTGTGTCTATGACACTAATTTTTGTGTTTGGGTCCTAGTTTGTTGTCTCAAGAAATCAAAGAATGAATTCATAGACAAAGAGATGAGCAAAAGCAAAGTTTATTAGAGACAATAAAGTAACAAAGCTCTCTGCAGCAGAAAGGAGTCCCCAGTGGGTTGCCTCAGAAGCTTCTTTGTCTAGAGGTCAATATGTGTCCTGCTAACTTTCCATTGGTATGTTCAAAGAATTCTGCCCTAGCAACATCCTTACATTTTAAACTACAGGGACCCTGCTTAAATTTCTCACCTGGTGTTTCATCCCAGGACCAAAGCCTTTGTTCTTGTGCTTTCACATGGGACAGGGTGTGTCTGAAGAACTGGTCTAGGTTCCCACCTGCAGGGTTCAGTAGCTCCTCCCTTTACATTATCCATCCCTCCCCTTTCCCCAGTCCTGACCCTAACTGCCTAGCAGTTCTATTATCTCCTCACCTCTAACTATATTGTGAATTTGCAGTTAGTTAAGTAAAGGACCCACTACAGAATACACTGAATGAATTAAGCAGATATTAATATATGTTTGTAGCACACTAATATGTGTGTCTTTTACTCTGAAATTTATATTCATTTCAGTATATTCTCTTTTCATCACATAAGATGAAGTTGCCAGTGAAAAATTGTGGAGCAGAAATTAGGAGTGATATGCTTTACAATTCCAATACACTATTCACAGGTGCTATATCATTGCAATGAATTATAGCTTTGGGCTTTTAGAGTGGGAAAAAAGAGAGAGTATTTAAAATCCAGGTGTGGGCTTTCACTAGTATTGGGGGAAAAAATAATGACTCCCCTTAACGTTCAATTCAAAGGCTTACTGAATAGTGATTATTACTTGCTTAAATTTCTATATTCATTACCAGTATTTCTCTAAGTACTACTTACTACAAATCTATATCTTATATATTTTGCATTTTGCAAACTAATATATTCAAAGAAGGTCAAAACATTTCATAAACTGAACCTATTCAGTAGGAGGCAAATTTATACTAACTCATACCACTGGCATAAAACACTGAGATAATCTGGTTTATGTCATTATTTTATAACTGGGGTAATTGATGACTAGAAGTATTAACAGAGTTATACAACAATACAGAGCAAGTCAGTGGCAACGCCTGTCAAGTCTCTAGTGTATTTTTTCTCTGTATAATAATTATGGATAATTTATTATTTTGACATGTCACATATGGTATTTGTAAGGAAAAACTGGATTGAAAAATACATTTTAATCTTTCAATATCACTGCTTTTTTTTTGGCTTACAGTTCTAAAAATGTTATCAATAAAATGGAAGATATACTTTCATTTTATTTGAATTCATAAAATTAATACATTTGAAAGACAGTAGGATTAAAAACAAACAAACAAACAAACAAAAAAGCCAAAACAGTTGAACCGAAGGAAGGTAAAGGCAGGAAGAAGGTCCTGATAGGAAAATGTAAACATCTAGCAGGTTCCCTGGAGGAATTGACTCTGAGTATGACCCACCGTGAGATAGGGATGCTCTCAAGAGTTGAGCTACTAGATTTCTCCCAGTGATGGGTGTAGATATAGAGAAATAGTTTACTATCTACACTAATCAAAGGGTAACATGCTAATTGACCATGCCTTCTTGACACCCATCAGCCAATCAGGAGTGAGTATGCACATTTACCCAACAAAGATGGTGGATTAATTTGCATATGCAGATACAAAGCTGCCGGGCATGAGGTGGGATGCTTGCATCATTGCCATGGTGATGACGCAGGCATTCCGCACCACCCCAGCCACTCAGGGCCTCTGGGCAGGTGGGAAGGCAGGAAGGCGGAAAGGTGGCTCTGGCAAGAGCAAAGGTGGTGCCAGCAGCCAGGGGAAGGCAGGCCCATTTTGGCACAAATCTTCATGCATCAGGCCTTTAGTAAGCAATATATTTATACTGCTCCAATCAGCATGTTTTTAGTCTTAAGCCACATTACATTTGTTGTTTGATCATTTCTTTTATAGCATACATAATTTTCATACAAAATTTTCCAAATTTTAATGAAGTGATAATGTAAATAATTTCAACAGTTTTCTTAGGTGGACTGTAGACTAGAGTCTTAAGGCTTCCATAGAACGGAATTAATAAAAGTAACACTTTAAAACATGATTTTGAACAAATCAACTCAGAAATTGTAAAACTATGTAGTTAAACAAGTTTTAAGTTGTTTGTTGTAATTTTATAATCTTGGTTAAGCTTAATGTTATTTAAAATGATTATCTTAATGCAACCTGAAGTATTATAGTTCTAATATTGTCATGAGCAAAGAGAGCCAAAGAGGGAAATTACGAATTAGTTTATATGACTGTGTGAGTTTAAAGAAAGAGAGAATTTGAGAGAGAGAGACTGTCCTTTACTTAAGCCTTACTACCACTACCATTTCCAATACACCCCCCATATAGATAGTAAGCTCAAGGTCATGTGTAAAGTAGAATCATAGCCATTGTGACAAATTGTAGATATGTAATCTACTGAGAGAAACTCATGCAGTGTGCTTCTTTATTGTTTTATTTTACAGAATCCAGAAACATTTTGACATTATTCTCTCCATCATGTTTCCCCATAGGTATAAAGTTTCTTATCTTCATACACCTAATTATGGATTGACAAGGACATCTCAGCATTTGAGTAACTACAATAAAACATATGGATCTTAGTGAACTTGGTTATAATACTCTTTTTCACATTAGCAGTGGGAAAATTTTGTGTCTATGGAATATGTCAGCCAATGAATAATTACTAAATTAATTTTCATCATCTGTTCTACATAGATGGTAATTTCCATCATGTCAAATTTTTAGAAGGCAGTTATTAAACTAAAATAATTATGCAGAATAGGGTAACAACTCTGTGAGTAGAGAGTAAACTAAGCCTTACATGTGCCCAACTCAACATTATTCTGAATAAAACTAGGGAAGAACAGCATGAATGTGGGCTTAATGAAATATATTATTATTATTTGATAACATTGCTTTAGGCAAGTTATTTGGCAAGTATCTATAAAATAAAGACTACAAATATAACTTTACTACAGAGATTTTAAAATGTCAGAGACAACACTTTGGCCATTTTATTTTATACAGCAATTATAATTTTATTTGTCTATAGACTTATCTATACATGTAAAAGGCTAAATGACCAACATGTGTCCATCCAACCGTCTGACTGACTGACCAGCTGGTACATAGGATGGGCACTGGCAATTTAAAAATAAATGTTGACTCATGCATGAGTGATACATATAAAGCTCTCACAGACTCCAACCTCATATGTGTGTTTCTATCTGTCATTGTCCATGGTGAATTTGGTGTTTTTGTTGACATTTCTATTATAAAAAAAGGGCAAATAGCAATATTAAAATATTTCTTCTAATTAATTTCCTTTCAATGTGCATGAATCCATGAACCAGGATACTAGTCAAATATAAGAAAATGTTAGCTGAAGAGGAAACGGCTTCTGATGGGAGGTGTTGCTAGGATGGAGTCTGAGAGAAGGGCTATACAGACAATGGTTCTAAGAATTCACTCTGATTTCAATTTTATTACTCTATCACATGAGACGTATTATATTCAAGACCCTTGGAAATGAACATCCTTTCTCTTTAAGTTTATTTGGGAAGAAACAATAAAGAACCACCTTTACTGCTTTTCTAGTAAATTGACTCCTACCAGCAACTGAAATTAAGTATTTCTACTTCATAATTTGATTACTATGATAGGTTCAATTATATTTCATTGGCATTCTCAGAGGTTAACATAGTAATGTAAGCAACTTTATGTGGTTCAGTCTATTGTTTGGTATTTTCTTGTTAGTTATGAATAATGTCTATATGAATATAGTACGTCCTCAGGTTACGTTAGAGATCTGTTCCTATGGTGCAATGTAACAGGATTTTTTGCTGGAACCCACCTACCTAAGCACCTTCATTACTCACATGGAGCACATACACAGTAGTAATGAAGTGAAACAGTAAAAATATTTAAAAGAAAGATAACAATCCCTGATCTTTACTTGTGATGAATAAATAAAACCTTAAAGCACATATGTACATCCTCAAAATTACAAAACTATTTTTTATATAAATAAATGGGATGTGGCGATGTAATCATGAAATAATGTACATTGGGTCTGACATAACTCGAGGACTGCCTATATAGTGTTCATATGCAGTCTTATGTTCTTAATGCTATCTATAATTGACAAATAGAACTTAAGGGGGTAAAAGTTACTCAACTTCCTTAATTTTTTTATTTATTGATTGATTTTAGAGGAGATAGAAAGGGAGAGAAAGAGAAACAGAGACACATTGATTTGTTGTTCCACTTATTTATCATTCGTTGGTTGCTTTTTGTATATGCCCTGACCAGGATAGAGTCTACAACCTCCACACTCTAACCACCTGAGCTACCTGGCCAGCACCTATTCTACTACCCTTTAAAAATAAAAATAAAAAAAATTATTTTTAAAGACACTATCTCCTTTGAACAATTAATAAATTATATGGATATTAATTATTAAACTAATTCTCAAAGGCTTAAATAGTAATGTGAATATTAAGTCTTGACTTCAGTTTAGTTTTAAAAATAATTAATAATCATTTATTTTTTCTTTGATAAGTTTTTATGTAATATGTTTTTATGTTAAATTATTAAAAATAATTTTAATCTATAAGTGAAATTCAAGTACATTTGATAGATTTTTTTAACTGCTGTTCAGTATTGGGTCTTAAAAATATATGTCAATATGATTAATATTTATGTAATACTAGAGGCCCAATGCACAAATTCGCGCATGGGTGGGGTCTCTTGGGGTAGCCTGCGGAGATTGGGCCCCAACTCATGCCCCCAGCCTCACAATCCCACAGCCTCACAGCTTCACCTGGGACCCTACCTTGGCCTGGTGCCACCCCCTCACCTGCTCCCCCTTCTACCTCCAGGGCAATTGATTGGGGCTGGGCTCCCCACCTGTCTCCCTGAGCACCTGGGAGTCAGATGCGGACTCAGGCCCCTGGTGCTGCCACTGGCAAACATCTGCTCACCTGCTCCACCATCCCCTGCACTCGGGCTCTTGAAGGGGTGTGTTTTGTGCTTCCCCCAGGTGGTCAGTGCACGTCATAGTGAGCAGTCAAACTCCCAGTTGAACTACTGCCCCAGGGGAAAAATTGCATATTAAGCTTTTATTATATAGAATAATGATTTCCATATGTTCATATTATTTTCATATTTTATAGTTTTCAAGTATGGAAATAAAAACAATATGTGGGAGAAGGGATATTAACATTTTTCTAAAGAATATTTCTTAAATATATAAGTAGACTTAAACACACATACACACATATGCTAATGTAATGTTACTAAATATTGTAATAGTACAAATGGACATTTCCATCACTTTTGTTAGATGATCATTAAAAAGGGATAGAAAATTATTTTTAAAGCTCCAAAACTTATTTTAAAGTGAACAAATGAACAAAATTATATTTTACCCTTTTAGTACACTGAGCAATTAATACTCAAAGTATAGTAATCACTGTCATTAGTTTAATTAGCTTAATTGGTGGTATAACAATTTGAAGGACAAAGTTCTCATAAATTGGAAATGCATTCCTATGAACATAATAACCATTTTCCAATTCTTTCCCCCAATTTTATTCCCACAAATTAAAAAAATAAGTTAAAACTCTTATCTTTGACTTTATAGTAAAGAAAAAATATTAATAATTAATATTGTAAAAATAAATGATGGTTTGACATGAAATTTTATGGACACACACAAAAATGATGAATAAAGTTGATAAAGTAGAATCAAACATTTTGCAATATATAATAAGGTTCATTTTAGTTTCCAATATTTATCTTCATATGGTACTCTGATGTCAAAATCTCTAAGAATTTAAATAACATATTTTAAAATAATTTGAATTAATATACATATTCTACACTTTAACAACGTGAACTTTACCTTATTCTTTATCTTTGTTTACTATTTCCTACACTAATTAATTACTTCTTTCACAGAAAATAACTTTGTCTAAGTGTATTTACTGTACTTTACCAGTATAATATTTTATTTAAATACTATAGAATTAATACAACTGTATTAATTCTGACCCAATATCAATAGGAGATATTATATGTCATTTAAAAAAATTCTAATATGTTTGTTTGCCTACTGACAAGAGGAAAAATAAATGGGGGGAGAATCCAAGATGGCGGCATAGGTAAATACCTACACTGCTGCCTCGCACAACAATTTCAAAACTACAACTAAAATACAGAACAGACATCATCCAGAACCACAGGAAAGCTGGCTGAGTGGAAATTCTACAACTAGAGGGAAAGAGAGGGGCTCCCGGAGACCCAGAGGAGCTGCAAAAAGCTGAGGTATAGAGACGCGCGAGTGGAGAGAGCGGGTGCTGGAGTACCTGGCTAGCTTTTCTCTGGCAGGAGGGAAATGGAGACTCTCAAAGGCACTGAACCCCTTATCTTATGACACTAAACCCCAGATCCAGCCGAAACTCATAAGGGGGGAGTTTGGACTGTGAAAAGGGAGAGGTACACGGAATTTGGGGGATTCACAAAAGATCAGAGGGCTGGTAGCACGCACAGCACTACGCACAGAGGACAGATTGCTGATTATGCCCCTGGCTTTCCCAAGTGTGTGGGAGACAGACCCTCCCAACTGTGCCACTTCTGACTCCATTAAGCCCCAGTTTCGGGTGAAACCCTGAGGACCTAAACTTGTGTGGTCCTGGTGCGCAGGGGAGCTGGAAAAGCAGCTGTCTGGAGGCACTGCGGGCACACGCGCAAAGGACCGCTCCAGCCATTACCCAGTCACATGAGACTCAGGGGCCGGAGGGCGGGGCCGACTGGAAGGCAAGGGGGTCCCTTAAGCCCTGAGACTCCACCCATCCCAAGCTCAACAGAGAGGCTTCTGTGGTTTTGAAAGTCTGGTATCATAGGGCTGAATCCAACAGAATTTCTCCCAGCATAGTGAAAATGCCGAGACATGGGAAAGGATCACAAACAAAAGAAATGGAGGAAAAGAAACGACTGGATATAGAGTTCAAAACCACGCTTATAAGGTTTTTCAAGAATATGCTAGAAAAGTTGGATAAAATTAGCAAGAGCCAAGAGGAGATGAAAAAGGACCAACTAGAGATGCAAAAGATTCAACTAGAGATGGAAAAGGTCCAACTAAAGATGAAAAAGGACCAACTAGAAATTAAACATACACTGACTGAAATAAAAAGTATTATAGAGTCCTAACAGCAGACTAGAGAAAGGCAAAAATCAAGTAAAAAATTTGAAATATAAAGAAGCAGAAAACATTCAACTGGAAAAGCAAGAAGAGAAAAGAATCCAAAAATGTGAAGATAATGTAAGGAGCGTCTGGGACAGCTTCAAGTGTACCAACATCAGAATTGTGGGGGTGCCAGAAGAGAGAAAGCAATATACTGAAAACCTATTTAAAGAAATAATGACTGAAAACTTCCCACATCTGGTAAAAGAAATAGACTTACAAGTCCAGGAAGCACACAGAACCCCATATAAAAGGAATCCAAAGAGGACTACATCAAGACATATCATAATTAAAATACCAAGAGCAAAAGACAGAGAGAATATTAAAAGCAGCAAGAGAAACAGTTCATTACCTATAAGGGAGCACCCATATGACTGTCAGCTGGTATCTCAACAGAAATGATGCAGGCCAGAAGGGAGTGGCAAGAAATATTCAACGTGATGAATAGCAAGGTGATTGATGTCTCTCTTTCATCTATGTTTCTAATTCTCTATCCCTCTCCCTTCTTCTCTGTAAAAAATCAATAAAATACATATATTTTTTAAAAAGACATTCATACTTTAGGATTGAAAAGTGAAAATTTTAAGTTTTTAAAAATTATTTCTGAAAAATGAGGTAATGTTTTCTATTAGTTTCCAATATCAAGAATATGTCCTAATGAAAGCAGGAAGTTATTTAATTCAGGAAACTAGGAGACTTACATTTATCAGAAGAGCTGCCTGAACAGACCATGTTCCTTTCAGAACAACAATGCATGTTTGTTTTTTCAAGGGAACAGTGGTACATTTCAAAACTTAAAAGATGAGCAATCAGGAAACCATACCAAAAATATTGACTCCAAGACCATACTTTTTTTTATAGTCTCCACAGACAAATTTTTTGACCCAAATGTGACATCCACAAAGCTAGATAAAAATACTTGGTTACAGCTCAGTTTCTACACTTCTTACATCATAGCTGCAGAGAAATGGCCCTCACCCCCAAATATTCATATCTACCTTCCTAATCTGGTCCACATGTAGCTACTTGGCAAAAGCTATGTTCTATGCCAGATCTGAATCATTTGGAAGTTTGGGAATCCTAGTGTTTAGTATTCCAGTCTCTGCTGCACAATAAGACACATGAGAGTAAGCCATTCTGTAATAGCTAACAATGAGATATCTTTAAATTGCTTATTTCAGCTTGTATGCCTTCACCCAATGGTCTGCAAAAATTTTTGTTGAAAATCTAAGCATTCAAACATTGCTGTAGTCATTAGCATTCACAAAGCACCTGTATTATACACATTAATGAAATTACAAATTCTTGGCTCTAATTCTTTGAGTATTAAAAATATCTGGAGCTTAATATTCAAAGACTATTTTAGCTATCATTCTATAAGTTTACTATATCCCAGTTTTATTGAAAATGAGCTTATTAACTCAGCTCTCACTTAGCTTTTACTAATTAAGCATACACTATTTTTAAACAATGGAGAAAATGGCATTTTGTTTCATGTGACTGGCTTAATTACAATGTTTATGCTTTAGATGAGAAGGGAATATAAAGGTTATTTTTAATTAAAATATTCTGTATCAGAAGACTCAACTTGAACACATCATGCACTTAGCACTCCTATATTTGCAGGGTTTAGAAATATTGCTAGTATTATTACCTACTCTTAATACTACATTTTTTTAAACTAAAAAGCTAAATGAGCTATTCTAAGCACTTAAAATGCTTATTTTAAAAAATTATGGGGAAGAAATTATTAAAATCCTGGTTTTCTTTATGAAAAAACATCTATAAAAGAAATACCATGAACAAAATAAGAACTTGGCAAATAATAAGACTTTATTTTCATCAGATTGTTTTTTAGCCTTATATTGGTTAGCTATTGCTGTGTAACAAATTGGACAAACTGCATGGCTTTAGACAATACATTTTTATTATCTCAGAATTTCTGTGAGTTGGGAGTGGCAAGTTCAGCTGGGTATTCTGCTAAGCATCCCATATGGTTGCAATCAAGCTATTTACTTGAACCCATTCTCAGAAAGTAGACTATGGAAAAGTCCATCTCCAGGTTCACATGGGGTACTGGTAGAATTCATTTTCTTCCATCTATAGGATCTTGGGTATTGGCAGAAAGCTGCACTTAGATCTTTGCCAGGTGAGTCGAGCAACATGGTTGCTTAAGTCTTCCAGGGCACCCAAGACTGGTTTGGCTCAGTGGATAGCACTTCAGTCTGTGGACTGAAAGGTCCGAGGTTGGATTCCAGTCAAGGGCATGTATCTTGGTTGCATGTACATCCCCCGGGGGGTTGTGCAGGAGGCAGCTGATTTATGTTTCTCTCTCATCGATGTTTGTAGCTCTCTGTCCCTCTTCTTTCCTCTCTGTAAAAAATCAATAAAATGTATATTTTTTAAAAATGAAGTCTTTCAGGGCAGCTAAATAGAGAATCTCTAGAGTCAGTCAGCTAAAATATGGAGCCTCATATAATGTAACATAATCACAGACCTTCTATTTCAACAACTTTGTCATATTTTTTTTCGTATTGATTGTTTTACAGAGAGGAAGGGAGAGGAATAGAGAGTTAGAAACATCGATGAGAGAGAAACATCGATCAGCAGACTCCTGCATACCCTCTACTGAGAATGTGCCTGCAACTAAGGTACATGCCCTTGACCGGAATCAAATCTGGAACCCTTCATCCACAAGCAGATTCTCTATTCACTGAGCCAAACCAGTTATGGCAACTTTGTCATATTTTATTCATTAGAAGTAAGTCACACATTGTACCCACATCTAAGGGCTGGGAGGTAGTAGGGTGCTGTTATAAAAGTGTCAACACCAGCAGGCGGGAATTTTAGAAAGCCACTCTGAAGTGTCTGTCAGATACATTTCACCTGGCAGCTTCCAGCAATTCTTGTCCCTCACAAATGTAAAATACTTCCGAACCAACATCCAAAATCTCCAAAAGTCTCATAATAATTTGATTACAGCATCTGCTCAAAAGTACAAGATCTAAATTAAGTTTATATTTGGATGAGTTCCCCTAGGTGTAGTTCCTCTTGATTCATTGATCTCTAACACTAAAGAGACTGGTTATTTCTCTTTCCCCATCCACGCCACATATAATAGTGAGACAGGCACAGGATCACAGCTATAAACTTTTCCGTCCATAAAAGGGAAGTAGAAGAAAGTCAGTGGTCTCTCTCAGTTTTGAAATACAGCTGAACAAATGTTGTCTATTGCCTTGATTTGGTTTCAATGCCTGGGAAGATCTGCCGTGATCCTCAGCTCCCTCTCTAGGCCCTTGGTTCTATCCTTCAACATACCCTTCCTTTTTCATGAGAGAGAGCTCATGTTTTATCAGGCGACCTTAATAGTAGACTGTTGGTACTCTGGAAGCCTCCTCTCATCATTCTGAAAATTCATTGAAAACCCATTTTTTCAGGCCTTTGTCTGACTTTTTAAGTACCTTTAAGCTGAATAAAGAGTATACCTTTTAAACATATGTTATCTATTCTCCTTATCTCCCTACATAGGTGCAAGTTAGGGCCTGCCTAAAATGATGCAGAATCTCTTCCTACACAATTCTTTGTTAATGTTTTATCTGAAATGCTTTTTATTAGATACAGTGGTATCTCGAGATACGAGTGCCCTAACATGAGATTTTTTGAGATACAAGCCGTCCAGCGAGCGATTTTTTGCTTTGAAATACGAGCGACATTTGAGATATGAGTAATCGCATGGATTGGCCGGCTACACATGACCCGTTTACCATGACTCCAGAGGTCTCATAGTTTCCCACGCCTCAGTCATTGTGCTTGTTTACCTAGTTGTTCAAGCATCTTTTGTGCATTTACATACTTTATCACATTTCTTTTTATAACTATGGGTCCAAAGAAAGCGAGTGGAAAGGTCAGTGCTCAGAAGAGGATGATGTCTATTGAATTAAAGCATGAAATCATAGAAAAATATGAGCAAGGTGTGCGAGTGGCTGACTTGGCGAGGCAGTACGGGCGTAGTACTTCAACGACATGCACTGTGCTTAAACAGAAGGAGTCGATAAAGGGCGTTACAATAATTTCTAAGCTCAGTAGCTCTCTCCATGAAAAGATGGAGAATCTACTGATGGTGTGGGTGATGGAGAAGCAGCTTAAAGGAGATACATTAACACAGGGCATCATATGCGAGAGGGCACAAGCGATTTAAGGTGATTTGCTGGAGCAGACCCCTCGCACTTCCAGAGATGAAGCATCGAAAGACTCATTTAAAGCCAGTAGAGGCTGGTTTGATAACTTCAGGAAAAGGTCCGGCATTCACTCCATCGTCAGGCATGGTGAGGCAACAAGTACCGATGTGAAGACAGCTGAGGATTACCTCAAAACTTTTTCCGAATTGATAGAAGCCAAAGGATATATCACCCAGCAAGTCTTCAACTGTGATGAGACAGGGCTTTTCTAGAAGAAGATGCCGAATAGGACTTATATAATGGCAGAGGAGAAGGCAATGCCAGGCCACAAACCCAGGAAGGATAGGCTAAACTCTCGCACTGTGCGCCAATGCCAGTGGCAACTGCAAGATCAAGCCTCTGCTTGTATACCATTCGGAAAACCCCAGAGTCTTTAAGTCACGTAAGATTTTAAAAGATAAACTGCAAGTTATGTGGAGGGCAAACCCGAAGGCATGGGTCACCAGGCAGTTCTTTGTGGAGTGGGTAAACCTGGTTTTCGGCCCTTCTTTTAAGAAATATCTATAGGAAAACAACCTAACCATGCAAGCCCTCCTTGTCCTCGACAATGCTCCTGCTCACCCACCGAACCTCGAAGATGAACTCCTCGAAGAGTTCAAGTTTATAAAGGTTGTCTACCCACCTCCCAACACTACTCCTGTCCTGCAGCCCATGGATCAGGAGGTGATTTCTAATTTTAAAAAGCTGTACATCAAGCACCTGTTCCGGTGCTGCTTTGAGGTGATGGAGAACACAAACCCCACCCTTTGAGAGTTCTGGAAGAACCACTTTAATATCGTGATATGCCTCAGTATTACTGATCAGGCCTGGCTGGGTGTTACAAGGAGGACTTTGACCTCTGCATTGAAGAAGCTGTGGCCTGAGGCTGTAGCCAAAAGGACCTTCTAAGGATTCCAATCCGAGGTGCCAGTGGAGGAGGAGATAGTGTCTCTGGGAAAATCCATGGGCCTGGAGGTGGATGAGAGAGATGTGAATGAGCTCATCAAGGAGCACTCTCTGGAACTCACCATGGAGGAGTTACAAGAGTTGCAGTCTCAGCAACATGCAGAGGTTCTCCAAGAAATTGGTTTCGAGGAGGAGCCAAAGGTGGAGGAGATCTCTACAAGTGAGATAAAGGAGATCTTAGGAATGTGGAAGAAGAAAAGAAACACCCTGAAAAAGTTGCTACTGGTCATGCATCAGAGCTATTCAATGAAACTTGCCTCACCCATTTCAGAAACATGAAACTTGCCTCACCCATTTCAGAAACATTCTGAAAGGGAGGAAGAGGCAAACCACATTGGACACATTTTTTTTGAAATTGGCCAAAAATGCAAAGACCAGTAGCAATTAAGTTCAGTGAAGATTAGTTAAGTTACTTTCAGTTTAGGGAAAGAGTGTAACGAGTAGGTAAATACACTTTATAAAACCAGTTTATTCCTTTACATTCTCTTTTATTATGTTTTTATACAATATTTGTCATTTATAAATACATTTTTCTTATTCAAAAACACATAACAAGAACAACCGGGGTGGCATTTTGGGGGCTGGAACAGATTAACTGCATTTCAATTGATTTCAATGGGGACATTTGCTTTGAGATACAAGCAACTTGATATACAAGCAAGGTTACGGAACGAATTAAACTCGTATCTCGAGGTACTACTGTAGTTTTATTTTTTTCAGTTTTTCATGAACCATTATTCTACTTTTATTATCTGTTTGCTCCTTTTTTTTCTACACCAATTAGTACCATCTCAATGTTTCGTTTAATTGATGCGTTTTGAAAGCAGCTTCCTATACAGGGAAACAGACTCTAATACGTGGGAAGGAATCCCTATTGTAAAAGCATTATAACAATTCTGACATAATAAGAGGGGAATTCAGTTTTTATTTGCAAAGATTACTTAAAAAGATATGGTTACAAAGTAGTTTTCATTAGATCAATCAAGGAACCCTATTTTCAGGTGATTTTTGTGAAATGGCATTACAATTCAGGTATGTAGTGTTTTTCAAGCTCATGCTATGTAAGATATTTAAATGCATGCTTAAAAAGACTTTCCAGTATTAAAATAACAACTTTAATTATGCTTTAATTTTAAAACTTCCAGGTGTTTTTTTATGTATTTTTACCTAACAAAATATAAAAGTTTTTAATTAATTTTTAAATCAAAAACAGAAGAGCACAGAATCTGACAAAAATTTTCAATTAGAGTACAAATATATTTATATTTTGATATGTTAAGAAATTAGTGACAGAAAAATATGACATTGAGATCATGCATATAATTTAAAAAAATAGGAAATGAAGATATTATTCAGCAGTAATGTGGAATATTTACAAATTTTAAGTCAGGAAAGTGACATGGTTAGAATTAAGTTTTAAAAATATAACTCCCAAAACAAGACAAAGAATTCAGAGGAGAGCTTAGAAAAGTGGAATATCTTATGAGAATCAATTTCTAACCCTGTCCTCTGACAATCTTTACACTAAACAAGCAAAGACATATGGGGACACACATTCTTTTACAGAATTTTGACCAATCCATCTGTTCTTATTCTTCATTTAAATCATTCACATTCACCTGTCTTTGGTTCTGAGACATGGATTGGCATACTTTCACTGACATCCATTTCTGTAGGTACTTGGTATTTAGTTATTTTATATATGCTTAGCTCTCCATAGACTGTCAGGGATCTTACAGACTTTCCTTTTCAAGTATTTGTCTTTTAAGTGTGTTCAGCAGGTCCTTGAACAATGTTGCCTTATTCAACATAAATTTGTTATTATGTTGATGAAAAAAGATCCATTTCCAAATGGGACCAATGTTTGTATGGAATTTTCACATTCTTTCCCTCCCCCCATGTCTGGATGGCTTTTCTCCAGGTGCTCCACTTTCTTCCCACATTCCATAGATGTACATGATAGATATTTCAGCATGTCTGAACTGTTCCAGTATGAGGTTTGTGGTTGTAGTGTGTGCCCTGTGATGGAAGGGCATCCTGTGCAGGGTGGCTCATGCCTGGTGCCCTGAGCTGCTAGAAGAGGCTCTGGCCACCTATGACCATAAACTGAAATAAATAAGTTGAAAAATAATTATCTTACATGTTTTTATTAATCTTCCTTAAATATATTATATCTTATGTCTATTTCAATGTTTAATGTTAGAAGTGTTTTAGATCTTTATTTAGAAACTAGAGACCTGGTGCATGAAAATTCATGCATTGGAGTGGGGGTCCCTCAGCCCGGCCTGCCCCCTCTCACAGTCTAGGAGCCCTCAGGGGCGGGAGGTGACCTGGCGATCAGGGGAAGGTGATGCCCCCATCACACCTCTGCTGCTGCCACTGCTGGCAGTGCAGGCCTCAGCTGGTCCTGGTTATTTGAGCTTTGGGTGGCTCTAGGTGACTGGTCAGCCACCATCCAAGGCTTGTCTGCACCTCGGTCTGGTCCTGAATGGCTGGGAGTCTCAGGGGATTAGGCATTGCCATCTTTGAGGGCATGGCAGTCAATTAGCACATTCCCTCCTTATTGGCTGTGGATGCTGCCATCTTTGTGAGGGAATGATATTTCCTCTTTATTAGATAGGATTTGTAACTGGAAATTTCATTAGGAACTTAAGTCTTACTTGAGTAAATTAGCCTATAGTAAAATTGTTTTCTTCATTTGTTGTTTCACTTGAAGTCACACTTTCCAAGAACCTATAAGTGACATTACCAGTAAGGAATTATTGTATTTTTTATTTCTCTAGTCATATTTTAAGTGAATTTAGGTACAAAACAGGAATACACATTGAATTAGAGGTTCAGCTAATCTCTTTTAACTGAAAGTCAATGATGATTTTCTTGCATATAATTCTTGGGTTTCTTTTATTTCACAATTATGTTTCTGAATATATATCTTGAATTTTTATGTAATTATAATCATATAGTATAATCTATAATAATAAAATCATAATATACTTATTAGACCGGATAATCTTCCAGACGAAGCCACGGTGCGAGGAAAGCCCAGATCTCGGGTGCTGGAAGGAAGCCCAGGTCCCAGATGCCAGAGGGAATCTGGTGCTGGCAGCTTGGGAAGGAAGGCCTACTCTTGAATGAATTTCATGCATTGGGCCTCTAGTAATCTATAGGAAGGAAGAAAAATAGGAAAAGTCACTATTTACAAGGATTGCAGAATTTGGGTGTAGTTTTGTTTTAATTTTAAAATTTATTGGGATAACATTGGTTAATAAGATTATATGTTTCAAATGTCGATTTCTATGGTACATGATCTGCATATTGCATGTGTGCCCACCATCCAAAGTAAAATCATCTTTTATCACCATCTGTTTGACACCTTTACCCTTTACTACTCTTCCCACTTTGTTCCCTCTGTGTTGTATGTATCTATGAGTTTTTGTTTGTTTGCTTTTCTTATTTGTTCATTTGTTACTTTCATTTTTATATTTTGCATATGAATTAAATCATATGATTCTTAACTTTTTATATCTGGCTTATTTCACTTAGCATGATATTCTCAAGACAGTCCATGTTGTTATAAATGGCAACATTTACCTTTTTTCTTATGGTTGAGTAGTATTTCATTGCATATATGTACCACATCTTCTTTGTCCAATCATACATCAAAAGACACTTTGGTTGTGTATATTTATTGGCCACTGGTAATAGTGCTGCAATGAACATAGGCATGCATATATCTTTGCAAATAAATGCTTTCATATTCTTCAGGTAGATACCCAGAGGAGGGATTGCTTGGTCATATGGTAGCCCTATTCTTAATTTTTTTTAATAACACTGTGCTGTTTTCATAGTGACTATATCAGTTTACATTTCTACCAGCACTAAATGAAGGTTCCTTTTTCTCAACAACCTCTCCAACACTTGTTATTATTTGCCTTGTGTATAATAGCTATTCTAACAGGTATTGTTCTGACTTCATTTCCCTAATAGCTAGTGAACTTGAACATCATTTCATATATCTGTTGGCCATTTGTATTTCTTCTTGGGAGAAGTGTTTATTCAGGACCTCTGCTCACATTTCAGTTTGCTTGTTTATGTTTGGTGTTGAGTTGGTATGCAGTCTTTATATATTTTGGATATTAATCACTTGGTGCTGGGGCCCTAACTGATTTTGCTCAGTAAACAGAGCCATTGGCCTTCAGACTAAAGGGTCCCAGGTTCGATTCCAGTCAAGGGCATGTACTTTGGTTGCAGTCATATACAAGTAGGAGGTGTGCAGGAACAGCTGATTGATGTTTCTCTCTCCTCGATGTTTCTAACTCTCTATTCCTCTCTCTTCCTCTCTGTAAAAAATCAATAAAATACTATGCTGCTGTAAAAAAGGAACTTTTACCACTTGCAACAGCATGGATGAACCTGGAGAGCATTACACTAAGCGAAATAAACCAGACAGAGAAAGATAAATATCACATGATCTCACTCATTTGTGGAATAAAATGAACAACATAGACTGTTGAAGAGAAACAGATCCAGAGTCAGAGAAACATTGATCAGACAGTTAAACCTCAGAGGGAAGGTAGGAGAGGGAGAGGGTAAAGGGGAGAGATCAACCAAAGGACTTGTATGCATGCATATAAGCCTAACCAATGGACACAAACACCAGAGGGGTGAAGGTATGAGTTGAGGGGATGGGAGTCAATGGGGGAGGATAAGGACACATATGTAATACCTTATCAATAAAGAAATAATAAAAATTGATACTCATTTTTGCAATTTATCACATGATTGCATATTTTCTGAAAGAAAATACATTGTTATTAAATAATCCTTAAAAATATATAAAATATTTTTTCAATACTTACTTATTGGTAGCCAAGCTAATTCTGTTAATATTTTTCATATAGAATGCTCCACAATGTGATGATAGCAAGAGCAGTCATTCATTGTAGATCACAGTGAATTACAAATGGCTAATTCAGGGATAAAGCACCAAAAAAATAACATGTAAAATCACCTTCCCTATATGGAAATATTTTCAGGCAAA
Organism: Lasiurus cinereus; assembly: GCA_011751065.1. Taxonomy (NCBI): domain Eukaryota; kingdom Metazoa; phylum Chordata; class Mammalia; order Chiroptera; family Vespertilionidae; genus Lasiurus; species Lasiurus cinereus. The sequence goes on from JAAGEH010002528.1 coordinate 32,484,280, forward strand.
CACATTATATTTAATTTCCAAAGATGAGTATTTTCCTTAAAATTAATACATATTGAATAAAAACATAAAGAAACATTTATTCATAGAAAACATGAAAATTGATCATGGAGGCAGTTTCTCATTCCCTTTTCAATATAAATGGAGTTCACAACTGCAGGAAAAATTCAGCTACTCTATTCCAAATATAACAAAAAGGGAAGGTGAGATAGGAAGAACTAGTGAGTTATAAGAGCACATGTAATAAATGTTCTCATTGGTTATGTGATCTACTTTATTTTTTTAAGTATTAATGAAAATAGAATATAGAAATAAAAGAAAATGATATGCTTTTTAATTATAATATTTCCTGGAAAATACATGTGCAAATGATGAAGAAAAATAATTACATGAACATGTGTCTAGGGAAATAAACAGAGAAAAATTATATACACGTTTATCAAAAGTTATAGAAAATGAAATATGTCGTACAGGCACAGAAGTAATATTGTATCTATAAAAGCCAATATGTCCATGTTAGTGAAACCAAAATGTGGGATTTTTTAGTCTGAGTTTGTTGTTTCCCAAAATCAAAAAATGAACAAGCATGATTAATGGGAGCAAAGTTTAGGAAGAGAAGCCAGTCTTGGAAAAGGTGCAGCTGGGGTTCCATGAGCAGGCCAGTATCCAGAGCTTCCTTTCCATGCTATAGTCTGGGGTAGTTTAGTATCTAAGCTATTTAAAGTCTAATAGTCCATAGCCACATGGGCACCGGGAAGTACATATCCTGCCATCAACCCAAGAACCTAGCACACAGGAGAGAGAGAAGAGAAAGTACATGCACATTTTTTTGTATATTTGCTTGTTAATTCTTGATAGGCCCTTACAAATAATTTACCTTAGCAACATCCTTCAAATTGGATTTTATACCTTACAACCTTGTGATTGGTTATCTGCAAGTTGCCTGTATTAGTGACATCCATACATTTTAAAGTTTGTCTCCTGTGTGCACCCTTTCTTTCTCACCCAGCTGGATTGTCCTGGTAACTGTGCCCAGCTTGGTTTTTGGGTTCTACTTCCTTCCCCCCACCCCACGGTCTCAATTCCTGACTACCTGTCTTCCTTCTGTATCCTCATTAGCATGCTATTATTTATTTATTTTTATTTTAGAACTTGTTTGCTAAAAAAAATGTATGAAATGTAAATCCAAGGTAAGACAATCAGATGATTAAGATTAATTAATAGAATGCAAGCATTGTGGGAGAGAAAAAAAGAAAATTAGACAACCTAAGATGACTTTTTTTGTAATATAAAAAACACTATTCTGGTATGAAAAGTCTGTCACATGTGAGCATATAAATAATTTCAAAATTAGTTCATTAGGTAATCTATAGAACTATAGTACTGTAAGAGAGATCTTCCACAAATACCACAACATATTTTCTTCATGCACTAAGTTGTTCTACAACCAAGTTAATATTAGCAATAACTATGGGCCATCAGTATTGAATTAAACCTTAAATATGTGTATATATTTTAACTTATAAATTACATACAGAAGAAAAACAGGGAAGTATTTGAGATATTAAGTACACTTATTAATAAAACATATATCTCTTGTTAGATAAAATACAATCAAATGATGTCATTAAGTTCCATAAAGCTAAGATGATGGTTGTTTTTCTTCACCGCTGTCTCAATACCTAAAACATTGCCTGATGAGTAGTAAACAATAAGTTTTGAGCATAACTTAAATTATCAGGCTTTTATATAATATATGTACTTTCTTCATCATTTTGCAAATCTATTCTGCCAGTAAGTGCTTACTCAAAATTTATTGTAGGTAGATGAGTGTAGTATTATCAATTCATTAATTAGGAGTTTCAAGTTAATCTGCACATTTTACATCTCAGTTCTTAGCTGTATTTTTTAGTTTGCACTGTGTTCTGTATCTACTTACACTCCTGAGATCTATTCCCATTAGTTTTTCATTAAGCATATGGAATTAAAGCTGACCTTATCTTCCCTATTTTTGGTGCCTGTTCTTCAGCTTCAATAGCAAGATATTGTTTATCATTGACATTCTCATTATCCCTTGCTTTATGGTTAGTGCAGAAAAGATTTTTTACAAATTATGTATTCAGCTAAGGCTAACTTTGTTATTGTTACATTTCTAAATCTTTTTTTATTTTTAAACATCAATACTGAAATAAGTTGTTAAAAATAAACTGTACATATGAATAGTAGTTTACAGAAATAGAGGTAGATGTACATATATCTCTGAAACCAAACTATCAATACAATCAAAACAAGAAAGATACCTATTATTTCCCCAAAATTTCTTTTCTTCATTTATTTATCCCTACTATGTTCCCCATTCAAACAACCACTGATTACTTTGCATTTTTTATAATTGTATATAATAAAAGCATAGAGTATATTTTCTTTGTTAATTGACTACTTGTCTTTTCTATTGTTTTGTTGTAATTTGCTTCTTCTAACAATGAAATTGTCTTCTCTTACTTGTACTACTACTCTAAAAGTTATTGTCAGCTTTTTATAAAACTGTGGAGGAGCTCAGCTGGCATGGATCACTGGTTAAGCATTTAACTATGAACTAGAGGCTCAGAGCATACGCCTGGATGTAGGCTCGATCCCCATTGTGGGACATGCAAAAGGCAGCTGATCAATGATACTTTCTCATCATTGATGTTTCTATCTGTCTCTCTCTCTCTCCCTGCCAGTCTGAAATATATATATATATATATATATATATATATATATATATATACACATACACATATACATACATACATACACACACACACACACACACACACACATACTGTGGAAGGTAATTAGATGGGAACAAAAAGTCTAGAACTTCTTAGAGAATGTACAAGGCAGTATAACTTGTATAAATCATCTCCACTGTAAAGATAGTCATAAGACTTCATTATATTGATGAAATGGTAAAATTTGTACTAAAGGAAAACTTTCTCTAAAATAAAATGTATTCACACAGGTTTCTACTTTTGAAAAGGCTTGAGGTAAGATATACATATTAATCAGAAAACTCCTGGAGAGTATCTATTGAAATTGGTGCTATTAAAATTCATTGATTTCACAACTTGCTAGTTTATATATATTCTAATGAATCAAGAAAGCCTTGGGAGATTTCTGGAATGCTGATCAACACAACATTTAAGGCATTATAGTTTTACATTCTTCAATGTGTACTTTTCATTAAAAAACTCATAAACCTTCAACATGAATATTGTACAGTGCACTTGCACACGTACATGCGTGCACACACACACCACATATCTTTTACTCATTTAGGTTTTCAGAGAAATCTAAACTTTTTATGACAAAGATACAAACACTGTTTGATTAACACCACCTGGTATGTAACTGGCTCCAGATTAAGACACAGCACTTAATGATGGGAAATTAATGGACCATGTAGCAAGAGTGCCTATCCAAAGATTAGTAATGCAGACCAACAGTTGTAAGGTTAATTGGGTCTACCAGTAATCTAACACATGATGTAAGTAGTACATCCAGGATTTATCATAAGCAGGGAAAAGAGGCAAACATAAGCTTCATGAACAAGTGACAAGGGCTAGGATATTACACTATTTTCAACCTTATATGCACCACTGTTACTGTTTTATTGATAGAGACAGGATACATGAAACTCCTGACACAGAGACAAAGACCTTTTTTATTCATGGCACAGCAGGCAGTATGAGATTCTTGTTATCACGGATTCCTGTGTTTTTTTGTGTGTGTGTGTTTTTTTTTCAAATCCTAGAGGGGCGATGCAGAAATGAGTAGATAAGTACTGCATATTGTGTAGTGTCACAGTCAGTTGAAAAATGCTCATTTGGGAAATGCACTTTTTTTTTTTTGTTGTTGTTGTTGTTTTTTGTTTTTTTTTAAGCAAGCCTAGTCCTTGTTCTGGGAGAAACATTACTTTAACCTTCAAGTTTCTCATTACAAACATAACCCTGAGAAGTGGCTCAAATAAAGGGTGGTCATGACCTTGCATTGTTGATATACATGTGGGAAGACATGTAGGAGCATGAGAAATCCTAATAGCAGGCATTCAGTACCCTACATCATCACCACAGTTTCGCCAGCAGTTTTTTCTCAGCTCAAACTTATGGCCACATGAGGTAGTTCTTTATAACTAGTTATAGAGGAAGGAAAAGCATGATTTGGATTCATATGAGTTATGGTTGCAGTTGTAAAAAAAAATGGACTGCTATTGCACAACAGCTTAAATAATTTGTGTGTCTGAAAGACCAGTGAGGAAAAGAATCCATTTTATGTAGAAAAAGAAGTAACCTAAGTTAAGACTGTCCCCTGATTTATGGTCATTGAGAAATAGCTTAGCAAGTGGATTAATAGCCTGAAAGGACAAATATTGAACGTTCGGTGACTAGGAAGTCTAAGGATAATCATGCAGATGAACATAGGAAAGAGTGCACTAAGTATGATCTCTCTATCACACATCTATCCTAACATCCCACATACAAAACATCTAAATAAACATAATGCCAAGGCCCATGAATATCAGGCAGCCTCTCTCTGTAACCCCCTACATAAATGGAAAACTGTGCTCATAAATAAAGTAGTTATGGTGGAAAGGAGGGAGACTACTTGTGGGTCCAAGAGCATGAATTCTCTCTCAAGAGTAATCTAGTCACTGAGTCTGCATCCTGTCCTACTTTCCATCAACAGGGCAAAATTTTGAACTCTCAATATGACACCATCCTTACAACTCAAGAAAATGAACTTGAACACTGCAAGGGGAGGGTCATAGTGGGTCCTGTAGTGTCTAACTTAGAGCCCCTTTTCTACTGAGTGGCTCATTTATCCATCTTCAGGGAGTATTGTTGGCTTTTGTGCTCTACTGAGACCTCTCTGAGAATTGTTTTTGGTTGAAAAGATCCACTTAACCCAGAGTGCAGATACATACAATGTTGGGTCTATGTATGGTATCAAGGTTCAGATTCCTTAACTCAAGGTAGAACAACTTTGAGAAGTCATATCAGGTCCAGAACTCTCCATGAGAAAAAGTGTCTGCATGATAGTTTAACTTCCCATTATGCCCAATTCTATTTTTTTATACCTCAGAGGTATTGACCTGAGAATACTCACCAATACATTCACATATGTTTATCTTCATCTGTGTTTCTGTTTTCTGATACATCCAACTAGTTAAAAGAACAAAATTCAACAGAGTAAATTTGAAGATGCAATTGGCTTTATTAAATAATTTATGAATCTGATGGCAGCATCCCCTTAAGCAACTAGAATTGTGCTCAGAGAGGTGATGCAAAATGAGAGGATTTTATAGGAAGAACCTAGTAAGAAAAGAAGAATTATTTTCAGACTCAGATACCTTCTTTTGGCAGGAAGGGAAAGACAAGGGTTTTAGCATACAGTGTGCCTCTTCTTTCCATGGGGAATGGAGAATCCTAGAGACAGCTGAATTTACTGGTGCATGACCAAGAAATTCCAGACTGCTTGATTAAGATTACAGCTCCAGGAAAGATTAAAACAGCACTGAGCTCAGGTATTAAACCTGGGTTTGTTTAGCAGAAGTGAGATTCCATTTGGGGCCAGCAGTTTTTCCTTTTAACAAATGCAGCAGAAGATTTAAGTTTTAAATTGTCTTTAATTACTTTCAATATTACTTATTTAAAAAAATCTATATAGAATCTGGATCATTTAGGTAATCCACAAATTTAATACAATTGTAATGATTTAGAAGTTTTTAAGAGAAAGCAAACAATTTACAGATATTATTTATGTTACAATAAATCATGTTTTATATAGCCAAATTCTCATTCTTATAATTTTTTTTCCTTCAGTCATTGGTACTAGATATGAAGGAGGTGTGCTTATTTTGGACCATACTCCTCTGTGGTTCTGTTTCTAAACATTCATATGTTGTCCAACATCTGGCCTTTGGAAGATATGCAGAGCTTGGAAGATGATGGCTTATTCTCAATCATATTAACAATTTAAAATATTCAAAGAGGTAGATTTTCTAGTTTTGTGTGGAAAAAGAAAATAAAATAAACTCAGATATTTTCTTTTGGCATAAAATTATGTATGAATCATCTTTGTTGCTATTTTTTCTAGAAAAAAATGCTATCAATATTTATGTTACCTTTTCATGAATTCAATGGAGAGCTTCTCTTGGGTACTCCACAGAAGGTAGCATACAAATTAAAAATGGAACTCCCATTTGACTCAATAATCCCACGTATAGGAATATATCCAAGAAATCAGAAGTACCAATCAGAAAAGATATATGTATATATCCCTATGTTCATAGCAGCACAATTTATAATAGCTAAGATTTGGAAACAGCCTAAGTGCCCAGCATCAGTTGAATGGATTAAAAAACAGTGGTACCTCTACACAATGGAATGCCATGCTACTGTAAAAAAAGAAAGAACTCTTACCATTTGAAACAGTGTGGATGCACCTGGAGAGCATTATGCTAAGCAAAATAAGCCAGTCTTAAAAAGGTAAGTATCATGTGATCTCACTCATTTGTGGAATATAATGAACAACATAAAATAGATCCAGAGACATAAAAACATAAAACAGACTGTCTAGCCTCAGAGGAAAGGCGGAGGTGGGAGGTGGGGTAAGATCAACCAGAGGACTTGTATGCATGCATATAAGCATAACCCATGGACACAGACAGTAGGGGGATGAGGGCATGTGCTGGGGGTTGGGAGTGGCCAGGGAGAGATCTATGGTGAAAAAGACATATAAAGAATAAAGAATTTACATTAAAAAATAGACATATTTGTAACAAAGACTTTATTTCTGAAATTAATAAAATACAGTCTTAAAATGAATATATTTCTAAATAGATATAGTATTTTTCTATTTTTAAATTTTTATTGTAAACATATTCTACTTTAAGGAAAATTCTTCACTGTCTTTGGAATACTAAATAGTGAGATTTAAAATGTAGGCTAATCTCCTGCAAGGATTATTGGTCTCTGGAGATTTTGAAAGAATTTGGAATAAAGGAGTTAATGTTAATATTCTCTGGATATATTCTGAATCACATTAATGATGATATTGCTTTAACTTTTATTTAGAAATTAACTCTGGGGGAAATTTATACATTATAACCTTCAAAGAAACAAGTAGAGATAACTATATATTTTGCTTTAGACCTGTTATAGCTCATATGTCAATGAAATTATTCCATGGGAGATAAAATAATTAATTGTTTGTATTCAAAATAAAGAATAGCTCATGTTGTTCTGGATATTAGAAGACCATAGCATAAACCTCACTCCAGTCACAGGTAGGTTATTGCTATTACATGAATTTCCTCATAGAGATTAAGAACAGGGGTTATTCAATAGGGAGACTTGTACTACATTCCAACTACCACTTGTTGAATATATTCCTGGATCAAACTATTTCATATATTTTGATTTCTATTTTGATGTGTATATTAGGAATAATAGAGTCTGTTATGAATGTTAAAGGTGAAAATCTCTGCAAAATGACCATTACAATGTCTAGCTAACATACAGATATGAAGTCATTTTTCATTTTGTTTCTCAGGCAGCTACACAATATCTCACAGGAGATATAACTAAGCTGTTGGAAGCCTTAATGATTTGTGATGCTAACAAAGTTATGTAAGTGTTTAAGTAGGAAAATAATTCAAAATAATTCAAAACATATAAAACCATATTTATATTTTTCTAATATATAAATTAAACTTATTATTCAAAATATGTTTTTGGTAAAAATATATTAAAAACTCTTTTTCATGAGAAGTAATTCTATAGCAGAGAACTGTGACAAACACACAACTATAAATAGGTATAAAATGATGAAAAATTGAGTCACACTTTTGTTTAACAGAGAATCAAAAACAATAAAATAAGATAAAATAAAATAAAATAAAATATCTCTTGGCTGTGAATTTTGAAAAACTGTGGATTTTCTCCAAAAATAAATTTTAATAATATATGCAGTACATGAGACAATGTACATTGCCAATAACCATCTTCATTATGAGCTCTCAAATCTTGTTATATTTCATTCAGAATAATTCATGACATTTATAGATATTTCACTTTACATTAAAATAAATTTTAGAGTGTGCAGTTTTATTTTACATTTATTCCATAATTATTGATATATGAATAAAGCTACTAGAATAGCTATTTTTGACTCTTGGTACATACTATAACAAAATATAATTTTCCTTTACCAACTCTAAACTGAATTGGGCAAAGGAAACAAAAAAAAAAACAACAAACTTATACTATGAAAACATCATTTTAGCAATTTCTCTGAAGTCAGGTGGAATGAATCTGCCAAATGAAAGAATGTCAGCCACAGCTGCTGCCTCAAAATTGATCTATTTAGTAGAACATATCTGTTTAATCTTTCGTGATGGATCATGACACAAAAAGCATCTTGACATGAACTGAACTTGACATTTGCCAAATTATTTTCTCATTTTCTCTCCCGAAACAACAAATGTTGTTAATTTGCAGCATATTCATAGCACATACCAACATTTATATAATTATGTAACATATGGCAAATGATAAATGGTGTATGGGATATTGTATTCAAAATGAACTCTCATTCAAATAGGACTTTCACAGTTCTAGCCAAGTTCCTAAATTTGATTCCAGCAAAAATCTTGGGTTTGAATATATTTGTTGTTATTATTATTTATTTTTCTAAGGTCTTATCAGTGAGGCTTATTTTCTCCATATTATTGATGTTCACATAACATTCATGTATTTTCATATTAAATAGAATTATAAAAGTAAATAATTAGAGATTATAGTAGTTATTCAAAATGCTGTTGGGAAGTTTTCTTTTTTACAAAGTAAAACATATCACTGCATAGTTTGTCATTTTAAGGAAGGTAATATAGAAAACTCATGGGTTAAAACATTGTTCTGGTCATGATACAGATTAAAGATTAGAGAGAAGCAAGTCTGAAAGTAGAGAAACCAAGAAGAAAGCTATTTGAAGAAGCCAGGTAAAGATGATAGTGTATTTCATGAGTAAGGTGCAATTGATAAAACATCAAATTATGGATTTAAAAGTAGGGTGGTTTAGTGAAAATGTGTTTTAGACATGGTTTCCAGAAGACTATATTTGAATTTACTAAACAGAAAAAAAAATGTCATCTTCTTAACTTAGTATAAATCGTTGAAGGAGGGCGGTTTGGGAAAGTGATAGCCCTGAGACTCTGGTCTATGATTTTAGTCTCTGAGCATAGATGAGATCACTTCAACAAAAAGAGTAATCCTCTTTATACTGGGTGAATTCTTTCCTCATATTTTTCATTAGCAGTTAAACCATTATCCATAGATTACAATACAATTTACATGGACTAACAAGCATTCTGCAACACTGTATTACCAGATATTTGACATTCTGATTTAATTAAATAGCTGTCATTTCCAAAATATATTGCTCCCAAGTGACTATACTTTGTGGGTATCTTGTCTTAAAAAACAAAAAAAAAAGGCGCATTGGGTGCCAGCATTTTCTTTTATAAAACCGCTTCTTAATAACATTCGATTTTAGCTTGATTTAAAAATATGTAAGTGAACAGAATATTATATTATTTGGCCATATCAAAATATTGCAGTTCTGTTTCTGATAATACATAAATAGGTTATATCAGACCAAGCTCTAAAACATTCCTTAAAATTAGGAGAAATATTTTGCTTTATTATTGAGATCTACACAGACTCCCTGCTGCAGGGGACAGTAGCAAGGGACCCAAAACCAGTTACTGGTGAAGCTTCTTTGTCTCATATTCCAAAGTCCCGTGCAGCTGGGATTCCAAGAGAGCCTAAAGCAGGCCAGTCCAGACCTTTCATGTTGCAACTGGGTGTAGTTTACCATACAAGCTAATTAAAGTCTATTAGTCCATGTGTGGATTCCACCATGGCCAGAAGCCACGTGGGTGCAGGAGAACCTATCCCCTGCTATGAACCCATTGTGCTAGAAAAGGAAAAAGAAAAGCCAGTGTACTTCTTGGTCTAGGGCCGTGGTCAGAGAACTCTGGCTCCTTGAGTGTGGGTCTTCCACAAAATACCATGGCCTGAATCTATTTTGAAGAAGTGGCATTAGAAGAAGTTTAACTTTAAAAAATTTGGCTCTCAAAATAAATTTCAATTATTGTACTGTTGATATTTGGCTCTGTTGACTAAATGAGTTTGCTGACCACTGATATAGGAGTAGATACATGCTTGCCTAGCTCCTGGTTGGTCCTTTCAAAAAGTCTGCCTTGTTAACATCCTTGGGATTGGTTATCTGAAAGCTTCCTGTCTTAGTAAAATCCATACATTTACAACTAAGGTCTCCCTACTGCTATTCTTTCTCAGCCCAATGGGGTTGCCTTGGGAAATATATGTGGCTCATGAGACGTGGTTTGCTGCTCTGTTGACTAACGAGTTTGCCGACCACTGTTACCCTTTACCTCTTTGCTCTTAATATGCCACAATTGCCTAATCCTCACAACTACCAACTACATGGAACATTTAGTCCAGTCCAGTGGTCCACAAACTCATTAGGCAACAGAGTGGCAAACCGTGGTTCTTGAGCCACATATGGTCATTTTGTCTGTCTTTTAGAACAGCATGGTCAGCAAGCTGTATTCTTCCCTGTCTGCAGTAATTCCACTTTCCTTCCTTTGTCCTGTCCCCGACTGTGTAACCCTTCTGTCTCCTCAGAAGGAGAGTCAGAGAGAGGGAGAGAGAAATCTTTGTGATAGAGAACAGGTTTTAGAAACAACATGCTAAGTATTAAGTCAAGTGGAAAATTAAAAAAAAATCACTTAAGAAGGAAATAAACAAAAAACAACAAAAATAATTACTGACATATTGGTCATTAGAATTTTTAAAATTATAAAAAAGCCCTAGCCAGTTTGGTTTGGAGGATAGAGCATAAGCCTGAGGATTGAAAATCCCAGGTTCCATTCCGGTCAAGGGCATATGCCCAGGTTGTGGGCTGGATCCCCAGTGGCGGGAGGGCATGCAAGAGAGAACCAATCAATGGTTCCCTCTCATCATTTATGTTTCTATCTCTCTCCCCCTTCCTTCCTCTATGAAATCAATAAAAAACATATTTATAAAAATAAAATAAATTATTTAAAATTATTAAAAAATAATAAAATTATAAAAAAGCAAATTTAATAATAGTTTGAATTTAGTAGATGAAGTTACAGTTGTTCATATGGAAAATAATACAATAATTAATAATTACAGATAACTATAAAACTATATTGCTATTTTTCTTGAGTATATCCTATCTAATAAAAGAGTAATATGCAAATTAATCATCACTCAAGACATTCACAAGCCACGCCCATCAACCAACAGGATCAAATATGCAAATTAACTCAACCAAGATGGCTGCAGCCATGGAGCAAGCAGGAGGCTTGGTTCTGCTCAAGGGTACAAAGTTTTAATTATAGAATATAAATAAATCCTAGATACCAGGGCCTCCTCTTGGGTCATTGGGGGGTGTGGCTGGCCTGCAAACCACCACAGGCCCCTTGGCCAGGCCATCCCACACCCCAAGGGAATACCCACCCTGATCTGGGATGTCTTTCAGGGAAAACCAGCTGACCCCCACCCATGTACCAGGCCTTTATCCTATGTAATAAAAGAGTAATATTTAGATTGACCATCACTCCAACACACAAGATGGCTGCCCTGAGGTGGCCAAAGATCCAGTTGGAGAATTGGATACAAGATGGCTGCCACAAGATGGCCAGGAGGAGAGGGTAGTTGGAAGGGACCAGGCTGCAAGGAAGGGCAGTTGTGGGTGATCAAACCTGGAGGGAGGGCACTTAGGGGAGACCAGGCCTGCAGGGGAGGGAAGTTGAGGGCAACTAGGCCTGCAGTGGCAGGCAGTTAGGCATGACCAGGCCTGCACAGGAGGGCAGTTAGAGGCAAAGAGGCTGACAGGGGAACAGTTAGGCATCAATCAGGCTGCCAGGGGAGTGTTTAAGGGGTGATCAGGCTGGCAGACAGAGTTGTTAGAGGCAATCAGGCAAGCATTTGGGAGCCAGCAGTCCTGGATTGTGAGAGAGATGTCTGACTGTCCCTCTAGGGGTCCAAGATTGGAGAGGGTGCAGGTTGGGCTGAGGGACACACCTATGCCCTGCCCCCGTGTGCATGAATTTCATGCATCAGGCCTCTATATAAGTTCATAGGTATCATTCCAGTCCTTTGAATATATTGTAGTGTTATAATAATATTTCTCCAATAAAGTTGACAAATCCAGTGAAAACACATTAATAAAAATAAGCTGTTTTGTTTCCAAATGGTTTAATATATGTACTACCACATTCTTATCAGGGAAATAGCTCAAGAAATTGCTACCATGTTTAAAAAACAGTGTCAGATGAGTAAAGCTATAAGTTTAGGTAAAAATAACCTATACTGTAATTAAATATAAAGCTAACTTCCTCTTACTATAATAATGTGAATCCATTTTTTATTCATTTGCATGAACCCCAGAGTATTATTTTCAGCAAGTTTTACCGCATTATTTTCTATCTTTGCTTCAGGCTTTGTTTGAAATCTTATTTAACAATTTTGCCCAAAGCCATGTAACTTTAAAGCTTTATTGAAACAAACAGTATTTAGTTTAGAGGATAATGATAGAGGCAAACAAGCTGTTTGCTTGTAGGCAAAAAATTTTAAAGGGCCTAATTAATAGAACTGAAAGTATGTTTTAGCTTTAAAATTAACAGGATACTAAATTATTAGCTTTGTTTTGCTAATAACCTCTTGAGCTCTTATATATTATTCAAATATATTGAAGACAGAAAATTATTCAACCTATTTATATACTATATAAAACATATAAATATAATATCCCCCTTTTCATGTCATGTTTTTGAATACTCATGGACTCATGGATGTATTATTTTGGACAAGAAGGTAAAATATATTACCTACATGATACAAAAGTTGATTATAAATTGAAGGATTAAATAAAATAATCATACAACCTGAAGATTTGCTTAGAAAAATCAATATTCTGGAAGTAATATTTTAATGTTTTTGGTATAATTGGAGGACAATCTCTTTATATAAAAGATTAAGCCACTATTTGACCAGTAGCTATGACATGCACTGGCCACCAGGGGGCAGATGCTCAATGAACAGGCATGGAAATATGGAACAGAATGATGAATCACAGAGGGAAGAGGGGAGGGAAATGGTGGAAGAGATTAACCAAAGATCTTATATGCATACTAGAGGCCTGGTGCATGGATTCGTGCACCAATGGGGTTCCTTGGCCTGGTTTGGGAGATCGGACCAAAACTAGTTCTCCAACATCCCCCAAGGGTTCCCAGATTGCAAGAGGGTGTAGGCCAGGCCCAGGGACCCCACCGGTGCACGAACCCTTGCACTGAGCCTCTAGTAAATAAGTTAGGAGGAGGAAAGTGAACTGTGTTTTTAATGCACATAATTTACATGTACTAGTAAACTTCTAAAAGGTATTTCATTTTGCTAGTATTTATACTATGCTGATACCATCTTCAAAGGATAGCAGTTTTGAGGATTTAAATTATCTGTTAAGTATCTAGAATGCATTCAGGTTTATTACATAAATTGTTTTATAAACTCAGTTTATAGTTTTATCTTTTAAAACATATGGATATTAAATCCCAAGTTCAACAAAGAGAGTCTACATAACATTACAGAGAGCTCTACATATATTAGGAATCTTTATTTTTAAAGATGCATGGAATAGCTAAGAGATAAAGTATATTGAACACTTAAAGCTTGATAAACCATCAAATTATTAAGTAGTTCAGCAACCAAGTTTCTGCTTATCTGCCCTAAGCACTCTACTTGCAACACTACTTCTTATCTCTTCAGTCTAGAATGTGCTGTCACTATACTTAGAGATATCCTTTCAATTCAACTTCCAAATTCAGAAACAAGGTTTTGCTTTTATCTCAATATAGTAATTTGAAATATTTCCATAGGAACACAAATATTTGAGTTATATGGTTTATACATAGATGAATTTAATAAAAATAATATACTAAATTTTAGAAGACATTGAAATTATAAAAATATAAACTTAGAAAAATAACCTATTATATTATGTGCTTTCAGTTCTTAAAGGTCATATCTGTTGTCATTATTAGAATATAAATATGTTTGTTCTTGGAGAGATGCCTGATTTGGAGAGGGCTCTTGTCAAGCTCAAGAGAAAGAATTTAGATGAATGACAGAAAGCAGTGTTGAAGCAAACCAAATTTATTAAGTAAGCAAAGCAAGCAAATTTTTTAAGAAAGCAAAGGAAACAAATTTATTGAGAATATACATGGCCTAAAAAATAAGTTGGCAAGTCAGCTAGTCTGAGTGCTGTGACTGGTGGGGGTTCAAGAGTTTTCTATTTTTCCCACCTATAGGTTTCCAGGTTTATGTGTCTCATGCTGGCCCTTCCTTCCCCAGCTGGGGTGACTTCTGCCTAGTTGAGTTCCTGGTTTTACTCAAAACTGCTCCCTCTCCACCATGGTCCCTGTCCCTGTCTACTTAGTTTTCTTCTCTCTCCTCAATACTACATAGGGAGTAGGAGAAGGCAAATACCAGAGTGAAGTTTAGCTAAGAGGAGGAATCATAGGTTTGCTTTTTGTTTGTTTTGTTTTATAAATTTTGTCCAGAGAGGGACAAAGACAAAAAAGATCCAGCACACACAGAGTTCTGACTGCCTGCCATTTTGTCCTATGACAATAATGTACTTTTTATAATTACTGTGAAGTATCAAAGCTCCTTTTTCTTTGCTTCATTAAATAACTATTTTGGTTTGTGGATATCATACTTTTGATTCAGCAGAAAAAAAAGATCAGAAAGGATAAATTGAATTGCCTCAAGTCACACAACTATAAGCTGAGGATGGAAAGCCCAGTGTGCATGCATTTATTTTATTATGCATATGCCTTGATTAGGATATCTATATCAACTAGATTTCTCCAGTATTCTGTAATATAATACTATACAGAAAGCAGCAGTAATTACAGTTTCAACTTTGAAAGCCAATAGCAATATAGTTTCTGGTTCCCTCTTCTCACTTAGGAATGAACTAATTCCATTTGGCCAACACTATTGGTGTTGTCAAAAGTAACATCAGTGATAAGAGAAGTTCACCTAACACAAGATATCTATTCAAACACAATTCATAATTCTTTTAGGTTCTTGTGTTTCAACAAATCTACACATAAATTAAGTAATTTCATAATTTATAATAGGAAATTAAACTTCTGAGAATAGTTTCTAGGTATGCTCATATGTTTAGTAGTTGAGTTAATAAGTTAGAGTTGAAACTTAAGAATAGTGACCATATTCATTAAAAATAGGGTTTAGTTTCACTTGTAATCTAACCTTCAATAATGCATGTCATTTAATATGCATAAATTGATTTTGATATTAATAATGATAAATGTTTAAGATTAATCCTTACCTTGGCTTAATTCTATAATACATATATTGTGTCATACTATTAAAATTAAATCAATTTATAATATTCGTTTTATTAACATAAAGTTTAAAGGTAATGTTTAATGAAAATAATTATTAATAAATTTCAGATTAATATATGAAAACATTACTAATGAGCCATTCCCAAGAAAAGTTTAAAGAAATGTAATAATAATTTTTTTCTAAATGAGAAAATGAGTTAATAGGTAAATATAAAATCTGTAATTGTTAAGAAGTTTGAGAATGGATAGGAGAAAGTAGTATACTTACTTTAAATCCTGGAATATTATTTATTGTTATCTCATCAACCATTGACACATTTTTCTTAGTGCTTTTGGAATTGTTAATGATACTTTATGGTATGCCAGCACATACTCATACATAAAAATATTCACAAATATTGACAGACAATATTTATTATGAAAATGAAAACAAATGAAGATATATAATTCTTTCTGTTTATTAACAGATTAGTATTTCTACAACTCAATTAGGTAGTATCCTAGCATAAAGAAATATTAATTGAAATTAAAGTTGTAGCAGGTTACTGAAAGAGAAAGAGAAGTAAGAAAGCATGATATGAAAGGAAATTGAATTTTTCCCCAACAGTGGTAATATTTGTGGCTATTTATTAAGAATTGTTAAAAGATTTTCAAGTTTTAGGTGTACTAGAGATACATTAGTGAATGTTTTTAAATTATATACATATTTATTTTGAGTAGATAATGTATGTACATCTATATAATAAAAGCCTAAGTAACTATTGTGGCAGAATGACCAGAATGACCAGTCACTATGATGCACACTGACCATGGGGGAGAGGGGACAGATGCTCAACCCAGTGCACTCTCACAGGGGAAACCTTGCTCAGTCAGAAGCCGGGCCCATATTGGGGAATGCAGCAGAGGTGGTGGGTGTTTCTCCCACCTCTGCAGAGCAGCAAGCCAAGGAGTAAGGAGTAGAGAGCAGGCAGGTGGTAAGGAGTGAGGGGTTCAGAACTGTG
>JAAGEH010002528.1:32500906-32532990 GCA_011751065.1 Lasiurus cinereus
GGATGATCACCTGCCAGCTTAGACCCGCTACCTAGTGAAAGGGCCTAAGCCAGCAGGCGGACATACCCTGAGGGCTCCTGGACTGGAAGAAGGTGCAGGCTGGGCCGAGGGGAGCCTCCCTCACTTCCCCAGTGCATGAATTTTGTGCACTGGACCTCTAGCCCTATCTAATAAAAGAGCCATATGCAAATTGACCGTACCTCTGCTACACCCACGAGCCACGCCCACCAGTCCATCAGAGCAAGTATGCAAATTAACCCAAAGAAGATGGCTATGGCCACAGAGAGAGTAGGAGGGAGGCTTGGGTTGCCCCTGGCAATGGAGGAAGCCAAGCTTTCCACAAACCCTGGCTGGCCTACGCCTCCGCTTAAGGCAAAAAAGTTTGAATAGCTGCGGCGATCGAGTGAGCAGGAAGCTTGGCTCTGCTCCAGGCTACAAAGTTTCAATTATAGAAGATAAATAAATCCAAGATACCAAGGCCTCCACTTGGGTTGCCAGTAGTGTGGCCGGCCTGCAAACTACCACCCCCATTCTCCAAGGTAACACCCACCCTGATCCAGGACACTTTTAGGGCAAACCAGCTGGTCCCACCTGTGCACCAGGCCTCTATCCTATGAAATAAAAGAGTAATATGCAGATTGACCATCACTCCAATACACAAGATGACTGCCCCCATGTGGTCAAAAGAGCCTGCCCCCATGTGGACACAAGATAGACACCACAAGATCACCAGCAGGGGAGGGCAGTTGGGAGGGACCAGGACTACAAGGGAGGCAGTTGGGGGTGATCAAACCTGCCAGGGAGAGAAGTTAGCGGTGATCAAGCCAGCAGAAGAGAGAAGTTGGGGGTGACTGGGCCTATAGGGAAGGGCAGTTGGAGTGGACCCAGGCCTACAGGAGAGAGCAGTTAGGGGTGACCAGGCCTGCAGAGGAGGACAGTTAGGGGTAACCAGGCCCACAGGGGAAGGGAGTTAGGCGCAAAAAGTCTGACAGGGGAGCAGTTAGGCATCAATTAGGCTGGCAGGGGAGTGGTTAGGGGGTGATCAGGCTAGAAGGCAGAAGCGGTTAGGCCATTCAGGAAGGCAGGCAGATGTGCAGTTAAGAGCCAGCAGTCCTGTATTGTGAGAGGGATTTCCGACTGCCCTCAAGGAGTCCCAGATTGGAGAGAGAGCAGGCTGGGCTGAAGGACACCTCCCTCCGCCCACTCTCCATGCATGAATTTCATGTACTAGGGCACTAATGTTATATAACTTGCAACATTTTTTGAAAAGTATATAGGAGAGAAAAAAAATTGTTAAACTTCTCTTTTCCTACCCAATCAGAGATTACTACTATCATTTGTTTCTTGTTTCATATATATTCTCAAAGAGAAATTATATGCATCTATATGTGTATAATTTTTACATTATTTTATCTTTTCTTTAAAATGTTATTTATGAATCCTTTTCCTCTATCATTATACACATAGCTACTTCATTCTTTTTAATGGATGCATACTATTAGTTTACATGTGCATATTGTATTTAATATACTAAATATTTTATTAGTAGATATTTAGTTTGGTTCCCTAATTTTGCTATTACTAATCAGGTTGCAGTGAATATACTTGTACAAACTACATTTTGTACACAAGTGTGTATAATTCCATGATAAAGATTTAGGACTAGAATTACTAGGTCAAAGTGAATGTATATTTTAAATTTGGATAGTTTTCTATCTCTCTCTATATATAAAAGCCTAAGTGACTGGCCAACCAGTTGGTAGCTATGATATGCACTGACCACCAGGGGGCAGATGCTCAATGCAGGAGCAGAAACCAGAGGCATGGAAACATGGAACAGACTAATGAAACTCAGAGGGAAAAGGGGAGGAAGAAGTTGGGAAGAGATTAACCAAAGATCTTATATACACCAGTGGGGTCCCTCAGCCTGGCCTGTGGGGTTTGGGCCAAAACCGGCTTTCTGATACCCCCCCCGGGTTGTGAGAGAGCACAGGCCACCCTAAGGGACCCCACTGGTGCATGGATACATGCACTGGGCCTCTAGTTTATCTGTATAAAAGGCCATCCAATCTACAGTCTCATCTGAAATATTTAATTCTGGGACCATCTCTGAAACCTTACTTCTTAGAAGAGTGCATGTACTTTGTACTTAAGACCAACTTGTATTATATATCAACAATCTCTCATGATAAGTAAAAATATCTGTTCAGTCTACATGATATTTTATCCCATCTGATCCTATCTGTAGTTTAGTCCTACCTCCAGCCAAACAAATGGTGGCACTATTTGTATACTATCTAAAAGTATTAACAAAATATTCTCTCAGGAATTTGCATTTGGAGATCACTAATGAAAAAAACAGTGTTACAACCTCTGTATGCCCCCAGTGAATTGGAGAGAAGTAGTGCAGGCTATGGTGTGATTATTTGGCAGCTGGTATCATAAACAAGCAGAAGAATAAAAGGACAAAACATGAAATTTGAGCAGAGGCACAGAAATAATTTTAATATATTTTTTATTGATTGATTTGAGAGAGAGGAAAGGGGGGAGAGAGAGATTGATTTGTTGTTCTACTTATTTTTTTAAACATCTTTTTATTGAATTCAGAGAAGAAGAGAGAGGGAGAAATAGAAACATGAATGATGACAGAGAATCATTTATTGGTTTCTTCCTGTATGCCACCAACTGGGGATCAAACCATCATCCAGATATGTGCCCTGACCAGGAATGGAACTGTGACTTCCTGATTCCTAGGTTTATGCTCCATCACAGAGCCACTCCAGCGAGGCTTATTCTACTTATTTTATGCATTCATTAGAGGCCCAGTACATGGAATTCATGCATGGGTAGGGGGTGTCACTCAGCCCGGCCTGAACTCTCTGCAATCTGGGACCTCTTGAGGGATCGGGCCTAAACCAATAGTCAGACATCCCTCTCACAATCTGAAACTGCTGGTTCTTAACCCCTCACTTGACTGCTTGCCTGATCACCCCTAACTGCTCCCCTGCCAGCTTGATCGTCCCAAGTGCCCTCCTTTCTGGCCTTATTGCCTCCAACTGCACTTGCCTGCAGGCCTGGTTGCCCCCTACTGCCCTCCCTTGCTGGCCTGATAACCCTGAATGCCCTCCCCTGCCAACCTGATCTCATCCCCAATTGCCCTCTCCTGCCAGCCTGATTGCCCACAACTGCCCTTCCCTGCCAGCCATCTTATGGTGGCCATCTTGTGATGATGTGAAGGTGGCCATCTCGTGGTGGTCATCTTGTGGCAGCCATCTTGTGGTGACATCACACAAAGGCGTGATGCCACCGAGGTTTATATTTTATAGGATTGATTGTTTCTTCCATGTGCCCAGACCAGGGATTGAACCTGCAACCTTGGCATATCTGAATCATACTCTAGCTATCTGAGCTAACCAAGCAGGGCAACATAGGAAGAATTTTGCACTCCAAGTTAGAAGATTCCTAGGTTGAGGTTTAGATTTAAAGAACTGAAGTTTAACCCTTTCTCTGGTATTAACTTTAAAGTAGCTCAGAGTATTCCTAACTTACCTTTCTCATTTCAATGACTAATAAACATTTAGAGAGTTAGTGGCTTACTCTAGGTTGCATCATATATTTATTGCAAAATTAAGACTAAAAATAAACTCTCTGCTAAGTCACGCTCCTCAGTAATGCCACAGAAATATGAATTAGATGCTTTCATTCTCCTATAAAATCGAGCATGGGAAGTGCACATTAAATGCAAACTTTCTATATGTCTAAACAGTCTGGTGTGCCTTTCACCCAGCCTCATTCTGAGCATATATATATATACACATACACACACACACACACACACACACACACACACACACACACTAAAGAACCCGCGCATGGCATGCATGCACTGGAGGTGGAGTAACTTAGCCCAGCCTGAGCCCTCTTACGGTCCAGGATCCCTTGGGGGATGTCTAACTGCTGGCTTGGGCC
The DNA here is from genome assembly GCA_011751065.1 of Lasiurus cinereus. NCBI lineage: Eukaryota > Metazoa > Chordata > Mammalia > Chiroptera > Vespertilionidae > Lasiurus > Lasiurus cinereus. Next base: position 32,504,876 of record JAAGEH010002528.1, read on the forward strand.
AAAGCCAGCTGTTAGACATCCTCCGAGGGGTCTTAGTGCTGCCTCGGAGGTGGGAGAGACTCCTACCACCACCACTGTACTCACCAGCCATGAGCCCAGCTTCTGGCTGAATGGCACTACCCCTGGTGGAGCACACTGACTACTAGGGAGCAACTCCTGTGCTGAGCATGTGTTCCCTGGTGGTCAGTGCGTTCATAGCCAGTGAGCCTTGCTCTGTTTGGTCAATTTGCATATTATCCTTTTATTACATCCGATTAGAGGCCCAGTGTATGAAATTCCATGCATGGGTGGGGTCCCTATGCCTGGCAGGCGACCAGGGCCCATCAGGGCCAGCTCTGGGGGTTTGGGAAAGGAGGTGACTGTCACTGGGCTGGGCACAGAAGGGATGCCACATGTCGAAGCTGCCCTCAGTGCTCCGCCACCCCGCAGTTTCCCACCCTCCTCCCTCCTCCTCCTCTTGGTGTCCTGCCACCACTGGAGGCTTGCTGGCTGGGGGAGGTTTTGATCCCCAGTTTGGAATGTGTAAGAAGCACTAATCATTGATTCTCTATCATTATAGATGTTTCTACCTCTATTTCTCTCTCTGAAATCAATCTAATATGTATTTTTAAAATGCAAGGTTTGTAGAGGAAAAAAGATAGGGCAAGGGAGCTCTTGACAGGGTGGGTATTTGAGATCTTGTTCACATTTCAAATAGGATACCATGAGGTGGTCCTCAGGGGGTGACAGGTGAGGAGTGGCAGTGCGTGGATCAGGGCACTGCAGGCTGAGGAACAGGCTGTGATGACTGGGAATGTCTGTGACAGTGACACTGAGCATGTTTTGGGGCCATTGCTGGGGTCATTCATCCCCAAAAGGTCATGATTCTGACTGGGAGGAGAAACAGGGAAGTCAGCGGGCCTTTCTTAGCCTAGAAGGTGAGGAGGGCCGCAGAAGTGGGCTGCCTTGCTTCCCTACAAATGTAAACACACAGTGTAACTGCTCAGGGACATCAGCCATCAGCCAAATCAATGCCCAGCCAGCCCTGGTGGCTGTGTCCTGACAAACTCTGGCTGTGCTCTGGCTCTCTTGATCAGGGCGGCTGAAGCCACACCCTAAGCCCAGGTAGTATATGAAGGGGTGGGCAGGAAGCCAGAAACTGTGAGTCAGAACTGAGGTGGCCTGGCAGCACTGCATCCGCCATGGAGCTGGGCAGCGAGCAGCTGTCGGTGTGATCCGCTTTGGAGTTCGAGGGTCTTCTCTTCCTGTGCATCCCCAGTAAGTCCCTGTGAGCTCATGGTACACCAGCTGGGCCAGGCGCGGACTGGAAATTTCCCTCCTGGAGGTGTTCTTCACAGGGTGGTAGCATCAGGCCATTTTTTTTTTTCAGTTTATTTTTTTACTGGAAAGCAAGCTCTGGGTTTGCATATCCTGGGATCCTTGGGCCATAGCATGCACCTCCAGGCCTCACTGTGCCCCTGGTCTCCATCCTCCTTCATTGAACACCTGGCCCCTGGTGGTCGGTGCACATCATAACAACTGGTCAACCAGTCATTCTGGTTATTCGGCCTTCATGGTTGTTGGGCTTTTACTGTATAGACTAGAAACCCTGTGCACAAAATTTGTGCATAGGGGTGGGTGTCCTTTAGCCCAGCCTGCTCTCTCTCCAATATGGGACCCCTCGAGCAATGTTCAACTGCCCATTTAAGCCCAATCTTTAACTCACAATCCAGGACTGCTGGCTCCCAACTGCTCACCTGCCTGCCTTCCTGATTGCCCCTAATCACTTCTACCTGCCAGCTTCATCACCCCCTAACAAATCGCCTGGCAACCTGATTGATGCCTAACTGCTCCCCTGGCAGCCTGATTGCCCCCAACTGCCCTCCTCTGCCAGCCTAGTCATCCCTAACTGCCCTCCCCTGCAGTCTTGATCACCGCAACTGCCCCCTTGCAGTCCTGGTCTCTGCCAACTGCCCTCCCTTGCTGGCCATCTTGTGGTGGCCATCTTGTGTCCACATGGGGGCTGGATCTTTTGACCACATAGGGGCAGCCATCTTGTGTGTTAGAGTGTTGGGCAATCTGCATATTACTATTTTATTTGATAGGATAAAGGCCTGGTGCATAGGTGGGGCCCAGCTGATTTTCCCTGAAGAGTGTCCTGGATCAGGTTGGGTGTTTCCTTGGGGTGTGGGGTGGCCTGAGTGAGGGATCTGTGGTGGTTTGCAGGCTGGCCATGCCCCCTACTGACCCAAGTGGAGGCCCTGGTATCTGGGATTTATTTATCTTCTACAATTGAAACTTTGTAGCCTGGAGCAAAGCCAAGCCTTCTGCTGGCACAGCCATTGAAACTTTGTTGCCGTCAGTGGAGGCTTCTGCAGATAGGTTTTACAGAAAGTTTGGCTTCCTCCATTGCTAGGGGTAATCCAAGCCTCTCTCCTGCTCTCTGTGTTGGGGTCCATCTTGGTTGGGTTAATTTGCATACTCACTCTGCTTGGCTAATGGACATGGCTGGTATAGTGGAGGCACGGTCAATTTGCATAACTTTTATTAGATAGACTAGAGATCCGGTGCACAACATTCATTTAAGGGGTATCCTTCAGTCCTACCTGCACCCTCTCTAATCCAGAAACCCTCAGGCCCACTCCCCATGGTTCTCTGCTCTCTGCTCTCTGCAAGGCCTGCCTGTTCCACCTGTGTTTGCCTGCTCCTGGGTCGTTGCAGCTAAGGTCACGCAGGCCTGTTGTCTCCTGTCAAGCTGTGCAGCTGGACCCGCCTTTGGGTGGGTCTTGCTGTGCCCTCTACCCTATAATCACTGGTCCGGCCCTGCCTGGGTCCCTAGACCCTGCAGTAGCCAAGGCCACTGCAGCCCTCTCCAACCCTTGAAGCAGCGCAGTGGTTGTGGACTAACCCCTCCCCTAGCGCTGGTGCATGAAGGTCCTTGCCTCCCCACCCCTGACTCTGTGTGTGCAACCTCCTCCTGTCTGATTGACCCATATTTATATATATATATATATATATATATATATATATGTATATATATGGTTTGTTTTGTTTTGCTCTTTCTAAAATATGCTCCATGTTTACTTACATTTCACTCCCAAGTGAAGAATTTTGCCTAGCCAACTTGACCATCGTTCAAATCCATATTAAAAAGTATTTTTAATAAGCAGGCCTTCTGTGGTCTTACTAAAGATAACCTCTATCCTTTTAGTGACTTGTTTGGTCTTAAAGTTTTCCACTAACCCATAGGCTCCATGAATGAAGTGGTTTTGTATTTGTGCACAGTGGTGCACTCAGCAGCCATCTGAGTGTTCTGAGAAAAAGAGACTTTCAAAATACATGTGCTGAATAAATAAAGTAGCTAATTGTATTACTCCGTACCAGACACTGTTCTACAATGATTGATTGATAGATGATTGAATGATTTCAAATATTATTTTATGAACCAATTTAAGGTATAAATGCTACTAGCATTCCCATTATAAATGCAGAAATGGAAGGAGAGAGAAATTAAATAGCTTGCCCATGGTCCACACACATGATAAGCGACAGAGCTTGAATGGGAACTAAGCAATCTGACTTCAAGACCTGAGCTCTCAGCCAATACAAAATGCAAAATTTTCAATGGGTTTCATTACTTATGGGAATGTCAGACAAGATGTTTGTAGCAAGACAATGACTCAGACCAATTGCAAATTAAAAGGAAAAATGGATGAGGAAGAGAGAAAATAAAATTTGTATTTAAAGAATAACATAAACACATGATTTTCACAGAATGTATAAGTAAAGTTTTCAGTTTTATTTTATAGCATTGCAGTACATTGGTTTCCCCTATTTGTTGTGGAACTGAATTCAGAAGAAGGTGCCTTTCTATTCAGTGAAAAGAACGCTTTATTGTTTGCTTTTCAGTGTTTTTCACTAGCATGAAACATTTATTTTTACCATTCTACTTGAGGTGCCCAGGCATGCACATGATAAATCACCTTTCGGCATCCACTGGGACTTCATAAAACTCATTTTCTATTCTTCTCCTTGAGTTTTAGGCCTGTGTTAGCTCAACATGGTGTTTTTTAAAAAGCAGACTCCTACTAAGATCACATCTGTTCAAATCACTTTTTGTTTGTTTTGAAGTTAACAAAGATAAAATATTTGAATATGAATTATGACTTACAAAAGTACTTTACCAGTCATAAGTATTTTTCTGCATATTAAAGTTCTTTTTAAATTTATTACTTAACGTTACTTAAGTTATCTATTTTAAAATGCTTATATGTCACAATTGTGGATTAAAATTTACTAGTTCACTAATATTAATAAGAACTAATGAAAAGGAAATTGTGGAACATTAATAGAGCTGTGACTTAGTTAATTACTTGGTTAATATATATTTGTACTACAATTTCTATAGTTAAGAAACTTAAATAAAACATTAAATTAAAACATCTCAAGGATATGACTTGATATTACCTATATTTCCTTTCAATTTTTACCTAACATTAAAAATTAGAATAAGTTTTGTATAATAATTATTTTATAGGAGTAAAACTTACAAATGTATTCCATAGCATTATATAAACTACTTCAGAAAAGTAGTTTGTTCATAATTTATCTAAAAGGAGAAGTAAATATTCATATTAAGGTGAACATATTTCTATATCATTTGATACTTATCAAATCTTGTGACAGTTGGACTAGCATGGATTTTTTATTTCATCCATTAGTCATATGACAAAGACAGCTATCTCTTTTTTTTAAAATACATTTTATTGATTTTTTTACACAGAGGAAGGGAGAGGGACAGAGAGTTAGAAACATCGATGAGAGAGAAACATAGATCAGCTGCCTCCTGCACACCCCCTACTGGGGATGTACCTGCAACCAAGGTACGTGCCCTTGACCTGAAGACAGCCATCTCTTTACAAAAATTAATTCTCCCCTCAGTTGGGGAGCACAGGGGACTTGATTGAAAAGTTTGTAAGGACAGCATTCTGAGAAAAAGGAAGTGTGTGGAAGGCGGGTTGCCTTCTTTGTGGGAATTCTGTCTTAGAGGAGTGACAAAGGCAGTGTCCCTAATTATTCCTTGACCTTTCCAAACAAGTCTGTGCATGTGAAGACCCCAGGGTATTTCCTGGAATCCTTATGCTTAATGTCTGGATATCCTGGCTTAAAGTACATTACAAACACATGTGGCCTTCCAATATTACCCTGCTGATTGTATCTAAAAGGTAAAGTTTATCTCAAACTGCTGCTACAATGAAAGGCTAGTGTGGCAGGCAGTCGAGGCTGCCTGGTTCCTTTAGCCAGGCACTCCCTTAGCCCTCTCTTTCACAGAAAACCTTGTGTCAGAGTAATCCCGTCATCTATTATTCAGGAGCTGCTGGTCATCCCCAGCAACCATCTACTCATATAAATAGAATTACCAATCACATGGCTGCCCTGTGGTTCTATATTTCAGAAACTCACAGTTATGTAAAGCTATTAAAAAAATTATTCTGAAACTTGTTAATAAGTTTACTCTCCTAGCATCTTATATTAGCACTAGAGGCCCAGTGTGCTAACCTGCATTCTCTTGCAGTCCAGGACCCCTCAGTGGATGTCAGAGTGCTGGTTTTGGCCCAATCCCCACAGGCCAGGCCAAAGGACTCCACTAAGGCACAAATATGTGCACTGGGTCTCTAGTAAGCATATAAGATCTTTGGTTAATCTCTTTCAGCATTCCTCCCTTCCCTCTGAGATTCATCAGTCTGTTCCATGTTTCTATGCCTGTGATTTCCTGCTCCTACGTTGAGTGTCTTTCCCCTGGTGGTCAGTGCATGTAACAGGTACTGGCCAGTCAGCTAGTCAGCCTGTCAGCCAATTGGTTAGGCTTTTATATATAGACTAGAGGCCCAGTGCATGAAATTCATGCACAGGGGGTGGTGTCCCTCAGCCCAGCCTGCACCCTTTCCAATTTGGAACCCATGGAAGGATATCTGAATTCCTGGATAGGGCCTAAACTGGCAGTCAGACATCCCTCTCACAATCCAAGACTGCTGTTTCCATACTGCTCTCTTGCCTGCTTTCCTGATTGCCCCTAACTGCTTCTGCCTGCCAGCCTTATCACCTCCTATCAACTCCTCCGCCAACCTGATTTATGCCTAACAGCTTCCCTGATAGTCTGTTTGCCCCTAACTGCCCTCCCCTACAGCCTTGGTCCTCCCCAACTAACCTCCCTTGCAGGCCTGGTGCATGCCAACTGCCCTCTCCCGTTGGCCATCTTGTGGTGGCCATCTTGTGTCCACATGGGGGCAGCCATCTTTTACCACATGGAGGCAATCATCTTGTGTGTTGGAGTGATGGTCAATTTGCATATTACTCTTTTATTAGCTACAATAGAGGCCTAGTGCATGGGCAGGGGCCAGCTAGTTTTCCCTGAAGGCTGTCCTGGATCAGAGTAGGGGTTCCCTTGGGGAATGAGGCAGCCTGGATGAGGGACCTGTGGTGGTTTGCAGGCCATCCATGCACCCTGGCAACCCAAGTGGGGGATCTTGGATTTATTTTTCTTCTATAATTGAAACTTTGTAGCCTTGAGTGGAGTCCAGGGCCATCCAGGGTGTGCAGAAAGCTTGGCTTCCTCCATTGCTGGGGAAATCTCCTGCTAGTTCTGTGGCCACAGCCATCTTGGTTGGGTTAGTTTGTATACTCGCTCCTGATTGGCGGGTAAGTGTGGCTCGTGGGTGTAATGGAAGTATGGCCAATTTGCATATTACTCTTTTATTACATAGGACTAGTGGCCCGGTGCACTAAATTCGTACACGGTGGGGTTCCCTCAGCCCAGCCTGCACCTTCTCCAACTGGAGACCTCTTGGGGGATGTCCAACTGCTTGTTTTGGCCTGATCCCTTGGTCAAACTCCCGGACATACTCCGGGCAAGGGGACAATTTGCATTCTGCACTTTTATTACATAGGATGTGCTATAAATATTCACATACAGGTTTTTGTGCAGAAATAAGGTTTCAAATCAGTAGAATCAATACCTATGGTTGTGATTTCTTGATGATAAGCTAATAAGATTATTTAGTTTTACTGTTAAACTATATTTCAAAGTTTCTGTACCACATTACATTGTGACCAAGAATGAATGTTTATTCCTAATGCTGTACATCTTCACTGGAAGTAGGTATCGTCAGATTTTTTTCTTAGATTTTAGCCATTCTACAATATATATTCTGCAATATATATAGTTATTTCAAATTGCAATTCTAAAATGATAAATGATGTTGAACATAATTTCATGTGTTTATTTTCATCTTCATCTCTACATCCTCTTTTGTGAGGCATCTGCTCAGATTTTTTTTGTCAAGTTTTTAATTGGGCTCTTTGTTTTTTTATTGTTAAGTTTAAGTGTCTTTGTATACTTTGAATTTAAGTATTTTACCAGATATGTGTTTTATAAATATTTTCTTTTGTAAATTGGGTTTTCATTCTGGCAATATTTTGCTAACAGAATTTCTAAATTTTAATAATGTTTAATTTATAATTTTCTTTTCTTTTCTCAATTATGCTTTTGATATATCTAAAACCTTATAGCAAAACCAAAGTCAACTAAGTTTTTTTTCATTTTTCCTCTTGGAAATTTAAAACCTTGTATTTTATTTATATATAATCCTCACCTAAGAATATTTTTCCAGTAATTTTTAGAGAGAGTGGAAGAGAGAGGGGAAAGACAAAGAGAAATATTGATGTGGAAAAAAAAAACACACACACACATTGATTCGTTGCTTTCTGCCCTGATCACCCTGGGCCAGGGAGGAGGCTGCAACCAAGGTCAGTGCTCTTGATCAGAATCAAACTTGAGACCTTTTAGTCAGTAGGCTGATGCTCTATCCATTGAACCAAACTAACTAGAGCTGCAATTACAAATTTCTACCTCTTAATCTCCTTCTCTGTTTCACCAGCCCAACCTACTTCTCTCCCCTCTATTATTTCTCTGTTCTCTGTATCTATAAATTAAAAATGTATATTTTACATTATTAACCAATTTTTTTCTACCTACAATAAAATTATATCTTTGTTTATAGTACAGGTACCTAGTAAGAGAAAATTTCCAATTTCCCTCTTTTATCCCTATATCATTACTGTCATTCATTTCATTTATCCATATTTTATGAGTCAAAATCTTTTAAATACTGTTAGTTTTAACAGTTAACTTTTCTACAAATTAAGAAAAAAAACATAAGATTTTTTACACTAATTTTTCTCTCATGATCTTCCTTTTTTTAAATGTATAATCAAGTTTCTAAGCTATATTATTTATTTGTTGCTAAAGAATAGCATCAAGTTTATTGTTTTATTTTGTTTTGTTTTTTTTATAAAGTAGGTTTTTCAGCAGTTTTAGTTTATCTGAAAAGGTCCTTATTTCTCCTTCACATTCACACAATATGGTGTTGGGCATAGGATTCTAGATTAGTACCTTTTTTTCTATTCAACACTTGAAATATTTCACTCCATTCTCTTAATTACATAATTTCTCATGAAGAACTTACTATAATCCTTATTTTTGTTTCTGTAAAGTTAAGGTATTTCCTTGCCCTGTTGCCACTCTTATGGTTATTTCAAAACTTTCTCTTTGGTTTTCTTCAGATTGAATATGTATTCCTACACATGAGATTTTTGTTATTTGCTATTTATCCTGCTGAGTGTTTTCTGAGGTTCCTGAATCTGTTGTTTTATGTCTATCATTAATTTTTTAAATTCAGAAAAAATCACATACAGGCCATGACTAGATAACTTTGTTGGTTAAAGTGTCATACTGACATGCCAAGGTTGTGAGTTTGATTCCTGGTCAGAATGAACATACAAGAATGAACCAATGAATGCATAAACATGTGGAAAACAAAATCTGTGTTTCTCTTTTTCTCTCTCTTTCTTTAAAAATCAATAAAATTTAAAAATAAAGAAAAGTCACATAAATTACGAAGACACCCCATAGAATTAAGAGTCTTCCAATAGTATAGAGCTGTAGATTACAAAATTAAAATACAAAGGATACCCAAGTTTGGTAGGAAATATGTACAATATGGGAAGGCCAATAATGAAAGGGCAATTGCTTTTAAATAAGGCAGTTACAAAATGGAAAAAGAAACCATGAACCTACATCCCTAAAATGCTTTGCAGAGGGGTAAAGGATGATAGAAATGAAAAACACAATCCGGTACAATCTTGTCATTGCCGAAGATGTGTTCAATAAGTGAAAGCAACTAAAGAGTTTGTGTTTTAAGATACAAACTAGATAAAATAACTGATTAAAGACATGTTTACCTTAAAAAAAAGTCATACCTTGGCTTAGCCTGAATTCCACCTAAAAAAATCAGATTACCTTTACCCTTTTAAACAGGCAGTAATAAAATAAAGGGAATATAAGGGCAACCTAAAGAATCATGTTTCCCAGAGCATTGCTTGAGTTCACCTTCAGTTCAACTGCCTAGTTCAGTAACTGGTACTAGAAGACTGCGAATCTCAAGGCCACACCACTGTGTCCGTCTGAGTCAGGGCCAACTGAATCACACAAACTAATTTTGAAAAATGTTCCATAACTATTAATCCTAATATTTATTTATTTATTTGCTCCATTTTATTTTTAGATTGTTTTTTCTGCTGTCATAATTATTTGTATGCTATGCCTTTTGTTGACATATCCACAAACTCACTTATGCGTTCTTTAGCTATGTGTTGTCTATCAAATACATTTTGGAATAAAACATTTTCTTTTCTTTCTGTCACAGTGATTCCATCTCTCTGCTTATGATATATACTAGAGGCCCAGTGCACGAAATTTGTACATAGGCCCTGCAATCTCTCACAATCCAGGAACCCTCAGCGAACATCCCTTTCATAATCTGGGACCATCTGCTCCTAAACGCTCACCTGCCTGCCTGATCAGCCCTAACTGCCTCTGCCTGCCTGAAGCCCTTAACCACTTGCTTGCCTGTCCCATCAACCCTAACCATTCATCTGCCTGATCATTCCTAAACATTTGCCTGCCAACCTGATCATCCTTAACTGCTTACCTGCCTGCCTAATGCCCCCAACCATTCTGCGTGCCTGCCTGATTGCCCTTAACTGCCTCTTTCTTGATCCCCACTGCAGCTGCTTTGTCCAGGACATCTGGAAAGATGTCTGGTAAGTCGTTTGGCTCTCTGGTCTAATTAGCATATTACATTTTTATTATAGATATTATCATAGGTTAGAGGTCCAACACACTAAATCGTGCATGTACAGCATTCCTAGACCTAGTCTGCGATCAGAGCCATGTCTGCCACTCCACAACTTGCTCACTGCCACCCTGTGACCCTCCTTGACACTGATGCAGTCCCATGAGTCCAATCCCTAGTCCCACTCTGCTGCTACCCATCCCAGTTCCTGTGGTTCCCCGTTGGCCATCCAGAGATGGGATCCTGCAGGCTGGAGCGAGAGACTGAGAGGTTGTCAATGTGCCTCATAACGACTGGTTGATTGGTCATTCTGGTCATTACGCCTGGCCTTTTATTATTATAGACTAGAGGCCCGGTGCATGCATTTTGTTCTGTGGAAGTGTGGAGGGAGTCCCCTGGTGGTCAGTTCATGACCACTAGTTATTCCATCATTTGGTTGATTTGTATATTAGGATTTGTTTATATAGGATAGGTTATTGAATGTGAACTATAAATGAAAAATAAAATTTAAAAAGAGAACCAAATGAAAGTTTAGACCTGAAAAAAATTTAATATATATATTTTTTAATTCTTATCTGAGGTTGTTTTTAAAGTTGATTTGTAGGGAGTGAAACATCCATGTGACAGAGAAATACCAGTTGGCTGCATCTGTACCTGCTGACCCAGTGGGATCTAACCTAAACCTAAGTATGTGCCCTAATCTAGAATCCAACAGGAAATCCTTTGGTGTATAGGTTGAGACTATAACCAACTGAGCCACCTAGTCAGGGAAGATCTGAACATTTTTTTTTAAATATACCTCCAGACCCTGGTCGGTGTGGATTAGTAGTTAAAGTGTCCTTCCACATACCAAAGGGTCATGGGTTCGATTCTAAGTGTGGGCACATACACAGGTTGTGGGCTCTATCCCTGTCAGATTGCTTGGGCAACTGATCAATGTTTCTGTTTCTCTTTCCCTCTCCCTTCCTCTGTCTCTAGAATCAATGAAAAGAATATTACCTTAGAGGAGGACTTAAAAAGAAAAAAAGAAAAAATGCTGGTTTGGCTCAGTGGCTAGTGCTTCTGCAGGCAGACTGAAGGGTACCAGGTTGGATTCTGAATAAGGGCATCTACCTGGGTTGCAGGCTTAATCCAGGGCCCTGGTTGGGAATTCAATAAGAGGCAACCAATTGATGTTTCTCACATTAGTTTCTGTCTTTCTCCCTCCCACTCTCAAAAAAAAAAAAAATTAATGCAAAAATGTCATCAGGTGAGGATTAACCAAAGCAGATAAACAAACAAACACCCATTCCCAGTGTGATTATTGAAGGATCATATGAAGTTTTTGTTGAATGAGTGGAAAAGGACAGGACTTTGCTTTCTAACTGTTTTAGCAACTCTGCAAGTCAGAGGGTTTATTTTTTTTTAATATATTTTATTGATTTTTTTTACAGAGAGGAAAGGAGAGGGATAGAGAGTGAAAAACATCGATTAGCTGTTTCCTGCACACCCCCAACGTGATGTGCCTGCAACCAAGGTACATGCCCTTGACCAGAATCGAACCTAAGACCCCTCAGTCCACCAGCTGAAGTTCTATCAGTTCTAACTGAGCCAAACCGGTTAGGGCCAGAGGGTTTATTTTTTATTTTAATTTTTATTGATTGATTATTTTAGAGAGAGGAAGGGAGCGAGAGAAACACGCGTGTTGTTCCATTTATTATGCTCTCTTTGGTGCTTCCTGTCTGTGCCCTGACCAGAGATCCAACCTGCAGCCTTGCTGTATCAGGAGGAGGTTCTAACCCACTGGGCTGTGGGCTGCCTGTCAGGGCCCCTCAACAAAATCCCTCTGCTCTGCCCTGGCCCCTGCTGTGGGCCAGACCTCAGCTCACAGCAAAGGTTTGTGCTCCATTCTGTCAGAGCACCTACTTAGGTTTCGGGTTTGATCCATGGTCAGGGCTGACTGCTGCTCAGGAAGTGAGCGAGGACCATTGAGGGCCATGTGCTCTAGTCATTCGGTGGGGAGCTGGGGTTTCATTGATAACATGGCCAACTCTGATCTCTGCTATCCCCGCGCCTCCATTGAGGACGACTTCAACTATGGCAGCTACATGGCCCCCACCAGCATACACAACTGCATGGTCGCCCTCTCCTGGCTCGCCAGGCCTGGTTGCTGCACAGTTGCCCTGGGAAGCAGATTTCCAGGTTCCCAGGGAGAGCGCCCTCCACCCTGGACTCCCAGGGAGAGTGAGGTCCTGGAGGGAAAGCACTTCGCTCTGCCTCCCTTTGGGGCTTCGGGAAATCCCTGGCCTGAGTGCAGGGCCAGTCCTGTTCTCAGAGGGGAGAACTGCCCCAGGGAGGCCTCCTGACTGGATGTGTGTAATGAGACTGGAGCCCTTCCTCCTTGCACCCTGTCACCTTTGGGCATGTGAACGCGTTTTATTTTATATGATGCAGCCTCACATGCCCAGCCTTCTGCATCATGCAGCCACGCCCAACTGCTCCTGCTGGACATTACCTGTGAAGGAAGGAGTCCTGGCAAATTAGCATATTCCTCTCTTATTATATAGGATGTGTTCTTAGATGCTATTCATTTTTCATGCAGAGCCCTTAACATACTAACCAGAGTTACTTTATATGCCTTGCTTGACAATTCAAAAAACTTTGTTATGTAGAAATATGGTTCTGATACCTGCTTTGTTCAGGTTATGTTTATGGTGCCTTTCAGCTTCGCTGTAATTTTTTTTTTTTTGTTGAAAGCTAAACCTAATGTATCAAGAAATAAAAATCAAAGTAAATATGTGTGACATTTTATATGAATCATTCTAGGATTTGGCTTATTGGTTATTGTAGGTGTATGTGCTAGAGGCTTCAAATTCTTTGGGGTTCTTTATTTGAGTCTCTCTGCTGTGTTTGGGCTTCCATCAGAACTCCTTCTTAAATAGTGTCTGTGTCTCACTGCTCTTTCAGCTGTAATCTGCTATTATTACAGTGGCACCCTGGTAGTGCAGTGGTATGGTATGTGGAAAGGAAGAATTTTATCACTTTATGATTAAACCTTGATATTTTAGTTGGGCTTGTTGCTGGACTATTCTCTTCACAAATGGTTCATCATTTTTTTTTCAATTTTTGTGAGAATAATAGTGAGTGCTAGACTAGGAAAAATGCTCTTAGCTTACAAGTAATAAGGATCTCATAAAACATTTTACCTGGAAGATAAGAATTTTTGATAATGAATGCTCTGGGCATATTTTAATATTCTCATATTTTGTTCTAGCAACTGTGGAAGCATTCCTGGCTAGAAGTGAGACTCTGGAGTTTTTGAAGGTTTACCTCATGAAAGTGGAAGCTCTTCTAAGACTGAGGCTCCCAGTATTTTATCATTCACAATCAGCCCCCAGTAATTTCTCATAATTACCCTATAAGTATCTCTACAAATATATGAGTTTTTGCTCTAAGTAAAAACTTGACTATAATTATTCTTCTTCTTTTTTAATTCTCACATTGATGTGAGAGAGAAACATTGATCAGTTGCCTTCTGTATGCACCCTGACCTGGTAATCAATACTGCAACCTTTTGGTGTACAGCACAATGCTCCAACTAAATGAACCACCAACGAGGGCTTTGCTATGATTTTTAATATGCATGTCCACCTAGACTTCATGGTAGTGGCTTTCCCTGAAATCTGTTATCTACTAGGTATAAGAAAAATTGTTAATTTTCATTTTATTAATACATTTCTTGTTATAATAATGGGAGCATAAAATTTCAATTTTTTTAATATATATTTTATTGATTTTTTTTTTTTACAGAGGAAAGGAGAAGGATAGAGAGTTAGAAACATTGATGAGAGAGAAACACCAATCAGCTGCTTCATGCACACCTCCAAATGGGCATATGACCACACCCAAGATACATGCCCTTGACCAGAATCAAACGTGGGACCCTAGAGTCTGTAGCCTGATGCGCTATCCACTGAGCCAAACTGGTTAGGGCAAATTTCAAGTTCTTGACAAAATAGATTTAAAAATGGAAGTCCAACTGTGTAATTTTTAATTTGTAATTCATAGAAATATACAAAAATTAACTAATTATAAAAGAAGATAAGATAGTATAACTAAAACCAAGAAGAAAGCAGAAAAAATATTAAAAAAACTACAGTAGACCCAAATAACTAGATCATTAGTCATGTACTTTCAAATAATTATGCTTACTATACTGAAAGTATTATACTAAAATATTTATAATTTTACTAAAGAAGCTGATCAGAACTTTAATAAAAATCCTATCTAATAAAAGAGTAATATGCAAATTAACCACCATCCCACTATACCCACAAGCCATGCCCACAAGCCAATTGGGTTAATTAATATGCAAATTAACCCCAACCAAGATGGCTGCCACCACAGAGCAAGCAGGAGGAAGGCTTGGGTTTCCATGGAGATGGAGAAAGCTTACCACACACCCTGTCAGGCCCAGGCCTTCACTCAAGGCTACAAAGTTTCAATTGTAGAAGATAAATAATTTCCAGATACCAGGGCCTCCCTTTGGGTCACTGGGGGATGTGGTCATCCTGCAAACCACCACAGGTCTCTCACCCAGGCTGCCCCATGTCCCCAAGAAAATCCCCACCCTCATCTGGGACCTCCTTCAGGGCAAACCAGCTGGCCCCCACCCATGTACCAGGTTTCTATTCTATCTAATAAAAGAGTAATATGCAGATTGACCATCACTCCAACACACAAGATGGCTGCCCCCATATGGTCAAAGATCCTGCCCAATGTGTACACAAGAAGGCCACCACAAGATGGCCTGCAGTGGAAGGAAGTTGGGAGGGACAAGGCCTACAAGGGAGGGCAGTTAGGGATGACCAGGCCTGCAGGGAAGGGCAGTTAAGGGCAAACATGCTGTCAGGGGAGCAGTTAGGCATCAATCAGGCAGGCTGGAAGGGGAATGTTTAGGTGGTGAACAGGTTGGCAGGCAGAAGCAGTTAAGAGCAATCAGGAAGGCAGGCAGGCGAACAGTAGAGAGCCAATAGTCCTGGATTGTGAGAGGGATGTCCAAGTGCCTGTTTAGGCCTGATCCTGCTGGAATTGGGCCTAAACGGGCAGTTGGACATCCATCTCAGGTGATTCAAAATAGGAAAGGGTGCAGGCTGGGTTGAAGGACACCCCTCCCTGGTGCACAAATTTCATGCACTGGGCCTTTAGTAGGACATAATAATAAACAGCAAATTAAAATTACAGAAATCATAAAAAAAAGTAAAAATAAATTATCCATGGCTATGTTCAGCATTAGTTTCAAACTCCTGAAAATAAAAGAATAGACTGAAGAAAATGTAAGAAAAAAAGATGCAGAATGGCACACTGAGAGAATATGTGATAAAAACAACAACATGGAAAAACATGGTAGAGAACTATGTCTATGGTGAAAAGGCTTATACTGTATATTTACATTTTAAGTCTCAGAAGAAGATGAGAATAAGGCAGGAGCATTATTTGAATAAATAATGACAGAGGATTTACAATATTGAAAAATAAATTAATCAACATATTTGAGAAGACTTGCAATTCCCAAAGCAGTATATACAATATGCTCATGATAGAAGAATTACTGAAAATCAAAGGCAAAAAATAGAAAACATCTTCAAGCAGTCTGAGGAGAAAAAGAGAGATTATGTTTCAAAAGGTCAATGGAAAAAGACTGTGATTTTTTCCCAAAAGCATATAAGCCAGAACACAGTAGGTTGATTTATTCAATTTCTAAAGATTACACTTGAAATATTACAATTGAAAATATTTTTAATGCATATATATTTCTTATTTGTAATGGTATAAATATATTTTTCTAATTTACCAGCAAACCATTCAAATCTTTATTTTGGGTTCAAATAAAAAGAAGATAAATATGTTGGAAATTATTTGTCATTTTCATTTTATAATTTTGAATATGAAGTTATCCTTAGAAATGTATTGCTATCAGCTCTAACTTTTATTTGATACGGCAGGATAGAATCTAAAGTACTATTGAATCCTTTGGATCAACATTAAAGGAGTATAATTTGTCCTTAAGGAGTACAAGTATACTAGTACATTAAATGTATATACACATCGCCTAACTGGTTTTGCTCAGCGGATAGAGTGTTGGCCTGTGGCCTGGGTTCAATTCTTGTCAAGGGCATATACCTTGGTTGCAGGCACATCACCACTGGGGGATGTGCAGGAAGCAGCTAATTAATGTTTCTCTCTCATTGATGTTTCTAACTCTATTCCTCTCCCTTCTTCTCTGTAAAAATTATATATATATATATATATATCAAGATAAATTGTGAAATACAATACATAAAATCTCTTTTTGTGTGCAATGATATTAAATTAGGAAGAGCTCCTTATAGTTCACTGAGTTCCTAACTGATATGCATGCAGTGTTGAGAAAAGCTCTGAATAGATCAGGTTAAAGAAGAGAAAGTGCTCCTTTGGTTTCAATGATTTTGTAATTTGCATTTATTCTACAAGATTTTAAAGGCAATACATATTCTCTTACACCACTATACCATCTTCTCCACAGTAACAATGTTCTTTATTTTGAATTGGCAATTTAAGCTTTCTGCTATTTATGATAGCCTTAAGGGGAATTATAGATTCCATAACATATGGAAGAGACCTCATAGATATGTCAACTAGGGTAAGATAATTTACTCAAGCAAACTCTGTGGTTTCAATTTCCTGATGATCCACATTAGGACTATACTTTTGCATATATATACACACTTTCACAGATAAGGACAAATAAAAATTTATGACTTTCAAATAATCAGATGTTTTTAAGAGAAATTTTCTTATTGAAGAACTTGAGTGTCTGTGTACCTTCCTCTGAGCTCCAATTTAATTGTGTTTTTCATTCCTTCTGAAGTTGTTTTGATTCGTTGGACAGCCTAGTGTATCTGGGAGTTAAGGTAATTAGTCTCTTTGATTCAATGACTCAGGATGGTTCAGACAAATATAGATAAAGTAGAAAGCCATATATTTGTTCAGTTAGAGATAAATAAAAACCTGAGATGAAGTGAGTTCATTGCCACCTTCAGAAGCCTCTCTATTTTCCTAAATCATAATGCCACCTCTGCAATTTGCATGTAATCTGACTTAAGGAGTCAGAATTTTGTGAGGAAATAATACCTTTAGGCAGTCAGGATGACTTTTTACTTTGCCCAGAATTGTAATTTTTAAAGCAAGCACCACCTATTTAAGGATATTTAAATTCTTTGGAAAGAGATGCAGAAATATGTATATTACAACTTTCCAAGTAATTTTCATACATAATAAAATTTTAGGACCTTTAGTCTCATGTAACACATTACCTCATTCTATCCAAAGACTTTAACTTAAAAACCATAGTTGGTATCTTTCTCTTTACCAATCTAGAAAATCACAAAGAGTCAGGCTTTTATGACACAAGATGGTAGAATTGTTCTTATCACCTTAATGTTCATATCCATGGTGTTTAAGGTTAGTCCTAATACATATATACCATGTGTAATTATTAACAATCTTTAATGTACCCTTTATTTTTTGTTGTGGTTTTCATGATAAGCGATATAAAATCACTATGGGTTTGGAACTACAGTCTATATGTTGGCATTTTATTATACAATTTTCATCTATCTTTTCTCAATGGAGTTACTGACCTAGCTATTAATAAATTCAGCTGTTGGCTGAAAACCTATTGTTAAAATGATTAAAAAAAACACAAACAAAAAAAGATACTTTTAATCTTTATTGTAATTATACAAAAAGAGAAAAAGTGTTATCCTATCTAATAAGAGGGTAATATGCAAATTAACCATCACTTCATGACAAAGATGGTGGTACCCACAGTCGCAAAGATGGCAGTGCCAGCGAGAGTCCTGGAGCCAACAGAGCTGGTGGGAGGCCGAGGGAGACATGCGGGGAGTGCTTTGGGGAGACATATGGGAAGCGAGTGAGGTTTCCTGCCTGAGGGTTCCAAATCCACCATTGGTTTTTTCACCGCTGATTCTTCTCCTCCCCGTTATACTCCACGCAAAGGCCATTCTGTGCAAAAATGTCATGTCCTAATGGGTGAATCCTAAACTGAATGAGTGTCACACCTGGGCAACCTAACTCCCATTAGAAAAAGGACCTGGAAAGAGGGATTTAGGAATCACGAAGCCATCATGACTTACTTGGTCTCCAGAACTGCTGTCAAACACAGGCAGTCTGAGACCCTCTCAAACACCACTTGAGCTAAACCTGAGAGCCAAGATATTTTCAAGGCCCAAAGTTGATGGGGGTCAAGGGGAAAGGGAGCAAAGCAAGCAGAACGGCCAACTCTACCAAAGACACAGGAGCCTAAGACAACACAGAGAAATGTCCTGGCCACTGACACTCTCTGGCAGACATGACACCCAGCTGATGGGAGGGGTATTTATATGCGGAATTTAAGGCAACCAGGAGGAGGAAAAGTTGAGGCATGCCTAAGGATTTTTTTGTACTTTTCCCACAGTCGAGAAGCAGAGTCAGAATCAAGAAGCAAAGTTTTACCTCAGCACTGGGCTGTTTCATGTTTGCCACTGATGGGAGGTAGGTGGAAGACTACCAGGGCAGCCCTATAACCTTGGCAGTGACAGCAGCTCTGGAGAGGGAGTGACTGCAGCACTTCTGATGTCCAAAGTGCTAGCACTACAAACCTTGGCCTATCCAGAAGCTCCTATGTTGCCAGAAGTTGCTGGCCCTGCCTTCTCCAGCACAGCAGAGAAAGGCTGAGAGAGGAGAGGCAGGTATAGTGGCTCCAGTGGTCCAAATCCTGCCATTGACTCTTGTTACCTTGCCTCGGTGCCTTCCAGGGCAGCCTCAGTGCCAGTGCAGAGGAGGTTTTGGAGAGGGTAGTGGTGAGGAGAATGCTTCTGACTCTGGATACTCAGTGAAACTGCTGTCAAGAGTCTTTCTAAGGCTGGCAGGAAAATGCAGCAATGAGGGAAGAATGTTGTCTCAAAACGAAGAGGTTGTTTTTTTTTTCTTTCTCATCAGCAAAATGTGAATATTACCTAACTCACAGACTTTGTGAGAATTACTTGAAATAAAATTCCAGAAATTGTATAACAGCCGGGCTGAAATGGATAGGTTAGTTGAGCATGAGTGTGGTCCTGTGCATGGAAAGGTTGCAGGTTTGATTCCAGGTGAGGGCACACACCTGGCACATACCTGGGTATCAAGTTGGATTTCTGGTCAGGGTTCCTAAGGAATGCACCTGAATGTATGTTTCTTACATTGATGTTTCTCTCTCTCTATCCCTCTCCCTTTCACTCTCTCTAAAAATCAATGGAATAATGAAATAATGCCATATCTGCAAACGTGTATAATCTAAAAAAAAAAAAAAAGTGGGGGGTTCCTAATTGATTTTGCTCAGTGGATAGAGCATTCGCCTGTAGACTGAAGGATCCCAGGTTTGATTCCAGTTAAGGGCATGTACCCTGGTTGCAACCACATCCCCAGTTTGGGGTGTGCAAGAGGCAGCTTATTGATGTTTCTCTCTCATCAATGTTTCTAACTCTCTATACCTCTGTCTTCCTTTCCATGAAAAAAAAAATCAATAAGATATATTTAGGAACAAAAAACAAAATAAAAGTGGTTGAAATGTACTGTATATTTTAAAACTTGTAAGATAATATAACTTTTTAGGGCATATATGTTATCTATACTAATAAAAGAGTAATATGCTAATTAGACTGGACATCTTTTGGCCATACATCTGGACGTACCTTCCAGGCAAAGCCACAGTGGCGGGGGCTGAGGCAGAATTCATTAGGGGTGATCAGGCTGGCAGGGGAGGGCAATTAGGGGCGACCAGGCAGGCAGGCAGGCAGAGGCAGTTAGGTGTGATCAGGTTGGCAGGCAGAGAAGTTAGGGGTGATCAGGTTGGCAAGCAGAGAGGTTAGGGGCAATCAAGCAGGCAGGCCCAGGTGGTTAGGGGTAATCAGGCAGGCAGGAAAACAGTTTGGGGCATCAGGCAGGTGGGCAGAGTGGTCAGGGGAAATCAGGCAGTCAGGTGAGCAGTTAGGAGCCAGTGGTCCTGGATTGTGAGAGGGATCCTGGAATGGAGAGGGTGCAGGCCAGGTTGAGGGATACCTCCCATGCATGAATTTTGTGCACCAGGCCTCTAGTAAGTAAATAATTCCCCATATTCTCACTCTTCTCTATAAAGAATAATCACTCATATAAAAAGAAGAGGTTGCATTCAATGTCTTATCTAGTGTTTTGACCCAAATTACTAATCGCTAACCAGGATTATTGATATATACCCCAAAATCTTAAAATCTTATGAATGTTCCAAACATTTTAATCAAAATTGCCTTAAATTATAATTATTATCTTATGGTACACCTTTACCTAAAAATAAAAACATTGAGCCGAAACCGGTTTAGCTCAGTGGATAGAGCATCGGTCTGTGGACTGAAAGGTCTCGGGTTTGATTCCGTTCAAGGGCATGTACCTTGGTTGTGGGCACGTCCCCAGTAGGGGGCATGCAAGAGGCAGCTGATCGATGTCTCTCTCTCATCAATGTTTCTAACTCTCTATCCCTCTCCCTTCCTCTCTGTAAAATATCAATAAAATATATTTAAAAATAAATAAATAAATAAATAAATAAAATAAGAACATTGAATCTGTGCATAGATATAAATGTATTTACCTCTCAATTTAAGAAGATTTGTTTTTAATTTAGAGGACATTTATTAAAACTGGGGACAGTGAGACAAGAAAGGGCTGGGGAAATGAGCCTAAGCTGCTCTGCTTTGGCTCACTAAGAAATCAAAGAAAAAGGGTCTTAGGGACAGTTTCAGGGGGTTTGCCCATTGCTCTTCAGGAATGAACTACCATTGCCTATTGCTATCCTGATTGCAAGCTTCCTGGAGTCCCTTAGTGTTTTGGAGATTGTATGCCTGTGAGGAAAGGAGAGGGGAGATGTGAGAGCATGCATCTGGGAGGGAGAGCAGGGACTGGACCTTTGTTTTGAGGGGTTATAAAGGCTGGGAGTTTAAGGGAGGTCTTAAGGGGGATCTCAATGGAATATTCATCCGTTTTATGCTTATGTGCCAAAATGAGATTGATTTCCTTAACTTCATCTGTCCTTGGGTGTGGTATGAGTTCTATCTTAATATGATTTACTGAAAGAACCAAATCAATAGTTTTAGGTTTCTTTAGAGGAATACCAGAGCTGCTTCTTGCATACATCAGTGATGACTGGATAGTCAGCAGCTTATTACTAGTGGAATTTTAATTTCAAAGTAGACTAATAGGAGTTGACTGATGTCTGCTTGTGCACATTCTTAAGTGATAATCAGTATAGAATTACTCGTCGGAAGAGGCTTATGTCATAAGCTGACTGTCTAAATGATGAATATGTAATTAAATTAAACAGAATTGAGACAGATGGTTCTAAGTTTTGATAAATGTGCATATCTTCATAATTAGATAATAAGTCTGTTGCCTGGAAGATCAATTGGGACATAATAACTTTAAAAACTGAATCATTTCATTGTTTGGCATTTATGAGACATGGTAAAAAGCAAATTCCATTTTAATTTACTTAAAATATTGCTTATTGTCTTCCTAAGTTCCTGATTAAAAATGGAAAGACAGATATTGTCATTTTGCATCCTTCTCATATAAAATTATTTATTTTGTTTTCTAGACTTTAGAAAATCATTTCAAAACAATATGCTGTGGATTAATGGCTTCCTCTGGATAAGAAATAGGAAGTAAAGCATTTAAAATATTCTAAGTCAATACCAGACATTTATGGGACATAAAAAGTGAATAGCCCAATGAAATTTATCTGAAATACTTTAGTTATTTTCTACATTCTTATCAAATAAACACAGATAATATGTTTGTTTTTTTTCTGGGAAGATGCTTGGGTGTTTGACATATTTGTATTGGCTTTCCCATATTTATTAGTCATTTAAAAATAGCACACACATACAAGAAATTGCAATATAACATTAAAAAAGTTTGAATTGGAAGTGATGGTAAAATGGTCGAATAAGATGTCTTTAGCGCAAATCTCCTCCTCAACCAAAATTTGGCATTTATCCATGGAAAAACGTACCTTTGTGGAAGCCGTGGGTCTCCAGCACCATATTGCACAGACCCACGGGAAGTCCCCCCGCAGGCAGCCCCAATCTCTCCCAGGTCTGGGAGCCTCTGAAAAGCAATGACTTAGAATATCACCTGTGGATGAGAGAGCCTTTGTGGAAGTCCCAGATTTCAGTGCAAAAGTTCCATCACTGGAGGAACAAAATCCAATAGTGGACATATTGGAGGGTACAAGAAGAAAACTGTGCCATTATCTGTGTCTCCCTTCAACAAAGTGGCACAGCTCAGTGCCCCCAAAACCAGGTCTCAGAAGGTTTCATAGGATCTACATTCTAACTGCATCACAGACTCCATTGAATGCTGGCCCATGAGCCACCTGGATGCCTCACCCAAGATCTCCCCAAGTGGCCTTTCCCCTCCCCTCTGTGTTCTGCTGGCTTTGCCTGCACACCCCCCAACCACCTTGTGGCTGGCTCCCAGTGCATATCCCCAATGGCTGCTGAGAGAGCTTTAGCTCATAGCTAATGAACACACATAGAAAGCCCACCAACCCCCCAGATCAAGCAAAATTGCCTACATGAGCCTTTAGCACTATCTATGGGAAAGCAAAAGAGAGAATAATCAGCATTTGGACTATAAGGCAGAATTGGGAGAAGGCACACTATTTTAAGAATTTTGCCACAGAGAGAGCAAGAAGAGTGAAGGAGACTTATTCACAGAAGGTGTGAGAAAGCTAAGAACTTCTAAAAGGGATGATGGAAGGTAATTCTCTCCCAAAGTCGGTCAGTAAAGACTGGAGAAGATGAAAGTTGCCTCCTACCAGGGATAGAACCTGCACCTGAGCATGTGCCCTGAGTGAGAATCAAACCAGCAACCCTTAAGTGCATGGGATGCCATCCAACTGACTGAGCCACACTAGCTAGGGCCACATCAAATATTTTAAAATGATAATGTTTCCCTTCAAAGTTATAAGAGATTGTAACCAATTGAAGATCAACATAAACCCAATTATGTCATTTGCTTCACAACTTTAATTTTATTGATGAAGAAACTGACACATAGATGACATGTTAATGATTGAATGAATGAATTAACTCCAAATGATGGAATGATTGATGGAATAGGTTCTCTGTTTACATCTTGTTTAAATATCTCAAAACTGTTTTATATTATTATTTCTATGAGGGTGTTGCAAATATCTTACTACAGCCATTCCTATATTCCTATGTACTTCATACTTTTGGTTGCTATTACTAACTATAATTTAAATTATGTTTCTAGTCTTCCCTCTGTTATTAAGAAATACATCTTTTTAAAAATAGTGATCTAAATATTTATATGAGTTTTCTTATGAGATGTTAATTAATATTTATGTTCATTATTTTAAAAGTATAGAGTTATACTCCAGATACACATTTGTTTATTCTGGTGTTTGTTTTAGACTTTTTCTCTGTTCTTTATTTAAAGTCAATTTTTATAATTATTTTACAAAAATGCTTTTCTAACATATCACTAGTTACTCCATTAATTCATATCTATGACTAATAAACATTTAATACTATTAGCAACATTTTTATACCTATAAATATGTTATATATGTATGAATATGCATCATTGTCATTCTTTCTAATTCTTGAATAAATATTTGCTATCAGGGTCTGAGTGAGATGAGACTGTGTCAGATCTTAACAGCATGTAAATATATGAGAGGAAAAGTAACCAAGTAATAAGGAAAATTCAAAGTCTTAACAGAAAATCATTATAAAACTCTCTTCAAAGTTAGATTGTTTTGTTTATGAAATTTTGAAAAAAATTAGTAAGAAATACAAAATAAGTTTTCCAATGAATAGAGTGATATTAAACATTAATATATGTATACAATTCATTTTAAACTAAATTTTCCAATGTATTTGAATTTTAATCATGAGCTTATGTTGTTGTTCCCAAAAAGAAAAAAATAAATAAATGATACTTTTGAAAGAGAAATTTAACATTAAGCAAAAATAACTGTGCTATCTTAATATTCTTCCAAGATTATAATCAATATTGTGTATGGGTGTGCATGTATATGAATAGATAGATTGAAGAATGGCTAGAGAGATTGGCAGATGCACTTGACAAATGCAGGGAACTATTGTAGTGACACCAATTATCAAAGTGGAACTTTGCATTGTTGTTATATCAGTAAGTTGAATAAACTTTATTTTATCACTACTGTATTTTCTCTTCTACTCACTTTTTCAAAATCTTCAATTTACCTATTTCTTTTATAACCATACACCAATATGTTTAGTAAATGCAGAACAACTCTATGTCAGTAATTCAGTTGTGCTGTGGTCAATATCCATGTTTGTTCCATAAAAAAAAAAAAATTGTCACAGTAATTGCATTCACAGATTTTGAGGTTTGTGCCAGGTATATCTGCTATAAGATGGTAATAGAAGTTGGAATGAATAATGGAAATTAAAGGAAGATACATTTCAAAATAAAGTTCAAATTAATTATGTTTGGTATTAAAATGCATTCACATTTAATCCTCAATTGCCACTCAATGTTAACATTTATGTTAAGTATAAAAATATGTTTTCTTGGGATATAAATCTATTCTCATTGTCCTTGGCACAATATATTAAATCATTATAATGAATATTTCAAAACAAATTTTTAAGAAGAAAATTATACATAGCATTTGATAATAAGTTGTAATTTTTAAAGAAAATTTTGTTTTGCTTTTAAGTTAACTATATAATGTATAATTTTAAACTTCCTATGCATCAGCAATTCTATGAGTAACTTGCAAAGATAATCTATGCATATAAAACCCTAATATGCAAATAGACCTAACTGCAGTACCACTGAACAACCAGTTGCTGTGATGTGCACTGACTACGGGGGAATCTGTGCAGAACATGGTGGGCATTGGCTGTGGCAGGATGGTGGAGTAGATGAGTGAGGATGACAAACCAAGGTAGGGCCCTGGTCACTGTCATTGGGGAGAGCTCTGGAGAACTTTACTGAAAGTTCTTTACTCCCACACACCACGGTCCCACGTAGCTCTCACATCTGCTGCCAGCCGTGACCGCTCAGCACTGTCAACAGGTGTAAGCACCAACTACTTGCCTTGATCACCCTTCAGGGCTTCTCCACCTCTCCCTGCTCCTGAGGGGTAATCGGAGCTGGCAGCCTCCACTCACACTTGCTGACAGTGCCGGCCCCCTGCTCACACCTGCTCCTGTCACTGACCCCAATCGATCCATCCCGTCAGCGGGTGCAAGCAGGACAGGTGCTTTCAGCATGTGGGAGCAGTGGTGAGGGGAGTGGGACTGCCTGCAGACAGGAGACCCCGGGACTGCAGTGGGAGGGGCCAGGTGGGGGCAAGGAGGATGGGCCTAGAACTGCTTCTGAGCCCACCACAGCCTCATGGTCCACAGTTCCTTTCAAGATGCATTAATTTGTACATTGGGCCCCTAGCTTTGCATAATGACTCAACACTGTTCTAAAAATACTGATTTACTTTTGAGATTTTGATGAGAAGTTAGGTTTTAGGAATTATTCACCTGCTTTTTGTCTAGCCCATCAGAAAATCTCTACTTTAGTTAGTTAGTTTCAATTTAAAATGCTTCTTTTTCAAATTAGTTTTACCTAATATATTCTGTTTTTAGCAACCAGATGGGCAGTTTAAATTAACCTTACTTGTTTCTAAGAACTATGAAATTGTAAGATTTAAGTACTCATTATATTCTTCTAAAACTCATTTCTGTGTTGATATCTTATTGTTATTCTCATTATCAAAATTCTAGTCTTTGAAATGTCCTTACTAAATCCTAATAGTTTATAAAGTATTTTAGCCCTTTATTCAGATTACAAAACCTTTTTTTTCTTGGAATAAAGTGATAAATATTTAGTTTGGGCACATAGTTTTTCTTAATTAGGAAATGTAAGCATTCCTGATGACAGCAAAATAAATGTAAAATATGAAAACACTGTATTTCTTAAGCCTGCTGATAATGCTAAGTATTGGAAGGATTTGGGGGTGGGCATTAATATGCACAAGTGTATTTTGTTATGGGATAACAAAACCTCTAAAAAATGTGGGATTTTTTTATTTGTTTGTTTTTAAATATATTTTATTGATTTGTTTCAGAGAGGAAAGAAGAGGGATGGAGAGTTAGAAACATTGATTAGCTGCCTCTTGAATACCTCCTACTGGGGATGTGCCTGCAACCAAGGTACATGCCCTTGACCAGAATCAAACCTGGGACTCTTTAGTTCGCAGGCTATTGCTCTATCCACTGAGCCAGACCAGTTAAAGCTGAAAAATGTGTTTCAATGTATATTAATGAAGGCAACCATATTTTAGAGTATCTCTTTGTTTCTGTGATAGCAATTTTGTTTCTGATTTCTGATGATAATTTTTTTGAAGTTCCAAGTAGTGACTTGATGTTTGGTAGGATCTTGTGATGACCATTTGGGATTATTTACATTATAATAAGATATTTCTTAGCATTTTTCTTTGTTTCCTAGGACTAGCAGAGCAAAGTACCACAAACAAGGTGGCTTGGAAATGAATTGCCTCATACTTTGACTAAAAGTCCAAAGTTTTGGCAGCGAATTTCTCCCTCAGGAACCTGTGGGAAACCCTTCCTCGCATTCCCTCATTTCCAGTAGCCTTGGATTTTCTTTGGTTCATGGCAGCATAACTCCAATCTTTGTATGCTTTCTTGAAGTCTCTTCACATAATTCTCCCTCTCTGAATGTCTGAGTCAGTTTCTTCTTTTTATAAGGGCACCAGTTCTATTGAATTAAGGTCCATTGAATGCCTTTAACTTAACCTGACTATATCTGCAGAAATGCTGTTTTCAAATAAGGTCTGATTCTGCGGAACTATAGATTAGATGTTCAATGTATCATTTTGGGAGGACACAGTTCAATCTATAACAACAACTACATCCTATAATGCCATCATCCCATCTTCTTTATTCTACTCCTGCTATATTTATTAGATTCCTTACTTTCTTTCCAAAGATATACTTAATATTAATAATCCTTAAGATAGACATTATATATATGTAATATAAAATACATGACTTCCCATTTGTTCCACTGTATGCTTTTTCTATGTCTGAAATTGGGTTGTCCAAAAGATGATGATGAATTTTTTTTCAATATAAACTTTATCCTAAAGTTAAGATACAAATTGATATTTTTTATTTTCAGCTAACAACTCTTTAAGGTACTTGTCCGGCCTTCGCTGGCACCCTGCCCCGGAGGTGGAAAAGTAACCCCCACCTTGCGAAATTGACCTTTCAACATCGACATTCTGAAACCATCACACCCCGGTGGAGAATCCCTGCCTGACAAACAGTTCCAGGAAATAGCCAGACCACAGAACAGACCATAGGCGTCACCTGACCCCAGAAAGCCCTAACTGCCACCGGTTTCTGCCGATAATGGCAGCCTCTGAAAAGTATAAAAACTTATCCCTGCCCCAGTTTTGGCTCGGCTTCTCCTGCTCCCCTCTCCGAGCAGGTGAACCTGCCTGTGTGCTGCCAATAAAGCCTGTTTAATTCGGTCTCTGTTTGGACTCATGGTTTTTCCTCACAGCGGCGTAAAAAACCTAACAGTACTATGTTCTTCAACTCACTTATGTAAAGTATATTTATAGACTGACTCCCTGCTATGCACTCCAGGTATGAAGTATATGGTGAAGGCGGCGGGTATGAGAAGTTAAATGTTGATGGAAGGATACTTGATTTGGGGTGGTGAACACACAATGCAGTGTACAGATTATCTGTTGTTAAAGTGTGAAACCTGTATAATATATATATATATATATATATATATATATATATATAT
>JAAGEH010002528.1:32536933-32579376 GCA_011751065.1 Lasiurus cinereus
ATATATATATATATATATATATATTATTGATTTTTACAGAGTGGAAGAGAGAGGGATAGAGTTAGGAACATCAATGAGAGAGAAACATTGATTAGCTGACTCCTGCACACCCCCTACTGGGTACATGTCCTTGACTGGAATCGAACATGGGGCCCTTGAATCCGCAGACTGACATTCTGTCCATTGAGGCAAACTGGTTAGGATAAAACCTGTATAATTTTATTAACCAGTGTCAGCTCAACAAACTCAAAACGGAAAAAGAAAAGAATAAGACAGAAAGGCTCCATACTATGGAGATTAAACTAATGCTGCATAACTAGAAAATCTAGAAACAAGAAAACACATTTTACTGAAAAGCACTAGGAAAGAAATGAGTGTGTGGGAACCACTTTCACGTACCGCGTGGCTCAGGGCTCCCGTTCAGGGTTCGGATTCTGGAGGAGGCCGCACACAAGTGAAAAGAGACTAAAAAAGCGTTAATTTGGTGAGATTGGGAGGCCAGGCGGGAGCCTTCCTCTAGTGGAAAAACTACCTCCTTCCTTTGGCCTTGCCATCCCTTTTAGTCAGGTTTGGGATACACCTTTGCCCTGAAGCAGACAATTCCAGTAACAAATAGATTATCTTATCAGTAAGGATTTACATGATTATTTGATGGGAAAGTTCATTGTCTCAATTAGATAGGGGGTGGCTGGCTTTGACCTTTCAGAGCTTCAAGGTTGACCAGCCTTCCGGGTTCCTTGTCCACTTTCTATTAGTGAGACAATTATTGGTTTCCAGCATGAGTGGACATGAAGTTTCCGAGGGAGGCATTCTGTGAGAAAGGATCGTTTATCAAGAAAGTCTTTTCCCTGAAAGTGGTACTGGAAAGATCTGCATGTTTGAGAAGCAGCTGGGTGATTGAGCTTTAGGTACAGGCAGAACAAAGTCATAGGGCCTCAGGTGAGAATGACATTGTGCTATTTGCATACAAAGTTTGGTGTTATGAACTCTAGTTTTATAAGTCGAAGTTGTCCTCAGGAATTTGCTAATTCTAAGGGAGTAGAGATGTTTAGAAGCTTGTGTTTTATTCTATGTGAGTGGGAAGCACTTACAGACTTTTGAACTGAACAATGGCATGTTCTATCTTTTAAAAAGAAAACTCCACCTCTGGTTTGAAAATAGGATGACAGCCACATTTCCTGCTTTGCAAACAACAAAGGAGAGGAACTAACTAAAACTTATTCCTCAATATGAGAAAATTAATGGAATTCCAAACTATACATTCAGTGAAACACTGCCAAAAGGATGCTGGATGAAATTGCACAAGAAAATGAAGTAGAGAGAGAGTTCATTGGTGTTAGATCTCAGGATAAAAGCCGATAAGAGAACTGAGGCAGAATTAAAACATCATACTATTTTATAAGAAAGTGAAATCCAAGGAAGAAGAAGGAAGAAATAAAGAACAGTCACCACAAAGCAATTTGTTAAATAATGGAAATTCTGTTCATCTTAGTGTATACTTGATTCCAAATCGAATACTTGCCTGATCTTGGCAAGCCAGGGCCTTCTCAACTCTGTATTTGTGTTCAGTGGCATAAAATGGTGACAAAATCCTGTATAATAGAGGAATATGCTAATTATCTGTTATGCCAAAAGGCATAACAACAACTGCGTGATGACTGATGACCGACCAGATCACAGATCTGCAGGAGGGTGGGGCAGTGAAATACAAGCAGATGGTGGAGAGCTACAGGAGGAGGTAGGGCAGCAAGCTATGAGGGGGAGCTGAGTGGGCTACAGAAGGGCAGGGCAGCTGTTGGAGAGCTAAAGGAGGGCAGCAGCAAGCTACTGGCATATAGATTCGTACTCAGGGCTACTAGTATATCATAAGAAACTATTTCCTGTCAGAGGTTGGGAATCTGTTTATGTGGATTGAGCCAAATTGGTTAGGGCACAGCTGGTCTGTGCCCCTAACCCACACATTTTTCAATGATCAACTGTGGTTAGTTTTCATTTTAAAACAATATGAATACATATATACTACATCTGGAATTCCAAAGCCCTCCTGTTCTGAGGCTCTTCTGCAATTCAGCATGCATGACCTGCCTCATAGCAGACACTGGAACATCTCTCCATGAATCAGTTTTATTTTTCTGTCATTGACTTCTGTGTATTAGGTTCTCTTCCATTGTAACTTTACCATTCTTTGGCCCACAGTATGTCTCACTCCATGTCTAAACCTCTTAAAGGTGGCTCTCAATACTCACTGCTTCATATTCTCAGGATTTCTTAGTTCAAACTAGTGAGAAATGACTACATTTCTTTTATTTTTTTTTTTCACTTATTGAATAATTATTTATTAAATGTCCAGTAGGGGCCAAACTCTATGACAGAGGTTAGTTGACTTTTCCAAGGTTGCACAGCAGTTTCATACAGATCTAGGATATGGACACTAACAATAGCTATTAATATTTTCTTTTAATTTTTATTAATTTTTTATACATATATCCCCATAGGGCCCCCGCCTCCCTCCCAGGCATATCCCAACCTTCCAGTGTCTATGTTCATTGGTTATGCTCATATGCATGCATACAAGTCCTTTGATTGATCTCTTATCTACCTCACCTAACTTTAATTTTCCTGCTGTAATTTCACAGTCTGTTTGAAGCTTTACTGTCTCTGTATCTATCCTTTTGTTCATCAGTTTATAATGTTGTTTATTATCCACCAATGAGTGAGATCATGTGATGCTTCTCCTTCATTGACTGGTTTATTTCACTAAGCATAAGGCTCTCCAGTTCCAACCAGGTTGCTGAAAATGGTAATAACTCCTTCTTTTTAATGGCAGCATAGAATTCCATTGTGTAGATGTACCACAGTTTTCTGATCCATTCATCTGCTGACGGGCACCTAGGCTGTTTCCAAATTGTAGCTATTGTAAATTGTGTGGCTATGAACATAAGGGTGCATAAATCCTTTCTGATTGCTGTTTGTGATTTCTTAGGATAAATTCCTAAGAGTAGGATTACAGGGTCAAATGGGAGATGCATTTTTAGTTTTTTGAGGAAACTCCATACTGTTCTCCACAGTGGCTGCACCAGTCT
Source organism: Lasiurus cinereus (assembly GCA_011751065.1). Lineage (NCBI taxonomy): Eukaryota > Metazoa > Chordata > Mammalia > Chiroptera > Vespertilionidae > Lasiurus > Lasiurus cinereus. Next base: position 32,540,017 of record JAAGEH010002528.1, read on the forward strand.
GCATTCCCACCAACAGTGCACAAGGGTTCCTTTTTCTCCACAACCTCGCCACCACTTGTCATTTGTTGATTTGTTGATGATTGCCATTCTGACCTGTGTAAGATGGTATCGCATTGTCGTTTTGATTTGCATCTCTCGGATGATTAATGACTTTGAACATGTTTTCATGTGTCTCTTGGCCTTCCTCTGTCGTCTTTTGAAAAGGTTCTATTTAGGTCCATTGCCCATTTGTTTATTGGATCATTCATCTTCCTTTTATTAAGTTGTATAAGTTGGCTGTAGATTTTGGAGATTAAACCTTTATCAGTGATAACATTTGCAAATATGTTCTCCCATACAGTGATCTTTCTTGTTGTTTTGTTGATGGTTTCTTTTGCTGTGCAAAAGCTTTTTATTTTGATGTAGTCCCATTTGTTTATTTTTTCTTTAGCTTCCATTGCCTTTGGAGCAGTATCAGTGAAGAACTTCTTTCAGCATATGTCTGAGATTGTGCTGCCTGTGGATTTCTCTCGTATTTTTATGGTTTCTCTTCTAATGTTTAATTCCTGTATCCATTTTGAGTTTATTTTTGTATTTGGTGTAAGTTGGTGGTCCTGTTTCATTTTTTTGCATGTATCTGTCCAATTTTCCCAACACCATTTATTGAAGAGGCTATCTTGGCTCCATTGAATGTTCATGCCTCCTTTGTCAAATAATAGTTGAGCATAGTGGTTTAGGTGGATATCTGGGTTCTCTATTCTATTCCATTGGTCTATATGTCTGTTCTTGTGCCAGTACCAGGCTGTTTTGAGAACAGTTGCTTTGTAGTATAGCTTGAAATATGGTATTGAGATCCCACCTACTTTATTCTTCTTTCGCAGAATTGCTGTAGCTATTCATGGTCTTTTTTTGTTCCAGATGAATCTATGAAGAATTCTTTCTAGGTCTGTGAAATATGTCCTTGGTATTTTAATGGGTAGTGCTTTGAATCTGTAGATTGCTTTGGGTAGTATGGACATTTTAATGATGTTGATTCTCCCAATCCATGAGCATGGTATGCTCTTCCATCTATTAACATCTTCCTCTATGTCTTTTTTCAGTGTCCTGTAGTTTTCTGCATATAGGTCTTTTACCTCTTTAGTTAGGTTTATTCCTAAGTATCTTAATTTTTCTGGTGTGATGGTAAATGGGATGGCTTTTTTAGTTTCTCTTTCTGTAATTTCACTATTAGTGTATAGAAATGCCACAGACTTCTTAGCATTAATTTTGTATCCTGCTTCATTGCCAAATTCATTAATTAAATCAATTAGTTTTGGAATGGAGTCCTTTGGGTTTTTTATGTACAATATCATGTCATCTGCAAATAAGGACAGCTTTACTTCTTCTTTTCCAATTTGGCTGCCTTTTATTTCTTCTTCTTGTCTAATTGCAATGGCTAATACTTCCAGTACTATGTCAAACAGGAGAGGTGAGAGTGGGCATCCCTATCTTGTTCCTGTTTTTAGGGGAAATGGTTTTAGTTTTTGCCCGTTGAGTATGATGTTAGCTTTGGGTTTATCATATATGGCTTTTATGATGTTGAGATATGCTCCTTCTATTCCCACTTTGCTGAGAGTTTTTATCAAGGAAGGCTGTTTGATTTTGTCAAATGCTTTTTCTGCGTCAATTGATATGACTATGTGATTTTTATCTCTCACTTTATGTGATGTATCACATTTATTGATTTGTGGATATTGTACCATCCCTGCATTCCTGGGATGATTTCTACTTGGTCATGGTGTATGATCTTTCTGATGTACTGCTGGATCCAATTTGCTAGAATTTTTTTGAGGATTTTGGCATCTATGTTCAGGAGAGATATTGGCCTATAATTCTCTTTCATTGTGTTGTCTTTATCTGGTTTTGGTATTAGGGTGATGCTGGTTTCATAGAAGGTGTTTGGAAGTGTTCCTTCTTCTTGAATGTTTTTGAATAGTCTGAGGAATATAGGTTTTAATTCTTCCTTGAATGTTTGGTAAAACTCTCCTGTGTAGCCATCTGGACCCAGGCTTTTATTTGCTGGAAGCTTTTTGATGACTACTTCAATTTCTTCCATAGTTATTGGACTATTGAGATGTTTGGCTTCCTCCTCATTGAGTTTTGGGAGGTTATATTTTTCCAGGAAAATGTCCATTTCTTGCAGGTTGTGCAATTTTTTGGAATAGAGTTGTTCATAGTATTTTTTAACAATCCTTTGTATTTCCACAGGTCTGTTGTTATTTCTCCTCTTTCATTTCTGATTTTGTTTATTTGGGTCTTCTCCCTTTGCTTCTTGGTGAGCCTGGCTACAGGTCCATCAATCTTGTTTATCCTTTAAAAGTACCAGCTCTTTGTTTTGTTGATCTTTTGAATTGTTTCTTTGGTCTCCAAGTTGTTTATCTCCACTCTGATCTTCACTATTTTCTTCCTTCTGAGTACACTGGGCTTTTCTTGTTGCTCTTGTTCTAGCTCTTTGAGTTATAGGTTTAGGTAATTTATTACCATTGTTTCCCGTTTTTTGCAGTAGGCTTGTAGGGCTATGAACTTCCCTCTCAAGACTGCTTTCACTGTGTCCCATAAATTTTGGATTGTTGTGTTGTCATTGTCATTGGTTGCCATGATGTTTTTTATTTCTTGTTTGATCTCTCTGGTTACCCAGTCATTGTTTAATAGCATGCTGTTTAGTCTCCATGTGTTTGATTTCTTTCTATTGTTTTATTATAGTTGATTTCCAGTTTTATGACACTGTGGTCTGAGAAAATGCTTGATATGATTTCTATCTTCTTGAATTTGAAGAGACTTTTCTTATGACCCAACATGTGATCTATCTTTGAAAATGACCCATGTGCACTGGAGAGGAATGTATATTCTGTGGCTTTGGGGTGAAATGTTCTGAAGATGTCAATTAATTCCATCTGGTCTAGTGAGTCATTTAGGATTGATGTTTCTTTGCTGATTTTTTGTTTAGAGGATTTGTCCAAAGGTGACAGTGGGGTATTAAAGTCTCCTACTATGATTGTATTGCTGTCAATCTCTCCCTTAATATCCTCCAAGAATTTTTTTATGTATTTAGGTGATCCTAGATTGGGTGCATATATGTTTACCAGAGTTATTTCTTCTTGTTGGATTGTTCCCTTTAGTATTATGAAGTGGCCTTCTTTATCTCTTTGTTATGTCCTTCACTTTGAGATCTAATTTGTCAGATATAAGTATTGCAACCCCAGCTTTTTTTTTCATTTCCATTTGCCTGTAATACCATGTTCCATCCCTTCATCCTCAATCTGTGTGTATCTCTTTTCCTGAGGTGGGTTTCTTGCAGACAGCAGATATATGGATCATGTTTTCTCATCCAATCGGTTACCCTATGTCTTTTGATTGTAGCATTTAATCCGTTTACAGTTAAAGTTATTATTGATAAGTACTTATCTGTTGCCATTTTTAGTCCTTACCCCCGAGTTCCTTCTTTGCTTCCTCTTTCTTTTTATTATAGCAGACCCTTTAACATTTCTTGCATTGCTGGTTTGGTGGTAATATATTCCCTTAGTCCTTTTTTGTCTGTGAAGCTTTTGATTTCACCTTCAATTTTGATTGAGAGTCTTGCAGGGTACAGTATTCTTGGATTCAGACCCTTCCTTTGCATGACTTTGTATATTTCATTCTATTCCCTTCTGGCCTGACGAGTTTCTGTTGAGAAGTTAGTAGCTAGTCTTATGGGGGTTCCTTTGTAGGTAACTTTCTGTTTCTTTCTGGCTGCTTTTAAGATTCTTGCTTTGTCGTTACTGTTTGCCAATTTAATTATAATGTGCCTCGGTGTCGGTTTGTTGGGGTTCATTTTGCTTGGGACTCTGTGAGCTTCTTGGATTTGTGTGGGTTTTTTCTTTTCTATATTGGGGAAATTTTCTGTCATCATTTCTTCAAACACATTCTCTAATCCTTGTTCAGTTTTCACTCTTTCTGGAACCCCAATTATGTGGATGTTGTTTTGTTTCATGTTATCCCAAAGTTCCCTTAGTCTCTCCTCTTGCTTTTTAACTTTTTTTTCTAGAAGCTGCTGTACTTGGGTATTTTTTCCTACCATGTCTTCTAGCTCACTGATGCGGTCCTCTGCTTCTTCTCATCTACTTTTGATGCTTTCTATTGAGTTCTTTATAGCAGTGATGTCATTTTTTATTACTTCTTGTTTATTCTGTATTTCCTCTAGTTTCTTCTGCATTTCTTCTTGCTGCTTCTTCATCTCCTCTTGGGTCTTCTTCATTTTTTCTTGCCTCTTACTCAGATGGTTGATTTTGTCTTCCATTCTTTTCATCCACCTTATGATCATTTCTCTGAACTCTTTCTCTGGCAGGCTTATTTCTGCTTCTATTTCGTTTACTTCCTTTTCTGTTGAAACCTGCCTTTCTGTCTTATGTGGGCTGTTTCTTTTTCTGCCCATGGTCTTTCTTCTCCAGGTGTCTGGTTATGTAGTTCTCTCTCCTTTCCATGTGCTCTGTGGATCTCTGATTCTGCCGCGTGTTTGCACTGATTGGAGAGTGGAGTTCTGGATCTCTGGGTCCCCGGCTGCTCAATGGGTGCCCCAGCCGCAGGCTTCATACCGCCACAGACATCCACCTCCCTCTGCAAGATGGCGCGGTTCCACGTTGGCGCTGGTGGCTCGGGCGGACAAAAACCCCATGGCAGTGAGGCTACCTGGCCTGGAGAGCCCTGTCCAACAGTCCCCCACCTTCTCCTGAGGATAACTGACTCTTAACTTGCCAACAAACACTCCCAGTACAACTCTCAGCCGCTCTCTCTCCCTCTGCCCAGCAACAAAGCTCCAGATGCATCTGTCTACTCCGCTGCCATTTCAATGACTACATTTCTTAAGTTATATTTTTGGGCCAAGATACATCATAATTTATCGGGAACTTCTCAAATTTATGCTCCTTGGGGAAGGCATCATTTTTGGTTGATTCACCAGCTGTTGGCATGAGTACATATTATATAACATGAAATAAATATAGAAAGGAGCCTAAGCATGTCTATTAATTGCACATCCTTTACTTGGAAGCATTTATACTCTTCTTCCAGTACTTAGAATGTCAAAGATGCAAGCACTCATACATTGCTAGTGAAAATTGCCACAGCTTTCTGAATTTGGCAACATCTATTAAAACTAAAAATATATGGTCTCTGGTCCTGCATTTTTAATTCTAGGAATCACTTCTATAAAGGCAATCTCCCTGTGGTAATATATATATTACCAGTTTGTAACATCATGGATTTGAAGAATCTTAATTTTCACTAATTGTGAACTCAATAAATATGCTACATCCATTTAATAGAATATCCTGCTAAAAATAAAATGTATTAAAGGTTTTATTAAATTCTGAAATTAAATTTTCTCTACTATGTAGTTTTAAATTAAAAAAAAAAACACCATGATGCTGATTATTGTGTGTACTATGGTTATATATACACTTTTTGTTTTCACATGTTAAATATGTCTCACATATAAAGAAAACTGCTAATACTATTGCTCCTCAGGTGACTAGAAGACAGGTGAATGTTGGGAGAATTTTTGCTAAATTTAATTTTGCATATATGGAGAATAAATTTAGGAAATTAAGTTCAGAGACCTTTTAGAATGCTCTAAAAATTATTGAAGATAAAGATGTTATGAATTAGTAGACAGATTCTTGAGGCAGGTTTTGTAAGTAAAATGTACATCATTTGCTAAAAGACAGGACATGGGGAAGGAGAAAAAATATGAGAGACCAAAGGTGACTCTCGGAGCTTTGATTTGATTAGCACAATGGATGATGTTGTTATTGGAGTAATCTTAGGGAGATAAGTATGGTGGAGCCCATAGAATAAGACTCATGTGAGTGCTTCTGGAGATTAGAAAGTGCTTATGCAGGAACTTCATTGAATTATGAATGTCCCATAAGGTAATTCAGTGCATAAGTGAGTATTTTGAACACTCTAGGGAGTGACAACAAAAAGGTGAGTAGAACAGTCATGTTCTTGCTTTCATGGCAACTGGCACCCTGGAGTGGTCCTCAAAGAAAGCTACCAGGGAGGGCTTCGTGAGGAAGATCACTTAGCTGAGAGACACAAGAGCTAGAAATGTCTAGAATAAATATTAAAAAGGCCTTAAGGACAATTTGGAAACAGCCTAGGTGCCCGTCAGCAGATGAGTGGATCAGAAAACTATGGTACATTTGCACAATGGAATTATATGCTGCCATTAGAAAGAAGGCATTCTTACCATTTGCAGCAACCTGGATGGAACTGGAGAGCATTATGCTAAGTGAAATAAGCCAGTCAATGAAGGAGAAGCATCACATGATCTCACTCATTTGTGGATAATAAAGACATTATAAACTGATGAACAAAAGAATAGACACAGAAGCAGTAAAGCATCAAACACACTGTCAAATTACAGCAGGAAAATTAAGGAGAGGTGGGGTAGATAAGAGATCAACCAAAGGACTTGTATGCATGCATATAAGCATAACCAATGAACACAAGACACTGGGGGGTTGGGGTACGCCTGGGAGGTGGGGGAGGGTAATGTATACATGTAACACAATAAAAATAATAATAATAAAAAAAGGCTTTAAGGTAGAAAGAAACAAAGAAAACAATTTTGAATGAAGAGGTTAGCAGGAATCAAAACATGATGTCAAGAGCACAGAAAGCAATTAAGGCTGGCAAATACTTTCAAAAGGAGCCAAGCCTAACAGATACCTGGGGAATGCATACATAAAGCATTTGTAATAAAATTTTACTTCAATATTAAAATTCATCTATTTAGAAAAACTTTGTCCCTTCTATTTTATTTTTGTACTGAATAGGCTGATTTTTTTTTTTTTTGGATAACCACCATGACAGAAAAATTATTTCACAAATAGGTAGAGTTAGGGTGGTTTTATAGCACAGCGGTACATTCAGCATATTTATTTTTGAAATATAGACCTTTAAATGCTAAGTGGATTTTAAATTAAAATGATACACAGACAGCAAATGAATTACATTTTCTCTGGGAGATATCAGAATGGAGTTAGTGTTAAAGTGGAGGTCATAAGGGGGGAAAAGCAATTTAGTTAAGAAAATAGAAAATGCCCTTAATGATACAAATGATAGAATGGAAGGCCTAATGCTCACGCTGTGTGCTTCATTTCAGTATTTCCTCTTAATGCCAGGCAATAGAGCAAACAAGACATTTTTATTAGATTTTTTCCACATTTTTGTCACACAGTGGCAATTTGTATCTATTTGTAATTAAAATGGCATTAAGCAAGCAGCACTATTTTCAAGTTATGCAATATTTCACAATAAAGATTGCATAAAAAAACCTTCACTAAGTCAATAGACTCAATTATATAATAGGTATTACTGTGCCCCAGTGTGAAAATAATGATACATTGTCCAATTACTTTCAAGAAAAGACTTCAGTTTGCTAGTTATTCATATACTGTCTTTTATTATTTCTTAATTGACTCATGCATGTGTGATTTGTCTGACCAACAATGATGACAACTTATGGAATAGAAAGATCACAAATAAGTCACAGCTTGAACATACACCAAGTATATGTTCAGACAAGTTTTTTTTAGATATACAGAGGCAGAATGAAACAACAGAAAAATTTGGTACAAGGGATGTGTGTGCTTGGTTTCAGCTTTCTCTCTCTCTCTCTCTCTCTCCCTGTCTCTCTCTCTATACGCCTAACTTTCATTGCTTAGTACTGAAATACAATTTATAATATGCATCTTCCAAGCATGAACATCTTAGTTCATTACTATTTAATGATACACAGGAGAATTCAATTCTACTTTATTGTGGTATGATTCTATGATTTCTAAATTATTTCTATGTCATAAAACTATAGGTTTAGGTAATATAAATGAAACATCTTCTTCAAGACTACTCTTAGTCATTCACTCAGCTAATAATAACTTCACATGCACTGCATTAATTACCCAGGACTGCTGTAACAAAGTACCTAAAACTAGGTAGCTTACAAGAACAGAGCTTTATTGTCTTGCAGTTATGGAAGCTAGAAGTTTCAGATCAGGGTGCTATCATGACTCCCTCTGAAGTCTGTAAGGAAGGATTTTTCTTTTCTTTTTCCAGCCAGGGTAGCCATGGACATTCTTGTGTTGGCAATAGAACTTTTTAAAAGAATGATGCATAATACTTGCAAGTCTACAGTTTGCTTAAAGACATGATGAGTATTGCTATATTTCTTTTCCTCAGTTTAATAAGTTGTAGAGCAAGGAGCTATGTATTTTTGATGAAAGGTAGAGTTTGTTAAGCAATAATAAATATCAAATATTAAAAATTTGCATTATATTACTAGTTTTCAATTGATGACCATAATTCAATTGTTACACTATCAAATTGTGCCATTAAGTTATAAGTTATGGATAGCTTTGGTAAGGCTTTTTGACATAAAAATTACAGAATTATAAGTCTAGTAGGGAGTGCCATTCACTTTGTTTCATGTTTTGTTTATTTTAATTTAAATATTTCACGTATTAGGTTCTAAGAATATTTCCTTTTCAGAATTTCTTTTAAAAATGATTTCCTTCTTTTTATATCTAAATGCAAAGAAATATTAAAAATTTCTAAATTTGTTTAATAAATGTAAGATGTCTGTCCTCTCAAGTCAATTTTACCAGTTCTTAAGCCAAAAGAAAATCTAGAGCAGATATTTATCATTAGACAGTTTTATTTAAGTTTTACATATTTAACTCTAGATAACTTTATAGGAATTAGATAGTACTAATTAGAACCAGCAGTCATTAAATATTTAGAAGGTGAAACATAACTTTTTGTCTTATATAGAGAGAGCTATATCATATCACTAACAATAAAATACTGCTTTTGATTGCAATAGGGTGATATGGGGGTCAACTCTCCCATTTATTTCTCACATGTTTGTGTGAGATGTTCTCTTTTTACTGGACTAAGTCTGCCTCTAATGTCAGTACATTACCCTGATCACAAAGACTTTAGCAAGAGAAGATGAAGTGAAAGATATAGTTATCGTACACACATAAGAACCTTATCATGAAGCATCTTCATTCAATGGCTGTATGACAATTAAAATTCTTTTCATGTCTATGTGTCTTCATGCCCTATTCATACTAGCTTTAACAAAAAGGAAGATTAGCTTATATGGGTTACCAATTCAAGAGTTTAAGTTTCATTCAGGCATGGCTGGTTTAGAGTTCCCAGAACGTGATCATAGTTAGTCTCTATCAATCTCTCAGAACAGTTATCTATTGTGTTGACTTTGTCTTAAGTTTTAAATGTTACCAAACTTATGGCCTTTCTCCCTCTTTTTCTTTCCATGAATAGTCAATAAGAGCATATGCATTCTGTTCAAAATGTCATAACATTGCTCAAAAAATTAACTATCCATTCTTCCTCTATCTTCTCATTATATAATGAGCATCTTAGTCTTTGAAGGCAGAGATGGGATTATATATGTTTAAAATTAGAATTTTATGTCTCAGAATTGTAATTAACAAATAAGTATCATGTTCTTCACACATTCTAAAACTGAGTGCCCTAGAAATCATGTAAGGTTTTCTAAAATATCAATAAGTGATGTCCCTTGACATATAATAGTCTCTGGTCTATATTAAATTTGTCTGGGTTGAACAAGTTTATGGAGACAGTATATTGAGAATAAGTGTTAGCTCTTCTACCTCCAACCCCTTTCTTTGCTTTTCTATATAAAGTGAAGAGAACTTGACAAAATACTCTAGGAATATTTGGCATATGTTTTCCAGAGGTTGGAAGTTAGGAACCAGTGCCTGACACTCCTGTAGCAAAATTTAATATCAGATAGTTGGCTGGAGTAGCCCTTGAGGAAAATTTAGGGGCATTTTGCACCTTTATTTATAGAGAGTAAAAATATCAAATATTTCCTATGGGACAGAATGGATGTTGCAGAAAACATCTGGAAAACTTTAGTAAGGTTTTTTAACATAACAAGTGACACTAATAGTAAGAGTTTTTGGTGTCCATCCAAAGAAACCAAATTTGGCAAGTACTTTACAAGCAATGAATTGAAAAGTCAGTTTTCTGTGCAGGTGAAGATAACATCAGGTGTTTATAAGTATGAGTTGTAAAAACATAAAAAAGTATCACAAAGGTAAAACTGATATTTGGCATACATGCTCCAGAAAATACTAATGTCATATTAAAACCAAGCCTCCCCAGCTATGTTCCCTGAATCCTTTACTCAATCTTTTATCCCTATACTCAAGTCCCAGCAAATCAGAAAGGAGATAGCCTGAAGATCAAACAGACAAAACATGCCACCCTTACTCACGGTAGGAGCTCATACACCTGAAGGGATAATCACCCTCAAGAGAGCACATAATCTTATCTATCCTGTAATTCAATCTTGCTTTCTCTTGTAATCTGAGATGAGGTCATTTTAATAACTAGTTATAAAGGATAAAATTTTTAATTTAATTGAAACTTTTATTTAGTTTGTACTGTATTTTTATATCTGAAAACCAGCTATTTTGTAACTGAAAAGGTAGAATCTGCAAGAAAAATAAAGAATAGAGGGGCTCACATTGGAAAAAAATATGTGGATGATAAAGGGGTCATCTGGAAAATCGCTTCACAGGGAGATATGATCACAAATTCAAAAATGGGCAGGTCACGGTGGATAATCATGTCCCAGGCTGCTTCTTTATTTCAGAGAGGAAGGTAAAAGGAGGAAAAGATAGAGGGAATCATTGATTGACTGCCTCCTGCACACCCCATGCTTGGGATGGAGCTCATATTCCAGGCATGTGCATTGACCAGGAATCAAACCAACCGTGACCTCCTGGTTCATAGGTTCACATTCAACCACAGAGCAACACTGGCCAGGCCCAGGCTGCAAGCAAGCCCTGTCCATTGGTCTTGTATATCTGGTTAACACATCATTGAAATGCCAGAACTCATACGCCTGAAGTGATAACCACCCTCAAGAGAGCATATAATATTACCTATCCTGTAATTCAATCCCTGCCTTGCTTTCTCCTGTAATCAGTTTTACTTTTCCTCCTCAAGTTCAAATGAGTAAAAGAAACTGCAAAACAATTATCATCTGCAGCATTCGAGATCTTGCTTCTGGATAATTGTCCTGTTTTGTTTCTCATAAACTTATAAAAATCCTCTACAGGTTTGGAGGTTTCTTATGTCAACAAATAAATTTAAAGCTATTTTATAATTTTATCTGAGATAATTTGAAACTTAAACATAGAAATTAAAGGCCATAAAATGCCCTAAATATTTTACCCTGGCTTTACAATGATATCTGTTGACATAAAATGTTTTTATAACTTATTTTATAACTAGAGGCCTGATGCATGAAGATTCATGCAAGAACAGGCCTTCATTTCCTTGACTGCTGCACCACCTTCACTCCTGCCAGAAGCCATCTTTAACCCTTCCCACGCTGCCCAGAGGCCCAGAGTGGCTGAGGTGGTGTAGTACACTTGCATTGGTGCCTCTGTATGCAAATTAACAGGCCATCTTTGTTGGATTAATTTGCATACTCACTCCTGATTGGCTGGTGGGTGTCACAAAGATATGGTCAATTTGCATCTTTCTTTTATTAGTGTAGATGCTTCCCATGAAATTTCACCATGAGGTATTCCAGGAGCCCTTCTGAAACACTGCAAAGCTATTCCTACTTATATTGAGATTTTAAGCCTTAAAACCTCAATGTCTAATGAAAACTAATACTTAATCAGTATTTTTTAGCTTGGAAATTTTACAACCTCTACAAAGATTTTTCATAGACCTAAAATTCAATTATTGTCATGGACTGATTTTTGGTAAAACCCAGGTAAAATAAAAATATACCTGTTTTCTGCCAAAACCAGTTTGGCTCAGTGGATAGAGCATTGGCCTGCAGACTGAAGGGTCCCGGGTTTGATTCTGGTCAAGGGCATATACTTTGATTTCGAGCACATCCCCAGTGAGGGGTGTGCAGGAGGCAGCTGATCGATATCTCTCTTTCATTGATGTTTCTGACTCTCTATTCCTCTCCCTTCCTCTCTGTAAAAAATCAATAAAATATATTAAAGAAAAAAAAGAGTTATAAAGATATACCTGTTTTCCATAAACCAACAAACTTAAATTAGCTTTACTTACAAGGATTAGTCTTAGATCACATGAATTTTAAAAGCACTTGGGATAGTTTCTATATTCTTGAGAATTTTAGAAAACCCAATGCATATAAGCACCAGCCTTTAAATTAATTTTAACAATATTACCTAGAGGTAGAAACTTATCATATATTTACAAGAGACATTTTAGCCATGAGAAAATTTTACTAGTTATAAAAGAGCAATTGGATGCAAATTTAGCCTTTGAGGGATAAAATATAAATTTATAATTTATATCTGTCCTTGGTAACTTAAGTTTCAAATCACCTTCCCCTCTTAAAATAAGGATAGTCATTTTTAATACCTCAGAGAATTAGGGTGATGACTAAGCATCATAGGTTGCTCTATTTCTCTAAATCTTTTTACGAAGTTTCATTTTAGCTTAGCGGAGAAGGCCTTTTTAAGTTCTGAGATAGTCTCCACCAGTTTTTTGTTTGTTTTTCCCCATTTATTCTGCCTACTTTTAGAGTGAAATTATTCAAATTGTGCATGCAATAATTTAGAAGTATCAAAGGATCCTTGTCTTGGCCATCATAGTTGTAAATGGGAGGCCGACTATGATGGGTCTTGTAGGACTGGGAGACATGATTTCTCATGTCAATCTTGAGATTTATAGAACATAGTCACACTTCTAGGAAAACCAGCCTCTATGTGGATGAGACAAATGCCTTAAGGACTGCTGTATACCCTATAGATTATTTTACACAAAACCTCTTTTTTCATCCTCACATTTTTGTCAATTGGGTTACTCAAAGTCTTTTTCTCTGTGAGGCACCTCCCTTGTGAATTGCCAACCCTTTTTTGTTCCTCTCTTTGAAAACCTTCATGGTCTATAATGATCCATGCTCATGTGTCTTATACCCCCTTCTATTATACAGTATTTGGGGGTCTGAGTGTTCTTTAGGTAAACTCTCACAAACCATTGTGATTAGATTTAAGATTTTGGTCAAGTGATGCACTTACGTAAGTGTTCAATAGACTTTGGAATAATTTGCATTTTACTGATTACCATGTCCTAGAGAAAAAAAAAAAAAGGAGATTCATCTTTAATGTTGAACCTTCCTAGTTTCAGAGATAATTTGATACAATCAAAGTTATTTGAGATACTGTCTTCTTCTGCTATGCTTGTCACCATCCTGGAAAAAAATAAACTATAAGCAATGAAATAAAAAATATAATCAGAGATTATATTTGAGCATAAAGCATGTCTAATACTTTAATTAAGGGATAAGGGGAAGATTTCCAGGTGAACTTATAGCATTTGCTCTGGAGGTGCTATGTAAAGGCTTTAAGATAATCTGAAATGAATAATTTTTTATTAATGGCTAGATTAGCATAGCATATAAATTCTTTCCTAGTCTCACAGAATAAGCCTGATCATCACAGAAAGAGGAAAAACAGAAAGAAGTGGAGGGATTATTTATATCAAAAGTTTTATGACAATTGGAATGTAAACAGTAATACTTTAGGCCAGTAGTCGGCAAACTCATTAGTCAACAGAGTCAAATATTAACAGTATTACTATTGAAATTTATTTTGAGAGCTGAAAACCAACTTTTGCACATGGGCCACAAAGTTTCAATCACATTGTACTTGCGCACCTGCACATGGTATTTTGTGGAAGAGCCACACTCAAGGTGCCAAAGAACCACATGTGGCTCGTGATCCGCAGTTTGCCAACCACTGCTTTAGGCTCTTGGCTATTTGTGGGAAGAAGAAAAGGAAGAAATAAGCAATATAATTTATATGAAACACAGCACTAATTTAAAATTAAGGTGTATTTCATGAGCTACAAATCAATAAGTAGGGTAAACAGAAGCTTGGGAACTGTAAGAAGAAATTATTTTCTCAGTAGCTGCAGTAAATGCCTGGTAAAAAAGATGAAACTTGGAAGACAGCATTATTTAAGGAGAAGTGTGTGAGTTTCTTCAAGAAAAAGGGACCCGATTCTAAATAAGTAACAAGCCTTCTCTCCCCCTTCAATGTATCTCTGGAGAGGAACATTTTGCATCCATATGTGAATGTTATCCTATTATCATTCTCACAGTGGTGACATTGGATGAGAAAATTAGGTTACATGAAGATTTATAGGGACAAAGAGACATGGATACATGGCTGAGGAAAATGTTGCTTTAGCTGAAGAAGCCATCATATGATAATGGGGACCAAAATGCGAAGGGAGTATTTGAGAACAAATGAAAACTCATAGGTGCATAATTCATTTTAGATTTATTATATACTATAGCGATGTGTATTTTGGATTTAATAACTAGTCACTGTGTTATAGTTTAGCAAAATGGCCCTTAGTTTTATTTATTTTACAAATACCATTCTTATCTTTAGTCAATTCTCCACTTTTTTCTCATCATTAATGATCAAGGTTATGTTTTATATTTTACCAGCCCAGTGCATAAAATTCTGCATGGGTAGGGTACCTAGGCCTGGCTTGTGATCAGGACTGGCCTGGACTTTCCTTCCCAGGGCCTTCCTTCGTTCCATGCTGCCTCTTGGTGGTCAGCGAATGTCAGAGCAAGTGGTCAAACTTCCAGCTGATCAAACTCCAGAGGGGACAATTTGTACATTATTAGTCTTTTATTATATAGGATGTACAAGATTCTCTTAAATATCTTTATTGTCGTGTGTTCTAGTTATTCCAAAATGAAATAATCAGATGTCTTGGTGATATATTACATTTTAAAATGATTCTATAACTCTTTGATAATATTCCATTACATGCATTTATCAATATATACCTTCATAAAATAATAAAACACAAGAATTTACAGTTGCATAGAAAATATTTTGATTTTTTAATGTGTACAAATATACATATACATACATACATATACATGTATCTTAATTCTAAATCTCATACCTTTACATTTTTGATGTATGCCTAATTATGATTTCAAATCTTAATTATTAATCTCTTTATACAATCCTACCTTCCTCTTCTCTCACTTGTAAATTTAGGATTTGGATAACGTTACTATAATTGACACTTCCTTAATTAAAAACAGTTAAATAAGCCTTTTATAAATTGGGACATGTATTATTAGATATTAGTAAATTATTAGCATTTAATAATTTCTTCCACTTTTAATTAAAATAAATTAAGTGGGCCTGAAAAAAACAAATTGTTAGAATAGAAATATAGGTATCTGCTTAAGGCATTTTATCTGAAGAATGAAAAACAAACAACAAAAAATCATCTTTGAAGAAATTTTTGTAATCTTTCCTACAGAGTTAGTGGTTCTGAATTGTATAAAGAAATGAAAATTCCGGCCTACATATACCTAACACAAACCAACAACATGGTGAAACAAATAAAAACAACATTACCCACATTGTTGCCTCTATGATTAAAACTTAGACATGTAAATTTAACTAATTTTAATATTGACTGGAGCTATTTTTGGAAATAATATGTTTAAACTGTTATATTTTTAAACTTATTAAAGTATGAATGTCCATTTCAAATAAAACTTTGTATCCATTCATTATTCCGCTTTCTTAGTGAAGGAGGATAGATCCTTCTTCTGAGACCCTAACATTAAAATGTACTTTTGACCCAGCTGATGTGTCTCAGTGGTTGAGCATCAACCTATGAATCAGGAGGTCACAATTATATTCCCAATCAGGGCACATTACTGGGTTGCTGGCTCTATCCCCAGTAGGGGATGTACAGGAAGCAGCAGATCAATAATGTTTTTATCTCTCACTCCTTCTCCTTTCTTCTCTGAAATCAATAAAACTATTTTTAAAAAATTTTCTTTGAATCTATCTCCCCTGATAAAACCTTAATTCAAGCTCTTTCATTGCTTAACTGGGTAATTTAATTTGCTTCTTAATTGGTTTCTCTGTTTTCATAATTGCTGCTCTCTGTTTACCCAAACAACAAATAAATCTTTAATATATGTGTATCACATGATGTCATTCCTTTATAAAAATTTTCCCACTGCATTTTTAAGAAAAACAAATATTCAAATTAATATTATCTTAGCACATTGTATTAGTTTGTTAGGGCAGTAATGGACAAAATACCACAGACTGGATTGCTAAAGCAACAACTGTTTATTTGTTCAGTCCTGAAAGGTTAGAAATTCAAGATTAAGGTGCCAGCAGAGTAGGGTTTCTCTGAGGTTCACCAGGACCTAAATATATAACTGATTTAGGAATTGGAGAAACTGAAAGAGAAAATGGCTCATGGAGAAGCTATGGACATAGATGCTATTGTAAATGCAACAGAGTGAGCTAACATCTCATCCAAAAATTCATGAGTAACAACAATATCTGGTGACTATACCCACCTTACTACTGCTTTCAAAAACTCATGTGAGGTCACTTGGCTTGTGTTCTCCAGAACAATATATGTTTCTTCCCAATTCTTTGAGTAGAAACATTTACTTATGCAATCCATATTTTCTCAGAATACAAGTGACTATCAGATAAGCTTATCTACTCTATCTAATAAAAGCCCAGCAACTGAAATGGTGGAAAGACCAGAATTTCCAGAGACCAGAACACCACAGCCCCTCACCCTGGCTGGCCCTGCCTCCCAGAGAGAGATTTGGGGTTATGAGGCAGTCAGGCAGAGGCAGTCAGGGGCAATGAGGCAGAAAGGCAAGCAGTTAGGGGCAATAAAGCAGGCAGGCAGAGGTAGTTAGGGGCAATCAGGCTGGCAGGCAAATGGTTAGGAGCCAGAAGTCCCAGATTGTAAGAGGGATGTCTGACTGCTGGTTTAGAGCTGAACCACAACTCAGGCCTCAACTGGCAGTTTGACATCCCCTGAAAGGTCCCAGATTGCAAGAGGGTGCAGGCCAGGCTGAGGGACCTCCCCCCGATGCATGAATTTTGTGCTCTGGAACTCTAGTCTATATATATAAAAGCCTAAGCAACCAGTCAACCAGACAAATGTACCACAGGACAACTGGCCAGTAGCTATGATGCACACTGACCACCAGGGGGTAGATGCCCAACACAGGAGCTGCCCCCTGGTGGTCAGTGTGCTCTCACAGCAGGAGCTCTGCTTAATTAACTGTTGGGCTCCAGGTACTAGGCTCATGGCTGGAGAGTGCAGCTGAGGAGGCACAAGCTTCTACTGCCTCCTCAGCTGCTCTATCACAGTGACAGTGGCTGCAGGGACAGTGGGGCCAGGATTAGCAGAAGCAGCACCCAGCCCTGGCTCTGGCTTAGGCTTGGGCTCCTCTCTGGCTGCCTGCCACTTCATACACTGCTACATCCCCTGAAGGGTCCCGAATTGTGAGAGGGTGTAGGCCAGGCTGAAGGACCCCATTGGTGCAAGAATCCATGCCCTAGGCCTCTAAATGACAATATTCTGACAAGATGAATAGAGGAAAGGAAGCAATATTAAAATATACAGTGCCACATGACTTGTAAAGATAGTGACCAGAAGTAAGCAACTAGACTACTTGCACCCTTATGTTTTTTATCCTGTCTACTGACCATGACTGAGTTGTTTTCATATATCCACAGCTCTAGAAACAATTCTAACATAAGGCAAGTGATCCCTAATTCTTTCTGGATCATCAGTCTTTAAGAAGTCCTGCAATAAATTTCTACTCAAATAATGATGATGTGATTAATGCAATCAATTAGATTTTCTTCTCTTGAGTGGAAGAATAAGGTATAGGTTAGTCACTTGCTTACTTTTTAGTGGATAAAGACGCTAACATTTATAAAGAAAAATCAATGAAAGAGCAATAGAAGCCTCATACAATTACAATCCCTGAATAAACAGAAATAGTGATAGAGTAGATCTAAGATGGGTGAATATACCTGACTAGTAATCATAACTCATAAATTATCTGCTAAGCAACTATTGCTTTTATATGCACATCTAGGACAACAGGTATATGAGTCATGAATAGGCATTACAAATGAATGGCTAATTTAAGACTGAATATTTTTGTCCTCCTGTTTTAGAGTACTTGTTACATACTTGGTTCTTTTATTCTTTCCCATATTCACATTCATATGAACTACTTATGTTAGCTGTTTCTATAATACTTCATAAACTACTTAATTCCATTATAAATGTCTCATTTATAATAATAGAATTAAATGGTTTTAAATAATACAGCAAATATATATTACAAAGTTATTTTTTAATTTAACAGAAATTACATATTAAAAAACATTTTCATAGTATTTTTAGAAAATACTTTTGCAGTTTTAATTATTTTAAATCTATAGATACTTGTTTATAACTCAGCATATGGTCTCATTGAAAAATGTTTCATATGTCTTTATAAATATGGTTTTCCTTTGTTGGATGCACTGTTTGAAAATGTCTTTAGTTATAAAGACATTGCACTAAATGTCTTTAGTTATAAAGACATTAGCACTGAGCCTCATTATTCTAGCCATTATTAAAAATGTGGTACTAAACTCTCCAGTTATTAATGTGCAATTATTTCTCTTTTTTATGTTAGCTTTTACCTCATTTACTTTAGGCTTTGTTTTTAGATGCATATTTCTTAATGATTGTTACATTGATCTGATAGATCAACCTTTTGACTTATACAAATGTCCCTCTTTACTTTTGGAATATACTGAGAGATAAAAATCACATAATCATATCAATCAATGCAGAAAAAGCATTCGAAAAAATCCAACACCTTTTCTTGATAAAAACTATCAACAAAGTGGGAATAGAGGGATCATACCTCAACATAATAAAATCCATATATGAAAAACCTACAGCCAACATCAGACTGAATGGGTAAAAACAACTCATTTTCCCTAAGAACTAGAACAAGACAGAGATGTCCACTTTCACCACTCTTGTTCAATATAGTACTGGAAGTGCTATCCATAGCAATCAGAAACAAAGAAGAAATAAAAGGCATCCAAATTGGAAAAGAAGTAAAACTGTCTTTATTCACAGATGACATGATATTGTACATAGAAAACCCTAAAGACTCCTGCACTGCTGATGGGAATGCAGAATAGTGCAGCCACGTGGAAGACAGTATGGAGTTTCCTCAAAAAGTTAAAAATGAAACTCCCATTTGACTCAGTAATCCCACTTCTAAGACTATATCCCAAGAAACTGTTATGCCCAATTTCAAAATCCCCAAAGACCACCAGGGAACTGAGTCTGATACAAAAGCAAAGAGCCTTTATTCAAGCTCAAGCTCAGTCTCTCTGCCTCAAGTGGAGCAGCATCAGATGCAAAGAGCCCCGAGTCTCAGAAGTACATCAATTTTATAGGGCTTGGGGTCAGGTGGTGGGGTGATGCTCAGATCACTGCGTTGGCTGATTTTGATTGGCTGGGTGAGGGCTAGGGTTCAGTTACACAAAGACAGAATGCGGTTAGGTTATTCCCCTTGCATTCCCATTGGCTGATTTAAGGGTGGGCTGGGTAACTGACACATTCTGTGGTTTTTCTTGGAGAAGGGGTCATCTTGTTCTTCAGAAAGCTGATAGTGTCTGGGAAGGGGCCATGAAACCTTATCTCAAGGCCTGGCCTGATGTCAGGACTGACAACTCTATCTGGAAGATAATCCATGGTCTCTCTGGAATGGGGCATGCTCAAAAATTTCCACTCTCTAACAAAACCAGAAACACCAACCAGAAATGATATATGCACCCCTATGTTCATAGCAGCAAAATTTAAAATAGCTAAGATTTGGAAATAGCCTATCAGCAGATGAGTGGTTTAAAAAACTGTGGTACATCTGCACAAATGAAATACTACACTGCTATAAAAAAAGAAGGAACTTTTACCATTTGTAACAACATGGACGGAACTGGAAAGCATTATGCTAAGCGATATAAGCCAGTTGGAGAAAGATAAATATCAGATGATCTCACTCATATGTGGGATATAATGATCAACATAATTTGATGAACAAAAATAGAACCAGAGATAAATGACAGGGGGTGGGGGATGGTTATAGAGAAACCAAAAGATTTGTATGCAATATTAGCATAAACAATGGACACAGACATTGGGGCATAATTGCCCAGGGTTTGGAATGGCTGGGGGTGAGGGGTCAACTGGGGGAAAAGAAGACTTATGTAAAACTTAACATAATAATAATACAAAAAAAAAAGTTGGCATCAAAAACCTCAAACAAAAACCCAAACATCTAATCATATAGAATTCAGGTAAAAGAGTTCTCAAAATAAAATTATGCATCTTAATTATCTGAATTTAAAGAGAAAATAAGAGCTCAAATCAACAGTCTAAACTTTCACCTTAACAATTAAACCCCTAGCCAGTTTGGCTCAAGTTGTGCAGGAAGTAGCTGATCAATGAGCAGCTGCCTATGGACTGAAGGTTGACAGGTTTGATTCCAGTCAATGGCATATGCCTGGGTTATGGGCTCCATCCCCAGTAGGTGTGCAGGAGATAGCTGATTTATGATTTGCTTTCATCATTGATGTTTTTTATCTCTCTCTCCCTTCCTCTCTGAGATTAATAACAAAACAAAAAAAAAAGAAAGAAAGAAAGAAAGAAAGAAAGAAAGAAGCAAAAAAAAGAACAATCTAAAGTCAAAGCCACCAGAAGGAAACAAAAGAGACATAGATTAAAGTGAAAATTATAAAAACAATAAAAAAACAACAACAACCTGGATTCAAAGTGTTTTTTTGTTGTCATCTGAGGATACTTTTTCCATTAAAATTTCAAGAGAAAGTGGGAAGAAAGGAAGGAGAGAGAGAGAGAGAGAGAGAGAGAGAGGAGAGAAAGAGACATAAAGGTGAGAAAAACACACCCGTGGTTGCCCCCTAAACGTGCCCTAACCCAGGTATTTGACATTGATTGGCAATTGAACCCTCAACCCTTCAGTGGGTGGGCCAATGCTCTAACCTGAGCTACACTGTCCAGGACCAAGTGTTCTGTTTTGTTTTAATATCAACAAAATTGACAAATCATTAGTTAAATTGACCAAGCAAAAAAGAGAAAGATTCAAAATCTGGAATGAGAGTAGAGATACCACTAATGGCACTATACATAGAATAGAAAGGATTAGGATGACTATGAACTACTATATGCCAAAAATTATGGAATAATGAAAAAATGGGTAAATTTCTAGAAAGACAGTAAATATATATTATGTAATTGGTCAATATGACCAAAAATAGGTATAAGTTTGATTTAAAATAATAATAATAATAATTACCCAAAACTTTTTATTTAAAAAAAATGACTTAAAAATCAGTACTTATACCTGTTTATAAGGATTTCTGGCACCAAAAAATAACGAATCAAATGAAACTTTATTATATGATGTGACCAGTAAGATGCAACTCCAGCCCAGCAGGTCTGGCTCAGTGGTTGAACATCAATCCATGAACCAGGAGATCACAGTTTGATTCTCAGGGCATATGCATGGGTTTTGTGTCAATCCCCAATGGGGAGTGTGCAGGAGGCAGCTGATCAATGATCATCTCTCATCATTGATGTTTCTAACTCTCTCTCCCTCTCCCTTGCTCTCTAAAAAATATACATACATACATATATATACACATATATAGTATGTATAGATAGGACCTTCACACTAGACAGCTATTGTTGTGTTGGCTGTTGTTATATTTTTACTTGACAATCTAAGGCAGTGGTTCTCAACCTTCCTAATGCCACGTCCCTTTAATGCAGTTCCTCATGTTGTGGTGACCCCAACCACAAAATTATTTTCATTGCTAGTGCATTAAAGGGACGTGGCATTAGGAAGGTTGAGAACCACTGATCTAAGGGAAAAGAGATTAGTGTCTCTGACTAAATAGTCAGGTATTGCATTTTTTTAAATGTTTTGTGGCCTAGGAGTGTGCTGTGACACACCAGTTGAAAATTGCTGATGTGACATATTATTTATAATAAATATAATTATTTAACAGGATATTCTATCTAATAAAAGGGCAATATGCAGATTAACCATCACTCAATCACAAATATGGCAGCACCCATAACCACAAGATGGCTGCACCTCTCAGCCCCTCCCAGAAAGGGTGGCCACTGAGAGCGGCAGCATGAGTGGCCTGGCAGAATGCTTGCTGCATTGCTGTTGTCAGGGCATGTTCAGGCAAGCATTCCACGCCAGCCTCAAATGGGCCTCTGGGCAGTGGAGAGGCTCTGGACAGTGGGCATAGAGAGGCCAGGCCCCTCAGAGAGATACTGGTTCATGGATTCGTGCACAAGGCTACTAGTTATATGATATATAATATATATTATTAAATATATATTTACTTGAAGCATTCATCTTATATAAAAACTGCTGTTTGAAATTTTAACCCGGCTAGTTGGCTTCTGTAAATGCTTGCTTGCATAAGTAATAAGGAAAATAAGACTACTCCCACTTCAGAGAAGCCAGTAAACCTTCCCTGGACAAAATTATCCATGCTGGCACCAGGCCAAGCCTTTGGTCGAGATCTCAAAGCCTAGCACATAGGGGCTCTTTAAGAACTTGCAAAGGGGGTAAAAAACACCCCATATTTGAAAGACAAAGAAGGTAAAAAAAACATAAGTAGGGAAAGTTCCTCCATGTTGGGGCCCAGAATTTGAGAGACATTTTCTTCTGGACCCACGTGTAATAACCTCCATCTCTCTAAGTTCTTCTCCAGTTTTCTGTAACTTTAATGGTTCCCTGACCAGGAAACAACTGTGCTTGGCCTTTTGGCCTCTGGTGAATGGGCCAGGTTTGGGACCCTGGGGGAGCTGGATTAGCCAGTGGGAGGCGTGCTCTGCTGATTTAGCAGAATTGAAACAGGATTCTGGGCACTCTCGGACCTTAGCCTAGGACCTGGCCCACATCTGGAGAAAGTGGATGGACACTTTTGGACCTGTTGATAGAAACTGCATGATATGGGCCCCAGTTGGTCAGGCCCACTCCAAGTGAATGGAGGGGAAGCTTGAATAGCTTCCTGGAAGTCTAAGACTTCCTTGGGGACTAACCGAGACCCCATAGGCTGAGGAGGAGAATATTTGTTATATCTTTCTATTGTTTAATTTGTTTAAAGATAGGGTGGACCTGCTGTGATGGAATGCAAAAGTCTTCAGCAGCTGCAAGATATTCTTTTTCTCGGAATATTTTGCTCTCTGACAGAGAATCATCCCACTTAGCTAATAAAAATTTCTCTCTATGTTTGTATAAGTAAGGGTTTTAGTTTGCTCTGATTTGTGAATTTGTTATATTAAATTGAAATTTTGAAGTCCTAGGATTAGTTTAAAGGCATACATTTGTAACATTTCAGAGAACAAAGAACTTTTATTTATGGCTTTCTTATCTCTTTTGGTGGTCAGAGACTTCCAGCAGCAAGGTTTACAGCTCCGCAGGGTGGAGAGATTTACAGGCCCTGTCCCTGCCTGTGACATCATAGTTCAACGTGAGCTAGCTGTGATGGAACTAAGGCTGAAGTTATTATTAACTGTCTATGGATCCCATTAATCCTGAATATGTGTATTGTGTGATCTATTGTCTTTGTGGTTGTGTGTTTTGTTTGACTTGCTGTCTTCAGTTATTTATTAGGATCCTCATAGGGGACATAACCTGATATTTCCCTTCCTCTCTCATCCTGATTCTAATAGTATCTGTAATTGGATTAAAAATCTTTTTTTTTCAGGAGGCCTTCCAGGCTTTCAGTCTGCAAGAAATCTCCCTACATACCTTTATCCTCATCTGCTATTTTTCCAGGCTAACTAAGAGTCGTTTTTCTCCACAGGTAGGGAGAACTACTACAGTCGTAGTGTGTAGTTTTCCCTGAAACTCCCACTGTTTCTATTTCTCCACTCTGTAGGAATTGTCTTCCTCTTACTCACAGCAACTGGACTGCAGTGGGGGAGAAGGGGTAGTCAGAGAAATCAAGAGTGGTAAAGGAGGAGGATTTAAGATTCTCTAGGGGCTTAGAGTTAAAATCTATGAGGGGAAAAACTGTTACAGAAAGAAAAAAAAAAGTATCCTTAAATGTAAAAAGCCTAAATATACAGGATCTCAGACCATTTGCTTTGTTTCAGGACAGAGTAAATGGTTAATACAGAAAAAGGGGTTGGGTGTCGGCAGTTAATTATGAAGCAGGGAGAGATAGGTTTTTGTTGATTTTTATTGGCTGCAGACCGCTCAGCTGGCGTAGGGGTCTGTTCCAGGTGTCTTATCAGAACTTTACTAGTTTCAAGGTCACAAGTTTTCTGTAAGTACTATTAATCTTTTTTCTGCCCCAATTTATTCTTTTTAACCATTCCAATATTAAATTAGACCGATGTAATATACTTGAAAATCATAAATATTAATCTAAAAATGCTGACTGTTCACTTTTGGTAATCACTAAAAGATTGAGGTTTCTAAGAATAAAGAGTTCTAATACATTAAAAATAAACTACACTCCCAGGAGCCAAGCAGAGGAGAAATGGATCTGAAGTCCACAGCCCTGGAAATTTAAAACTGTTTGCTAGGCAGACTCAGCCCCCAAGAACCAGGTGGAAGAAGTGGGTGAGGGGGGCTAGATGCCTGAACAGCCTTCCTGCAGTGGCCCTGGATGAAGCCACAGCTGAGAGAAAAGCAGGGGACAGAGGACATTTACCTGACACTGGAGCTGCCCGCTGATGCCCAGTGAGTAATGAGCATTTTACAACAAGCAATTCAAGACTTAGGCCTTTGGCTTGCTGGCTGAAGTAGTTAAACCAGAAGCCAGTGACTGCTACTAGCCTTCTTGTAGCCTCAGGAATAGAGTAGCAAGCCCGGGATCTGTAAAAGCAACAGATAGAGCTAGTGAAAGCTCCCTGTTTGCAAATGTACTGAAATGGTTCAGTACTTGTTGCTGCTGGAAGAGGAAGGGCTGAGATCCCCTTCTAGTGCACTCCCTTGGGAGAGGCCTGATTGCTGTTCTGCCATAAAGGGGACTGGCGGGAAGACAAGGGACCTAATAACCAAGCCACTGCCACAGAAGTGCTTTGCCATATGCAAAGTTGTTTCTAACTGCAAATCTGGCTGTTTTGGACTGGCAGCTTAACGTCAAAGAGCAAAAGAAAGGCACTCTCCCTGGACTGGGGAGCCTTCAGGACGTTGAGATTCTCCAAGAGAGAGAAGTCTGACTAAGGGGTGGAAGAGACACTGTTGGGTTGGAAGGACATAAGGCTGCATATTAAACTTACAGATTATGGTTGTCTAGACAGATGTGCAAACCAAATTATATAAGGGTTAAGCTGCCTGTGTACAGTAAAACAACTTTCTCCCATGCCAGAATACATTTTAAGGAAATTGGACAGATTGTATTTGTGGCTACAAAGAAGAACTGACCACCATTCACAGCCCTGACAGTGGCCTGCAAAAAACTGTATAATAGGCTTAGATAATGCCTGTGTCTTCATGGACATGACTCCAGAAAGACAAAGACAATTTTGCTTTAGTTGGAAGGTCAAGAATAGACTTTAGTCACCTCCCTAAGATATTTGTATAGCCCTACCATGTGTCATATATAGCAGCAGAAGATTTGGCTACCTAAGGTGGCCACAGTGCCAATATTGTACTTCATTGTGCTATTAATATTGCATTAACCTTACAGATTTGAATGCAGTTACCAAAAGGGCAGGTGCCTAAATGGGCAAGGAAAATACCCATCTGGTTTTGATCTCTATTGAAAGACAGTTGGCAGCCTATATACTGCCTTGCAGGCCTGTGTGGCCATACCCATGTCAGGTGTAGCACAAACCTCAACTCAAAGAAACTGGGGGAGGTTTGTTTGGAACAGAGGGAAGGGGTGAGTACCAGTCCTTTGTTACAGGAATTACAGTTACCGTTAGGTCCTGTGACATGTGAGACCCTGGAAAGCAATAAAGCTCCCTTAGTCCTTCCTGAGAGGGCATGTCATACCTCTCAGAGACCATATGAAATTTTAAGAATAAGTCAAGTAGGGGAATCCTACTACAGGGACAGCTGTAATTGTCTACTTGAATATAGACACATTTTGAATTTTTTTCTTGCCATTTGAAGACAGTTATATTAATTTAAAGAGTTCATGTAAAGGACTAACAAGAAAAATCAGAAGATCTTAAAGCAGGTCAGTATATGTTTCTCCTTAACAATTCCTCTGAAATTTGGCAATGCTAAATAAATCATGTCAATACATTTCTTTGAGTAAATTCAGTAAGACCGATTTTTAATAGTGGTTTTAATAACCAGAAACTTTGACTGGAGTATCATGTTTTAAAGAGCCCTGTCTGAACTCTGAAGACTTGGAACCAATAAGAGTGCCAAGGAAAAGCTTGGTATCCTGCTTTGGAGCCCTGAAAATAGCTGGTACTGGAGCATCTGGCCCATGCCTTATCATCACTGACAGTTGGTCAGAGTAGAAGGGGAGCAATAAGGATGACTCTGCATCCCTGAGGGACCCCCAAGCACTCTAGGTTGCAATGAGTAGGAGAGCTACTGAGATGGGCCTTTAAACCTAGGGCGAGGGCCCAGATGGAGTTGCTGCAGGTGAGGGATTCACCTAACTCAATAGATACTACAGGCAGGCCAGACAGCAGCTGAATGGCTTGGCTTCCTGGCCCGACAGTGCATGCTAAGATTCAATCATGAAATTCCGGCAAAGGTAGTCAGTTACCATTTTTGTTGTGTTTATGCAAACAATCAGGCCAAGTTGAATACAATAGATAAATTGGTCTTTATCTGGCTCTTTTGATAAACATAGGGGTAATTTTGAGGAAAAAAATTATTTAAATAGATGTTATTAAAACTGAATGTTCTCTTTCCCTTCCACCAACCATTTGTTACAGTTTGTCTCTGCCAGGTCACAAGCCCACCTCTTTCTGTGCCCAGGCCTCATCATCCCTCTGACAGACAGCAAAGATCTCTTGGCTCTGAGAGAAAACCCCATTTCTCCTCAGCATGAAGCAGCTACAGAGGAAATGCAATGTCCATTTTCCCTAAAAGAATTCAGAGCCACGATCCTTGAGGTAATATATTAGGCAGTTAGACAGACATGAGAGAGCAGTGGTCCAACTAGCACTACCAGATGTAACTAAGTCTTTCCACCTGTATGTATGTGAGACAAGGGGTATAGCCAAAGAGGTATTCACCCAAAGTCTCAACCCTTAGAAAAGGCCAGTAGCCTGTTTGTCCGAAAGACTTGACGCCTTTACATTTGGGTGACCTACTTGCCTCTGGGCAGTAGAAGCCACAGCTATGCTTATTGAAAAAGCAAATAAGTTAACCCTAGGACAGGAACTAATCCTAACTGCCCCACATGAGGTTGAGGCTTTACTCCAGAACACACTAGAGCACTGGATGTCAAACACTTGAGTCACCCAGTTTCAGGATCTCCAGTGGACAAAAGAAAAATCAGTAGTGATTTATATTGATAGCAGGTATGCATTTACCATGGCTCATGTACATAGTACTATTTACAAGGTAAGGGATCTCTACAGAAGCAAGAGGGAACTGGGCAATAGATGAAGCTGCTTGGGAGGCTGCCCTAAAACCAGTGGGGCCTCTATAGATTCTATGACTCTTCCAGACCCTGATCTATCCAATCTAGAAAAGCTGAAACCCATAACCAGTCTTTACTCAAATTCTTACAGGCTTTACAGTCTACCCAGGTAGCAATCCAGAAGCACGTCTGAGATCTTCTGTCTATACCAACTTCTGATCTGGTTCTTCCCTTCCAGCCTAGTGACTCTGTTTGAGTAAAGAAATTTGCCACCCAAGAACTGACTCCTACCTGGAAAGGACCATATCCATAGCAATCATGGTCAACAGAATCCCAACATGGGTTCATCAGACCTAGCTTAAGACAGCCCAGGCAAAATTGAGAGTCCAGAACTCTCCTGGCCCTCATTATGGGACCTTATAAGCAGGTCCACTAACTTTATTAGACAGAAAATTAAGATTATAGTTCTCAGGGATAAATATAACTCCTTCCCTAATAATTTGACTGATGTAAATAAAACCAGTGAGGAATGAAGCATCCATCTTATATAAAAACTGTTGTTTGAAGTTTTAACCCTGTTATTTGACTTCTGTAAATGCTTGCTTGTGTAAGTAATAAGAAAAATAAGACTACTTCCACTTCAGAGAGACTATTAAACCTTCTCCTGATGAAATTATCAGTGCTGGCACTAGGCCAAGCCTTTGGTTGAGGTCTCAATGTCTAGCATGTAGGGGCTCTTTAAGAACTTGCAAAAGGGGCCAGAAACACCCCATATTTGGGAGACAAAGAAGGTAAAAACATATAAATAGGGAAAATTTCTCCATATTGGGGCCCAGAATTTGAGAGACATTTTCCTCTCTGCCCATGTATAATAAATGTAACTCCATTTCTCTAAATATTGCTTGGTTCTTCTCCAGTTTTCTGTAACATACTCATTTTTTACATACTAGAGGCCCGGTGAATGAAAATCCATGCACTGGAGGGGGCCTCCATCAGCCCGGCCTGCCCCCTCTCACAGTCTGGGAGGCAACCCAGCAATCAGGAAAAGGTGATGCCCCATCACACTTCTGCTGCAGCCACTGCCAGTAGCTCAAGCCTTGGCTGGTTCTGGTTATCTACGCCTCAGGCCATCCCTGGGTGGCTGGGAGGCTAAGGGGACTGGAGGATCTGGAGGCAGGCACATGGAGTGGCCAGCTCTCTAGATCTAGTTTTACTATGCACCTGCAGCCCCAGTGGGGTTAAGGGAATTGGGCGCCACCATCTTTTGGCTGTGGGCGCTGCCATCTTTGAAAGTGTGGCAGTCAATTAGTATATTCCCTTCTTATTGGCTATGGGCACTGCTATGAGGGTCAATTAGCTTATTTCCTCTTTATTAGATATGATCCTTTTGGCCCTGTTTCCTTAGAGAACCCAGAGTAATACACTAGTGTATTGAATATGAAGTAAGAGCTCATATATGAGACAGAACAAACTTATTAAGATTAGATACAAGGTTTGAAAAATTTAAGATTAGCAGCAAAGTTTTCTTGGTAGTAAATCAACTATGAAGCTTACATTTAGAATCCTCATATTGCTGGGTGAGAGCTGGAAAGCTACGTAGAAAATAAATATAATAATATAATATCAGGCAGAGATATATTTGTTTATCTAACACCAAACAAATATGGAGATAAGGTTCAAATCTCTTGTTTCACAAATAAGAACCTTTATTTAGATCAAGTTGCTTCCTATAGTAAACACACATATCAACTTACTTCTATTATGTTAAAGCAAAAGTTGCACAGGAAATAGTGAAGCAACTAAGAAAGACTATTCAAGTTTGTTGCAATAGCAGAGAGAAGTCAGAATGCAGTCTGACCTCTACTCCACCAAACAAAGGCTGTGCCCAAGGGAAAAGCAAACTTTCTCCCATCTACGTGACAAGAGGTAGTTTTACAGATTGGAACAGGTCACCTACCAGTTATGCTGCTGACCTCCTAGAGACTGGGAGATGAAGGTGCTATCCTCCTTGATGATTACATTTCAAATGGATGGCTCCCAGGTCCTTGAGAAAGACACTCCCAATCTGTAAAACTTGCAAGATGTTTTTAAAAATATTTACATATCAAAGAGGCAAAGAAAAGATTTATAATTACAAATAACATATATTTTTTTTGTTTTGTTTTTACTTTTTGCTTTATTTTCAATAAACACTCTATGAAAAGGAAGGTCAGGGTCATAGAATCAGGTAGAGACAGTCTAACATTTTATAAAATTGAGTGGAACATTAAGGCCCTGTTGCTCAATTTTTAATAACCCCCATCTCATTATTCAGAGAGAAATCAAAATATAGATCAGTTTTTTCAACGTTGCTTTCATAAAATGTCAAAACTCTTAAAACTTTAAAAATATATATAATGACAGTTAGCACTTCTTATACATTTAAGAATTGTCTGAATATAGTTTGGCTGTTTTTCATTTTTCTTTCTTTTTCAGAAGATAAAATCATTACATTCATACAGTTACAAAAAATGAGCATGTGCTAAAAAATGTATGTTATTCATATAATATGAAGCACCGGGCAGATGGATGTTATAGTTAATTCCAAAGAAGAGTAAAAACAACACAGTGTTATATGACATGAAGTAATGTTGAAATGATTTGCAAATGGAAACAAAAGTGTTTTTTTCCCACAGATGGAGGTTAGGGAATATCACTACCAGAGGGAAGAGAATGTAGATATCTATCAATTACCTACCGCCTACAAAATAGTTCAAAGATAATGAACAGAACTGGAAACTGTTTTTCTTAAATAAAAGACAGGGTGATAATATATTTAATCATGCCATCAAGATTTCATTGCAAAACTGTCAAGCATTCAATAGCTATTCAAAGAGGGACTTCTTTTAATATAAGGCTATTTTGAAGATTACTGTGCTAGTCTTTGTTAATATTACTTGCTGTTCTAGGGAAACTAACAAGTTAGACTAAGGTGGAAATAAACAATTATTAGGTAATTAGGGTTTTTTAGAGATGTGTTTAAATCTAATAAGATCCTCATAGGCTATATTTTACAGAAAACATTAATAATACAGTATATCTTTCTCTTTTTGTTTTTTGAATGCCATATAACTACAAAACTACAGAGCAGACGACAACAAACACACTGTTTATATATGGGCTAATACCTCGGGAAAAAGAAAATCATTTAGCTGTATAGTTACATCACCATCCCTGTTGTTAGTAGCACAAGGATCATACTGTAATAGCGGTTTGTCTACTTCGCCAATTTGAGTAAAGATGTAATAAAATGAGAGCCAGTAGGGCTAAAACAATCTCATGTGAGTCTTAAATGCACTTATTGCAGTGGAGAAAGACAGCACTCTTACTGCTCTTAAATCCCTTCTTTATTTTTTCTGAGCACTCCTCAGTGCACATTCAAGCTCAACAGGGAGTTGCAGAAAGAGGCAATAGAGAAGTGACTTGATAAACCAATATCTGAATAATTTAGGTGGCAGGAAGGAGAACTGGGACTCATTAAGGGAGGCAATGTCTAAGAGCAAGAGCTTCAAGTTTTGAGTGCTGTTAGTAAGATAGCCAATATAAAGCAATCAGGAATTCCCTTAAAAGCCTGGAGATTGAAACTGCGGAGCATAGCTATTCTGTGGAGTGCTCCAGTTGGTTATGCCTAGAGCAAAAGCTGCTTTTACAAATGCATCCAAATCGCAGGTACCTGAGCTGCTGTGTGTTTGTTCTTTTCTTTATGAGAGACTCTATATTTGGACTAAGGATAGTGAACTGCTATTCATGCAATTTAATTGAATATGTATTGGATTGTCATCATGATGTCACCTTCATTATGCAGGTCCTTGTTTGGTAGGAAGTGAGACTGAATAGCTGTCCTGGGGCCTGCCCTGGGGCTCTGAACAGGGCTCCGCCCAACATTGACTTCAGAGAGCCTCTATAGGTGACCCAGTAGACCACCTGAAGGCAGATTGAATCCAACCAGTTCTTGGTGCAAACTCAGAAGAAAATGATGTGACCTCAATTCGACCTTACTAGGATCCTGGACTATAAATATAATAAAATTTGCATTTTGGTTTTGACCTATTCCCTCCACCCCCATAGACTTTTCTGTATGCACTATGGATTAGGGTATGCCTAGAAGAAAGATGGTTTCTATCAATCATCCCTGAATGCAAATGAAAGTCTCCACCCAGAAAATCCTTCTTTGAAAACCAGGAGTTGAGGTCCATGCTCTCTCTTGCTCTCTGGACTGCCATACTCTCAAATGGAATGTATCTTCAATAAACCCCATTTTACTTTACTTTTATTTTTGTTGATTTTCAAATCTTTCCTATATCCACAAAAAGAACTGAGGTCCCAGCCAATAACCCAAATTGGTACAAGGTTTTGAAACATGGTGGTACCAGACAGGAGCATGCCTCATCCTATTCTCATCCAGTTGCTGGCTGGGGGTGGAGCTCTTAAAATACCTTGAGAAAAGGAATTTCTGAGATTCACACAGGAGGATGCAATATGGTAGGAAGCTTTATTTCCAGGGAATTACACCCCTGAGTTTCCAAAGTCCCATTTCCCTTTGTCCAGTCATGGAAAAGGTGTAGCTGGGGTTTCAGTAAAGCTAGAAGCAGAGCCAGCATCCAGATTTTCCTTTCAATGTTGGAGTTGGGTCCAGTTTAGTATCAGGAGAGCTGTAGTCTATTAGTCCAATGTTGTGGGGTCCACATAGCTCTGGGCTATATAAGCAAATGTAAGACAGTCAAGGGAGTGAGTCCCCAGCAAAAACAGTCCCAAGAGCCCAAGAGCAAGAAATTGAATTCCTTTGTTTAGGGGGTTATATATTTATGTATTACAAATCGTTGCACGCATGCAGTTGCCATAGCAATTCTGGCCAACCATTTCTGTCCCCAGATGTGATTGACAGGCAGTATTCCTTCTGTCACCCTAGCTTTATTGAGCATGTGTCTACCTTCCCTATGTGGTTCCCAGTGTTTTGTAGGAAATATATCTATAATGCCTGGCCTTTTCTTTTTGTTATTAATAACTAGTTAATTACAAATTCCCTGGTAAATGGTAGAATTAATTATGGCAGGCATGTGTGGGAAGCTGTGATAAATTTATTCAGCAAAGGTGAAGGAACATATATTAGCATCAGATAATATAATATATTTCACAAGAGAAACTGAACTTGTGTTGAAATTTGAACACTAGATTTGATGCTTAAAATCCAGGGAAAATTTTTAGCCATACATTATGGCTGATTGATATTCTAAGAAACATTTAAGGAATATTATAATTAAGAGCAGGAGACTAGAGGCAGGCAACCAGGAAAGTGAAAAATAACTATATATGTTTCTAGTGAATGGTTAGTGTTTTAGATATGTTCAAAGAGGCATGATAGTCCAGTCAATAGGTCTTACTCAGAATTGTACTTCATTTTACAATTTACTCTGGTGTACATGACCAATATTCTTACATCTTTGAAAAATGTATACAACACATTCTTTATTATTTTATATGTGTATTAGTTATTACTCAGTGTTATCATGTTTCTTAAAAGAGAATAGAAGTTTGGTCATTGACTATATATAACACATACTAAGCATGTTTACTGAGAATTTTATAATTTCCAATTAGCTCTAATTTTTATGAGCATTAAATTTTAAACATAAATGACCAAATAAAAAGAAAAGATTCCTAGTAATTTGATAATCCTATTTTTACCTAATTTCTCGTTGAGTCTCCTACTATTTATAAAATTAAAAAATGATGAGTTGAATGACCAATTGTCTGAATAAAATTGATTTTAATATATCTCTCACCTTAATTTACCATTGACAGCAATGGATAAAATATACTGTAGTCAATATTTTTTTTTATATTCTACCTGTGCAACTGATATTTGTGTATGCTGTGAATAGAACTTGTCATGATGAACAAAAAAATGATAGAATTAAAGATCAAAATAACTTAAAAAAACAAGATTAAGAGAATGCTCCATCCTCTCATTAAAATAATGATCAAAATGACATCTAAAATTTAAGATTAAAGTGAAATTTAAATTATGTATTTTAGGTTAAATACGTTTTGTTACTTAAATATGAAGGAGATGGTAAAACAGAATATATGTATTGTTGTAAATTCACTAGTGGCTTGATGTACAGAATTTTTGCATGAGGTGGGGGGCGGTCCCTCAGCCCAACCTGTACCCTATGGCAACTCAGAACCTCTCACTCCTTACTGCCCACCTGCTCTCTCCTTACCACTTGGCTTGCCACTCCTTAGCACTGCAGCAGAGTCAGGAGAGGCTCCCGCCACAACTGCTACACTCACCAGTCACGAGCCTGGCTTCTGGCTGAGTATTTCCACTGTAGGAGCCCACTGACCACCAGGGGCAGCTCCTGCATTGAGTGTATGCCCCCTGGTGGTCAGTGAATGTCACAGTGACCAGTCGTTGTGGTCATTCCACCATAACGGTTGCTGGGCACACACACACACACACACACACTAGTGGCTCAGCGCACAAAATATATGCATGGGAGGGATGTCCTTCAGTCCAGCCTGCTCCCTCTATCCCTCTATAATCTGTGATTGGGCCTAAACCGGTAGTTGAACATCCCTCTCACAATCCATCCAGGACTGCTGGTTCCCAACTGCTCACCTGCCTGCCTTACTGATTGCCCCTAACCACTTCAGCTTGCCAGCCTGATTGATGCCTAACTGCTCTCCTGCCAACCCCTAACTGCCCTCCCCTATGGGCCTGGTCACCCCTAACTGCCCTACCCTGCAGTCCTGGGTCATCCCCAACTGCTCTTCCCTGCAGGTCCAGTCACCCCCAACTTCTGTCCTCTGCTGGCCTGGTCACCCCTAATGCCCCTCCCCTGCTGGGATGATCACTCAAAACTGCCCTCCCTTGCAGGCCTGTTCCCTGCCTAAACTGCTCTCCCATGCTGGCAATCTTTTGGTGGCCATCTTCTGTCCACATGGGGCAGGATCTTTTGACCACATGGGGGCAGCCTTCTTGTGTGTTGGAGTGATGGTCAATCTATATATTACTCTTTTATTAGATAGGATAGAGGCCTGGTGCATGGGTGGGGGTCAGGTGGTTTGCCCTGAAGGGTTTCCTGGATCAGGGTGGGTATTCCCTTGGGGTGAGGGGTGGCCTGGGTGAAGATCCTGTGGTGGTTTGCAGGCCAGCTATGCCTCCTTTGCAGACCTGGTCCCTCTCAACTGCCTTTTCCTGCTGGCCATTTTGTGGTGCCTATCTTGTGTCCACTTGGGGGCAGCCATCTTTGACCACAAGGGGGTCAGCCATCTTGTGTGTTGGAGTGGTGGTCAATTTGCATATTACTCTTTTATTTGATAGGATAGAGGCCTAGTGCATGGGTGGGGACCAGCTGGTTTGCCCTGAAGGGTATCCCGTATTAGGGTGGGGTACACTTTGGATGTGGGGTGGCCTGGATAATGAGCCTGTGCTGGTTTGCAGGCCAGCCATGACCCTCTGTGACCAAAGCAGAGGCCCTGGTATCTGGGATTTATTTATCTTCCATAATTGAAACTTTGTACCCTTGAGTAGAGGCCAAGGCAGGCTAGGGTGTGCAGACAGCTTGGCTTCCTCCATTACTGGAGGCAACTCAAGCCTCCTGCTTTCTCCAGTTCTGTAGCTGCTGCCTATTTTGTTGGGATTTATTTGTCTTCTATAATTGAAACTTTGTAGCTTTAAGCAGAGGCCTAGGCTGTCCAGGGTGTGTGGAAAGCTTGGCTTTCTCCATTGCAGAGAAACCCAAGCCTCTTGCTCTCTCTGTGACCACAGCCATCTTGGTTGGGTTAATTTGCATATTCACTCCTGATTGGCAGGTGAGCATGGCTTGTGGGTGTAGAGGAGGTACAGTCAATTT
Source organism: Lasiurus cinereus (assembly GCA_011751065.1). NCBI lineage: Eukaryota > Metazoa > Chordata > Mammalia > Chiroptera > Vespertilionidae > Lasiurus > Lasiurus cinereus. Next base: position 32,575,472 of record JAAGEH010002528.1, read on the forward strand.
TCATATTGCTCTTTTATTAGATAGGATTTTGAACAAGTAAAATATTTTTAGTTGCCTTTTAATATTTAGAGTAATTCTATCTAAGGATCAGTATCAAGTGTAATTTTTCCCTGCAAGCTTAAATTAAACATGATTTGTGCAATCAGAATGTATTTTTGGAATTTAGAGAGTCACTCTCTACTCTCATAAATGATATTAAATCAAATATATATATATATATATATATATATATATATATAGCCAGCAACCAGAATACCACAATGACCAGAATAACTGGTAGCTATGATGCCCATTGCATCCAGCAAACTGGTCCAATTGGGAGATGGTGGCAGCTGGCCAACCTCTCTTAGCCTCTCCCTGAGGCTGGCTCCAACCCTGATTGTCCTCTTCCACCCTGATCAAGGGTAGGGTGGCCGGCCAACACTCCTGTGGCCCTTTCCTTGATTGACCCACCCCACCCACATTGGCTCGCAGCCCCTCCCCCCTGGCCAGCCCAGCCCCCGATCACACTTCCTACCTCAATTGAGGGTGAGCCTGGGTGGCCAACCTTCTGCAGCCCCTCCCCCGCCCTAGACCCCCCCTGTCCCAATAGGAGCAGGACTGTCCAGCCAATCTTCTTCAGCCCCTTTCCAGGCCAGCACGATGGGCCCTCACCACCCCAATTGTCCTGCGGACTTTCCCCCCAGACAGCTCCACCCCTGCTTTCCCCCCACCCCACACCCAAATGTGGGTGGTGCTGGCTGGACATCCCCTGATCCCTCCCCTGGCCCCATTCAGGGGCAGGGCTGGCTGGCCCACCACCCATAGACCCTCCGCATGACCAGCTGCATCCCCAATCAACCCCCACCCCAATTGGGGACATGGCCCACTGGCCAACCTTCTGCTAACACCTCCTCTCAACAGGCCTGGCCCCAATCTGCCAATTTGGGTACAGGCTGGGTGGACCCCACCCATGTACAAATTCTATTTAAGTAATAAATGCTCACCAGTTCAGGTGCACAAATTCTTAATATTCCTCAGTCGTTTACCATCTACTGCTGCCTTTTCTGAGGTGAAGGGTAGAAGTTTTGTTATAGATCTTGCTTTCTCATATTCTCTCACATCCCTGATCTTTGTTACATATTTTCAAAGATATGTATATGTAAATAATGCAAAGGACTTATAGTGTCATAAATGTTATGAACTAAAAAGGTAATTGGTTTGTGCCAGAATCCTAATTACAAAGCTATGACTAAGTCAACACAGAGAGGTCAATGCCATCAAAAGAAGAATGTGTTACATTCTCAATAGAAGGGGGCACTTAATACCACCCAGGCCACATGGAATATACCAGATTTTGGTCAGGAGGCAGAAGACAGGAACAAATGGCAAACCTGAGCCAGGGCCTTAATTGGGGTTTCCTTAGCAAAGTCAAGGCAAAACAGGATAAACAGATAAGGACTAGCTAGGTTGAATAACTCTGGCAGGGTTATCTCTAGTTGCCTGGTACCTGGCCCTGGAATGATTTAAGGCAGGGGACATATTGACCTGGTGGATGAGAATTGGATGATGAGTGAGGCACACACTGCGATCAGCTGATTTGTGCAGGAAAGGCCAGTTCCAGACAAGCTGACCTATAGGACAGAGGCAAACACTTTGGCTGATAGTTTGGACCTGTGACTAATGGATGCCAATTGACACCAGAATCAAAGAAAAAAACAGAACAACAATAAATGTGATAATTTATTTTATTTATTTTTAAAAATATATTTTTATTAATATCAGAGTAGGAGAGGAAGAGAGAAACATCAACTATGAGAGAGAATTACTGATTGACTGCCTCCTGCATGCCCTGTATTAGAGATGGGATCCTGCAACCCAGGCATGTGCTTTGATTGGGAATCAAGCCCAGGACATCTTGGCCCACGGTCTGACTCACAATCCACTGAGCCACCACAGCTGGGCAAATGTGCTAATTTTAACTATGGCACAAGATAAGCAGATGTGGAATATTTTAGAGTGAAATATTCATAACCTCTTGTCTGGCTATTTCTTAAAACAACCAATTTTCTAGCCATTTCTTAAAACCAACAGCCAGCTAAATAATAAAACAGACTCAGCAATTCCACTTCTGGGTAAATATCCAAAGAAACCCAGAATACTAATTTGAAAAGATATATATATTCCTAAGTTCATTGTAGTGTTATTTACAATAGCCAAGATATGGAAGTGTCCATCAATAAATAAATGGATAAAAAAAGCTGTGGTACATATACATATAAAATTTCATTCCTTTTCATGGCCAAATAGAATATTATTTGGCCATGAAAAGGAATGAAATTTTATCATTTGTAATAGTTTGGATAAATCTAGAGGATATTATATTAAGTGAAATAAATTAGTCAGAGAAAGACAAATAACAAATGATTTCATTTATATGTGGAATTTAAAGAACATAATAAATGAATAAACAAAATAGAAATAGGCTCAAAGTCGCAGAGAACAAAGTGGCAGTTGCCACAGGGGAGTAAGTTTGGGAATATGCATGAAAAAAAGTGAAGAGATTAAGAAGTACAAATTGGTAAGGATGTAGAGTACAGTATGAGGGAATACAGTTAATAATATTATAATAACTATGTATAGTACCAAGTGGGTACTTGAATTATCAGGGGGGGTCACTTTGTAAATTATATTATTGTCTAAACACTATGATAAACACCTGAAATGAATAAAATAATATTAATGTCAACTGCAATTGAAAAACAAAATTATAAATAAACACAATAAACTCAACACTGCACTAATGAGCAGGACTTTCCAATTCACTTTAGAGTGTGGCCTATGGAAGGTATCAAATAATACTCTTCTTGAATACTCTCTTTGTGGAAAATCTGACTGAATTTCAAATATGAGCTTTGGCAAAAACTAGCCATATATCTGGGCATTTTAGAGAATCTCTCCCCTCTGAAACTGGTAGTAATATAAATAATAGTAATAAACAATATCATTATTGAAAGAATTAAATGTGATGAATTTTCAACAATTTTTAGACTGAGGTTTGCTTAAAGTTGGCAGTTGATAATTAGTTCCCTCCCTAAATAAAAAGACCACAGCATGTGGCTGGAGACAGTACTGCTGTCCCCATAACCCAAACTTAGGCAGGCCTTCTATTCAGAGTGGGATTGTTTTGAGCTGGAAACTTAAAGTTACTAAGAGAATTGTCTCTTATAATTATAGTCTGTAAATAGAAAAAACAACAACATTGTATTAAAGATATAGTTAAAACATCTATTTAACTAAAAAGATCTTTAACTTTATAAAATTATGACATGAATATTTTCAAATTATTTCAAAATTTTAAGAAGATATTACCCAATTTGTTTATTTGCCAATGTTTATCATTCAAAACTATCAAAAAATGCATGGAAATATTATGTTACAAAATATTATTATCCTAATAATAGAAATAACATTATTAAAAATAAAGCTTATCTTTTTTTTTGCATTATTGTTTTAAATAGGAAATTAAAAGTTTGCATCCTTTAACCTTAAAAAGAACATCAAAATGCCTGGATAATGTATTAAACAAAATGTGTTAATATTTATTTGTGTTTTTATAAATATATTTTATTGATTTTTTGTAGAGAAGAAGGGAGAGGAATAGAGAGTTAGAAACATTGATGAGAGAGAGACATCGATCAGCTTCTTCCTGCACGCCATCTCCTGGGGATGTGCCTGCAACCAAGGTACATGTCCATGACTGGAATCAAACCTGGGACTTTTCAGTCCACAGGCTGACGCTCTATCCAGTGAGCCAAACCAGTTTCGGCAAATGTGTTAATATTTATAGAAACATTTTAGAGTTTTCTATGTTATTTTCATGCAATTTTATTTATGAAAAGTAAATCTAAATAATGAATCTCAAA